>JBAJFG010000245.1:0-133964 GCA_037903475.1 Ancylostoma caninum | reverse complement strand
TCATTATACCGGAGGTTTTGGGACAATTCGCAAATGGAGGCGGAATACCAGCAAGATGGCCAACAGCACAACATACTGCCAAAATGAAAACGAAAGCGTTCATTTTAATACTCTTGTTCTTCTGCGCAGGAGTACTACCTGGAATATCTGCATATTCAAAATGATGTTGACGAGTTATGGAAAGAAGTTGGTTTCAGCTTTAAACGTAACCAATGCATGTAAAATCCCAAGAGCTAGGGCTCGGAATTCGATCGTAGGGAGCACCACTTTCAGTGCTCCAGTGATACGACACCTCCTCCAACAGCAATCTTGGTCCCAACACACAGTAGGTCCAACTGTGCAGTAGTGGTTCAAAATAACACCTTCACATTAGTGTGACTGAAGAGCTATTGATGTACAATTCAGAGCCATCCTTGCGGTGCATACGCTGCTAACGTGCATTCATGTAGGAAGCGCTCAACAAGTGTCAACAAGTCTATGTCTAATGATGATAATGTGTCTAGTTGCGTTTTCTTCTCATTTTCGTCTACAACAAATCTTATCAGCTTCCTATGGTAACCCTTATTCTTTGATGCATCATTCTATTTGTCAAAGTGAGCATGGAGGCGGTGAGCTCACTCAATTTCCATGATAGCCCAGGCAAATATTTCAAGGAGACAAGACTCTCGTTGATTTTAACTGTTCTCTCTTCCAACAAGTGGAAGTTTTTTTGGCGGAGGTTTGGTATTTGCTAGACTGCTGCCAATGCTAGGTAACGAGGAAGATTACAGGAGCAGATCCCTTTGCAGAGAAGGAGAGACACGAGGCAGAACGAATAAAGATGAAGAACGGGAGGTGGTGTATTCAGATATGACATTCGAGTGAGGGAATGTACTGCTAACTGTGCCAGTGGAGCATGCAAGAATGCTGTACTTGCGAATGGTGGTAGCGCGTTGGTAGGCTCCTTTTATGGAATATTTGTGGCGCCCATTAAAAGTCTCGAAAAAAGAATTTGCTTTGCTGTACATAAAGCCCACATAACAATTCAGTACGGACTAGTGGAAATCCCTCCTCGTTATGTGGGAACTGTCAGTTGTGCTCGATGATCCATGAAGGTTAGGAAAAAATTTGCCAGATTGTCAATTGCTGTACATTAACGCCCAGATAACAATTCAATATGGACTAAAGAATTTCCCACCTCGTTATTTGAGAATTGTCTGTTGTGCTCGATGATCTACGAAGATTAGGAGAATTTCTGCCTGATTGTCAACACACCACTTTCTCTTCCTTTCATGTACCTTTTCTTTGGCCCACCTTCCGTTTCCTGAAAAAGTCTTGTTCTCTCTAATCTTTCGCGTTATTTACTATTGGAAGCAGCGAAATTACCAGATCCTAAATCTTCATCGTCGTCGTTGACGGTGGCGGATTCACGGGGTGGTGGGGGGCGCCCCCCCCCGCCCTCCCGAGGATGGGTCGCCAAATTTCCGAATTACTTCACAATACGAATAAAAATCTTGCATTTGTTTATTTTTTGCTGTTTATTTTTGTCCTTATTTTTGAAATAATTTTTAAAAAAGCCGGAATAGGATACATCTATTGAACTTAAAAATGTTCTAGAGGTATTGCTCGCAACAGAAATCTGGAGAAATTCGTCAACAAGAGATACAACTACTGTACATAATAATTTTGCATCCTTCCTCGATAGGGGTCATTTTGTTCATCTTATGTGTTTTAAGCACCATTTCTGATCACCTATATGTAAGCTATCGAGGTCATACTTGTCAACAGATGCAATGACTACAACTATAACTGTTTGTACTCATTTGCTAAATATTCTCTAACAATCTAGTGAGAATGGTATGAATTTAATATGGAAACTGAAATCGCAAAAATCTACAAACTTTTGGAAGGCAATCTCGGTATGTTCTCTAGGATTCGGGAAAAGTGATTCTCACTAAGAGAAAGCCCGAGGAGTGAGGAGAATGAATGAGTACCTTGATGCTATACTGCGCCAATTTTTTCCGGGTGAGTTTTTAAGGGAGAGGCTTGGTGCTACCCTTGAGCAGAGGAAAACCTGATTCTGCTCACTACTGCCAAACACATCTACAGCGGATTTTCGGACATCTACTCGAAATTACAGTACTAGGACTCTGCTGTCAACGCTTGCCTACGCTCGAGAAGGCTGCAGTTAATCAAACGCTTAAAACACCATCAAACTCCCGACAAACCTCCCTATAGAGAAGATCTGATTTAGGAGAACTCAAAAGCGGGAAAACATCTCTACCCATACCCATTAGCAGTTCTTGTTATCGTACAGAAACCGAGAATTATCTACTGTTTGGAAATTCGTCGGTTTCGGACGAAAAATTAGGTCAGAAAAGATGTCATACCAGGTAAGAAGCTGGTCATCAGTCAGATCGTGTGGTGTTCACGTCCGCATCTTCTTTATCCTGTCGATTGAAGTTAGATGTTTCGAAGCTGTAGTATAATGAGCGTCCATCCCTGCTCTCGTCTTCCGAATGGCAGGATTCTTTTTACAGGTTCCACTGCTGTCCTCAACGTCTGATGGTCTAGCACATCCCGCGACCACAGTCATGGTTGTATTTCAGTTTAAAGTCGTAGGAAGAAAACCACGCGAACCCGGAACCACTGCCGATTGAGAAGGCGATGCCAAAATAAAACAGATACTAATTTAACGGACATCTCCGGTCCGGAGTGATCGAATTTGAAGTCATTAACTACGATCATCCGACAATCGCATCGGCTCATCATTTCTCATGAGTTTACAAAAAGGTACTGAGAAGAGCTAGCCAGAATACTCAGATTCTTTCGTAAGAGGAAAGAAAGCCCTTACATAAGATCAAAAAAAATAAATTAAATTGAAATCCATTAAGATTGCTCAAATTCCTCAGCTTATTTGTGCATAACCCAAAACGGCAATTGATTTCGCACCAACCTATTATAATACAATGCGACATATGAAATTAAACAATAGGTAACATCGAGTTACAAGCAAAAATAATCCAGGAAAGGATCAACAGGAGTAAACAGGACTAAATTTCTAGTTTTCTTTAGAAACATGTAGAACTTCTCTATTCTTGTTCTGGAAATTGTCTTTCGATGTGTCTTTATCTGCGAGATTTCGCTGTCTGTCCGTAGAGCCCTCTGCTTCTAAAACTGGCAAAATAAAAACTTTTGTAGCTGCTTCAAATGAAATCAGGATTGGAATCTATGAAGCTTCCCCTTCAAAGGGTATATTTGTCCCGTAGGTGATTTGGTGAATGTCAAAAATAGGTGAACCTTGAAGATAATCGCTATTATCAGAGCAAATCCAATGATGAATACGACTCCAACTCTGTCAGCGACTCTCCAATGAGGCTCCGGGACGGTAACCTTTGAAGGTCGTCGCGTTTTTTTTCTTGTTGAGAAATTATTGTTGATTGACTGATTCACTTCAAACTACCAGATGGAAGACGTACTGGCTCGCGTTTAATACCTAAGACAGCTGCAAATAACATCCAAATGAGGAAGCAGTCGTTCCTATGCCGGCAACTTCCGCCTTCGAAGAACAAACTCGCTGAACACAACACATCCACAAATGTCACAGAACATTCATCCCAAAGGTGTAATGCTTGCGATAATGACGCTGAGTCACGCCATGACTCCACTGCGCATTTTCTTCTGCCCTTATTTGTGACTATTACAGAAGAGGAACAGGTGCTAGGAAGTCCAATATTTATAAAATTCCCTTGGCACGGAAATGATCTATGTTCATCGTGCCCTTACTAATAGACGTTTTGAAACATCAGCACTGTAATTCCAATGCCAGAAAATGAGGAATTTTCAAACCTAGACATCGAATAATGAGAACCGGATTGCGCTCCGGTGCATCATTGGAGCAAACTAGTTTTATGATTTCCAGTAAACACTAAACATGTGGCAGGGATTAAACAGCACGCTGCGAGTCAAAGAAGCTTGAAATTGAAATCTAATTTTCGGTTTGGTCCGATCATCAAATTTCTTTTCTCGTAGATACAGCGTCAGGGCTCCGAACAAGTGGTATTCAGATGGAGGCTATTTAGGAAATAAGCATGGTGTGGTAGAATTTCTCAACCTAGTTCGGCAATTTTTGGCGCGTAAGCTTTGACAAGTGAGTTCGGGCGTTGTCATGAAATAAAGCAGCATGGTCAATTTTTCCCAGCTCCAGGCGAGTTTCGTCTGCGATTCTCTGTAGTTAAGAAGAGTAGAACTAGGCAGTCACTGTCGCCCAGGTGTCACCACTTCTTGATACAGTATTCCCACGGAATTCCACCAACAACATAGAAAAACTTTCTTTCGTTCCCTTCTCCTTGTTTTGAAGATGGTTCGCCACGCGGGAATCAACTTTTCCCGCGGGTATGATTAGCATACCGCACCCAACTCTCATCTCCGCTAATGAGTTGGCGGAGAACGTTTCTCGTGTGCGAACGCAGCAGCGCAAGGTGCTATGCTCCTCTAGGATTATAACGGTTACTTTCATAAGCTTCCGTTGTTTTCGCAGAGCCGATTAGATTTTGCTTACTTCTACACACCATTTTAAAGCGCTTGATCTCGCTAACTTTCCGGGGTGTGAACCATTTTTTCATGTCTTCTTTTGAAAATGTAATAACTTCTAAGTGAACTCTTCAGGAATTCAAATTTGGTAACAGCATTTGCACGGATAATAAATGGACCATAACGTTGCATGAGGCTGACCAGATTTGGGTGTAATAATCTCAGAGCCATTCTCATTCTCGGGCTACTTCCCCTCTCCATTTCACTGTGGAGCAGTCTCAAGCACAGACACCAAATTTGGTAGCCCAAAATTTTAATTATGCCGTTTTTCTCTCTCGAATTGAAGCGAATTGAAGCGTGACACTTTTCACTGTGACAAGGAATATCAACTGTTTGAGAGCACTAATCGATAGTATTTTATGGCAAGTTTTGTCACACTGTGGAGGGCACCTTAATTGTTTTGATCGGACTCTCTGGAAAGGCGAAGGGCTTTCAGTGGAATTTTTATCCGTGCATTATGTAGCACAAATCTGGCTCTAACAGAGCGCTGGTTATCAGATCACAAAAATGTCTATTCTGCGAGAGCCGATTTGCCAAATTCAGTGACCTCCAGCACTGCCTAACTCAATTCTTTGCCTCGTAGTCCACGGACCAGTGGACCAGCGGAGTCGAGCTCTTGCTATACGAACAGCAGAGGTCCAGCGACTGCTGTTGTTCATACTTCGATTGCTACCTGTGGTTATTCGATTTTTTATAAAACTTTTTTTTGTGAAAAATTTCAACAGCGGAAACTTATGTAACAACCTACATTTCGGAGCTGTTCATTCCACATAACAATTTCTTATTCAGTTTCTCTCTCATCATCACAATCCTAGGACAATAAACATCTTTAGTAGACGCGGTGATACTTACTGTGATGTTACCCTTGATATGGATGAAGACTACATGTAGTGGGTAGGTGCATTACACTGCCGAAATCGAAATCAACAGGGCTTTCACCAATGTTCTGTTCAGGTTCCAAGGGCGTGTACGACATTGTGCAAAGATACGATGATCTAACAAGGGATGAGCTGTTATGGCTGAGAAACTTGTCATATGCTCCACGAAAATTCGACGACTAAATCTGCTGATAATGATTCGTTTGTTTTCACGAAAGAATGAATGGTTCTCGCATTTTTCCTGATTTGTACTTGGATGGTATTTTATTTCAATGTCTGAAGGAAAGTCCGGAAAATCTCGGAAATACAAGGACTCGTAACCGTTTAGACTGTTGCCGTCCTGATCCTCGACTCGAGTCAGATATGTATGTATTAGGGATGTAAATAATGATACACTGGTGGATCCGAACAAGGAAGCGCCAAGAATCCGTAGGACCAAAACCAAGTGTGTTTCGAGGGCAAACGCATATTGTGCAGAGGAAGAAAGGACAACCGCCAGAAGAAGCCTTGATCACAGTGCTATTGAGGCACATCATAGGTAGCCGGTATACTTCTCGAGGAGTATAGCACCTTGCGTCACCGTCGTTGGCCGCCAATGTTGGCGACCGCTCCCAATCGATTTGCACCGGAGCCACAGTAGCTAATATCGGGCGGCCGCCGTCGTCGGCTACGACGGGCCGATGTTGGCGATCGCCAGTAGCCAACTTCGGCCGCCGCCGCGACGCGCAGCCCACAATCGATGCGCGCTGGTGTCACAGTCGACAGCGGCGGCGACGCAAGGTGCTACAGTCCTCGAGGACTATAGCGGCAATGATACACACACATGTAATGAAAATTGTCCAAGAAAGCCTTCGTGTCCAAGAAGACTGTACGATGCATTGCTAAAATCGTTACAGGTCTGATTATGGATTCAGTCCGGGCACACGAGCCACATCAGGGGTGGTAAAATCAGACGTTTTATGTAGACGCTTGTTAGTTACTACATTTTCCTCTCTAGATAATTATCGAAGAAGCATAGTTTAGCACAATATGGAATAAGGGTCTCCAGTTTGTGACCTTCACAGGGAGTTCGCTGATGATGAGAGAACAGCTGCTGCTCAAGGGGGGCAAAAGCTACTCGCTCTTCATGGGTACTGTGCGTGGTTGATATCCTTCTATACCAGCAGCAGTGGTTATAGTTTAGTATCCCAGGGGCGGGACCGGCACCTGTAAGTTCCAGACCAATGCGAAAAATTCCAAAAATCTTCACGAAAGTCGTCGTTATCGTTCTTAAAATCTAGCCAGGCTTCTATGCAGGTAAAGTGACTACTAGCTTGAGTTTTCGATAAAATCCTCATTGCTGACCATATTTTTGTATTTTTATTTTTACGTAAAGGTCTCGGGCTTCCCACGCACATACAGAGTTGATGATTTTCCCGAGCGAAATCTGTATATATGAGAGTGAAATTCATGTGAGCCCAAATTTATAGCACGCAGGGCTTACGAGGCGGTTTGGATCACGGAAAAATCAAAGAGTGAATAGGAAAGATGAGTGCATCGCCATCACGAACGAGCTCGCTCACATAGATCAAAACCTTTTAGAGCACCTTACAAATCCTCGGGAGCACGGGTTTGGTACTAGTGGTTCGCTATTCTACCACCGTGTCCGCAACCAAGGTGAAAAAATCCTCCTATATAAAGACTGGTAAGGGTCCATATTTTTCTGGCGTCAGACCATGAGAGTCTTGTGAAATCTTTTGTGCAGTGTAGTGCATAGAAAATGGTGGAGGGAGAGATGCGCAGACGTCATACGAAAAACCGATTTATGGAGCGAGATGAGGGCTTCGCGGGACCCGCAATTTCGAAATCCTTGCACACTGATTATCCTACGCTGGCGGTCTCATAGCCAACCGATGAGACAGAGCTAGCAAGGCTTTAAGGCAGCACATTATACGGAGCAGGATAGCCACTGCTCTTCACTCAAAGCCAACTGTTGCACCGCAGATCAACATAGGCGAGATCCGTGTGCGGCCTGGGAGCCCTCTAGGCCCAGTGCAGCGGTGGTATCCGCCGCATTTCCCACATGCTGCACGTTCTCGTCCTTGCATCCGTCCGAGAACTGAGAGATTCTGCAGCCACGGAAGAGATTCCAGTTGTACACTCACATGCATAGAAAAAGTGCGTCATTATAGACCACTGTGACACTTCCTGTGATCAAGTATGTAATTATTCAAATTTTCTGGATAACTCCTAACCTCCTCCCACTGCTCTCGAGATTTACAAAGGGTAAGAACGTACGGACGATAGGTGTGCCAGGGGCGAATAGTGACAGATACCGTTATATCGATGGAGTAGGGGTTGTACTGTGACTCAACGTTGCAGAAAAGCCAGGATACGGGTCGCAGATGGAGGAGGGGTCTGACATGGCCAAGGTGGGAGAAATGCCAGAATAGGGGTTCACCGATGGACGATGGGTCTGTGGTGGCCAAAAAGCGAGTGAATGACAGGAAACGGTCATGTCGATGGAACAGGGGTCCGCTGTGGCCAAGGTGTGAGGAACAACAGCATTCTGGTAAACTGAAGGGAGGATGGGTCTGCTGTGGCCTGAAAGTTGAAGGAACGCCACCACCATTCGGGTCTAACGAAGGGGGTCTTCTGGGGCCTGAAAATTAAGGGAACTCCAAGATACGGGTACACAGATGGAGGAGGGGGTGTGTTGTGGTCTGAAAATGTGGGGAACGCCAAGATACGGGTTCGCTGGCATAGAAGAGGTCCGCTGTGCCCCTGGTGCGAGGAACGCCAGAATATGGGTCTGTTGTAGCCAAAACTGTGAGAATGACAGGATACGGTCATGCAGATGGAAAGGTGGCTTAGTTGTTAAAAACGCCAGCATTCGGGTCCATCGAGGAGGGGATGAGTCTGCTCTGGCCTGAAAGCTAAGGGAACTCCATGATACGGATTCCTGAATGATGGAGGGGATGTGATGTGGTCCAAAAATGTGGAGAACGCCAAAATACGCTTCGCTGGTGTAGGAGAGGTCCGCTGTGCCCCTGGTGCGAGGAACGCCAGGATATGGGATACAATGAAGGGAGGTGGGTCTGTTGTGCCTTCAAAGTGTGGGAATCCCAGAATGCGGTTATGCCGATGGAAGAGAGGTCCGTTTTCACCCAATTGTGAGGAACGAGAAGATACTGTTGACGGATGGAGGAGGGGTCCATTGGGCCAAGTGTGAGAAATAAAAGAATTCGAGTTCACCGATGGAAAATGGGTCTGCTTTGCCATAAAGTGTGGGAATCCCAGGGTCATGCCGATGGAATAGGGGTCCGCTGTGGCCCAGGTGTAAGGAACACCAGCATTCTGGTCCACCGAAGGAGGGATGGGTCTGCTGGGGCCTGAAAGTTGAGGGAACTCCAGGATATGGATTCGTGGATGAAGGAGGGGCTGCGCTGTGGTCTAAAAATGTAGGGAACGTCAAGGTAGGGGTTCGCGGGTGTGAGTGGGGTCCGCTGTGGTCCAGGTGCTAGGAACGCCAGAATGTGCGTCTGCCGTCCGCTTAATGTGTGGGAATGCCAGGATGCGGTTATGCCAATGGAGAAGAGGTCCGCTTTTACCCAATTGTGAGGAGCGAGAAGATACGGGTTCACGGATGGAGGAGAGGTCCGCTTTGGTCTAGGTGTGAATAACTGTGTGAATTGCTCAAATGGCAGGAAACGCGCTTTAAAGAAAAATGTTCGTCCAAAAACAATTTCAACTTGAATTACTTCGAGTTCTTAATTACACTGTGTCGGTTACAGCAAATAGTCGACAGTTACTAGATTCATATAAATGATAAGCACGCGCAGAGTTGAGGATGACTAGCCATGGTAGGTGACATTTAAGAAGTGCGGTGACAACAAACGAGGGATGTATCATTGCATCGGAAAGTGAATTTACACGGTGATGTGTGTTAAAGAGTGCTCGAGCAAGGAGCACACAAGAAGTCCGGAGTTGGCTAGGCGGCCGGACTGGTAGAATACACGCAGCTCATAAGCAGAATTTCGTACTCAAACTCAATTGATTAGCATTTTCGTTTCTATTTCAATTTCCTAAGGATTTCATAGGCGCGAAACTTTTGCACCTACCTCAAGTGGCTGCCCCACCTCACTTTCTAGCGACCCGTAGGGGCGCTAGTCTCAAAACAAATAGTGATTCCAGTAAAGTTTCTACAACGTCAGCAAAATCTCTGATCCAAATAATCTGAGGATTCATGCCAATGTTTTTAAAACTCAGACATTGTTTTGGCGATGAACACTACCATGCTCAGCAATGCACACATCTGCGCATTTTTGTTTCCCTCCATTCGTAATGAATGAGAAATGACCACGGCAGAAGCAGCCACTACTCAGACGAGGTTGCACGAGATACGTTCCCCAATCACGGCCAGAGCCTGCCGCGCACCGTCAATCCTCTCGCTCTCTGCGTCTCCGATTACTAACGGGTCCCTGTACTGCCTCCACCCACCACCCCCCTGTCTGTGCTCTAGCCCCTCGCGGGCGCAGCGATGAAGGTGGGGAACGTATCTCATGCAATCCTCAGGCGACTCTTCAAAATGTGGGGAAGGGAAGGGGTCAAAAATTCCGTATTAACTCGGATATGCCAGGTTCCTGGCAGTTCGCACATACATAATTAGCTTAGCTTGGAGCACTCACAAATGAGATGCTTGTCTTCATAGCAAGGGAGCTTGGAAGCTAAGCGTCTTCATTGAGCTCTGTATTGGTTGTGCTGATGATTTAGTTCAAGCTCGAAAACTATTTCAAGGTTTATTAAGGAACAGTGGGAGCGAAAGCTATTGCACCACAGGAAGATGGAGCCGCATCAAGTTTGCAGCGCGGCTGGAGGGGCGCTCTGATACTCGGACGAGAGCAGGTCTCCCCCTCTGCTTATTTCTCTCACCTTTAGTTGCATGCAAATCCATAAAGGAAGTTGTGATGGAAGGAATAAAGCCGTAGTCCCGATCACAGCTGAGGACTAAAGCACCAAGCTGATCCGTCGCGCGAAGAAGGTAGCGCGGCGCTGTTTCCATTTTCTACAGTGTAGCAACGATTGACCTTCCCTGTATTTCGTAGTAGATAGGAGTTAATATGTAGTTTGAGCGTCTGAGAAGTTTACACAGTTGTTATTAGATTGAATTTTTTTCAAGCTGTTCTTCAATAAGACAGTTTATCAACAACTGAAGAAGGAATCCATGGATTTCAGCGCTCCCTTTTGACACGTCCGATACTGCAGTCATAGTGTGAATCGAGCGAAGCAGCAACGTCCCACATTTCTAGCCACCAACGTGACCAGTTCTGTTGATAAGATCGTACTGTTGCATGACATGCGCGCCATGTGGGTTCTTAGGATGACGGCTGTGATGAGTCAAACTATGCCGCCTGATTCATCTTTGATACGATGGCGATCACGGCGTCGACAGAGAGATCTCCGGGACCATGACCAGGAATCTGGCACACCTATTGTCGGAGTCGGCTCAGAACCACTTCAAGCTGTGAATGGAAACGAATTTGTTCGTAGTGAAATATAAAGTGTGCAAAATCCGTTATGGTCAAGGGAATGCATGAAACACATTATGTTCATTATTGGCACCTCTGCAACACGAATCTTGATGATTATGAAATGGCGCTCACTTCAACCGACAGAGGCAATAAGTTCAATCCGGACAAAAAACTCCACAGTGGCGCTGTTTACCAGAATTTAGTCAGGAATGGAATTCTGCCGGTTGGAGGGGGCGACATTTCATAATCATCAAGAATCGGGTTCCAGAGGTGCCAATAATACACATCATGTGTTTCATACACTCTTGACCAGAATGGATTTCATACAGTTTAACAATCAGGGTACAGCACTATGTGGTCAGTGTCGGTTGAGGAGTACTAAGTCCAGTCGGATTCCCGATAAGGGCTACTAAGTACCTACATACTAGGGTTCTTTCAGGAAAAGCATGTAGCGCTGAAAAAATGACTTAAATAACCGTTAATGAGGCGACGAATGATGTTTCAGCAAGAAGTGCGTAAGATTTAGCGAAGGCAGCCTAAACCATTTCAAATTCAAGCTAAAATCTTCGGAAAATCGTTCTCAGTACGGAACTGTTTGATCTCGCTAGAATTTGTTGCAACTTGTCATAGGACCTGTCAGGTACAAGAAATTGTCACTGGAGCGTGTTTTCTTCTCAGACCCAGAATTTTTCCAGGAAAATTCTCTCATTTGGAGAATTGTTCCGATACGCTGTCAACTCCAAGAAATGCGCCTTGGTGGCATCACTCTCCCCCAAAGTGGGATCTTTCGCTTTTGAGAAACCCTCTTCGTTTTTGAAAAAAAAACGTCATCAATGGTCAAAAATGGTCAAAAATCACTTTTTGAGCGTTTTTGACGGCTTTTTTTCAAAAACGAAGACGGTTTCTCAAAAACAAAGTGTGCCACTTTGGGAGGATACTTGTTGGTATAGTGTGCATCTACAGTCAAAATTCCAACATGATATGTACCCTACAGGTTGAGCAACACCTGATTATCACTGGAGCGCACCAGAGTGCAGGGTAGGGATGGAGTAAAACAACAGTGATCCTCAGGCACGATTTTGATGATCCTCCAGACGTGCCTCTCTGAAATCTGCTTGTGACTAACATCAGTAGATGGTTAGCGGTTGACTACGCTCCGGACATTGGTGCAAAGTCCCCGAATTTGCAGGAGGCTACTGAGTCCTGGTGTAGAACTGCCGAAAAACGTCCTGATTTTTGAGGAACCTGTGGGCGGAGCCAGGTAGATTTCCAATTAATTCATTCCAGGAAGCGCACCTTCTGGCGAAGTTTCCCCGTAAGAGTTCCCCATCAACTTGCTGACAGTGGAATCTGGGATTCATGTATGACTAACAAAGAGGTTCACGATGCGGAAGAACCCACCAATGCACAGGAACCAATGCGGGATTGCAGGCTTTCCGCATTTTATACTCCCTTGCTCGCCGCATAGAGCGCAGTTTCTATTCTGTTGGGGAGTGGATGAGGAACTCTCAAATACAAATTTTCTCAGAAGGTGCACTTCCTGGAGTGAATTATCCGGAAAGCTGCTTGGCTCCGCCCACAGGATCCTTGAAAATTTTGGCTCGGAGTGTGATCGTCAGCTCTTGTAGATTCTTTTCATCCAGAAATCTCAAGAACGAATTCGAGGTGGGATGGTGCCTCTGAGGCCACCGTTACCAACTGTGTGGCAGCGATCTATCATTGGCAATGACGGCAGAACATCAGATGAACATCAATCGTGAAGTTGTGAGAAAAGATTTCGATAAGAAGGAGCTTGATTTCTTCAGAAATGACGTCAAATGGACATTACAGATTGGGCTGTGCATCTGTTGTGACTGTGTCATACTTTGGTTTATTACTTAACCAACACTTATCACAACAGAATACCCTGGGAAAACAAAAAGCAAGGTAAATTCGAAGTTTTTCATCGTCTCTGTCCCCTCGTACCTCTTCGGCACCATGGCAGTCTCGAGCAATCCTACCTCTGACCTATTGAGTCGAAGTTGAGTGACTGTGTGTCCGCTGTTCTCTCCACTCGGCCATCTGTGCTGATTTCTCCAATTTTTCGACCTCGATCATTTTTATAGTCATGCAGTAGTAGCCTTTGATATCCTTGGCGTGCAAAAAGAGTTTAGTGTTTGGAATGAATACAAACAGTTGCATCCGTTGAGAAGTATTGCCTCCATAGTTTACAAGTGATGGAAGGTGGTGCTCAAGGATTCCTATCAAGAAAAGACTGCGAAATTATCGTGTGCGGCTATTGCATTCGTTCAATTCGTTGGCGAATTTTGTTGGACTTCTGTTGCTGTGGAATATTCTTAAATCCAATAGATGTATCCTATCCTGGCTTTATTTCAGGAGTAAGCGACAATGTTAAGCAATTGCTCAGCTCTCACCACAATTGTGGACTTGTGAACTAGGATTCATAAGCGCACTCTTGCACTAGTTCACTTTTCAAAATATCATCTCCGATAAATGTTGTATATGCTGCTCTACTGTACTAAACTTAACACATGCATGCGATTACATATATAGGATTTTTGCGAATCTTATCTTCAATGGTTGTGTCGGAGGTTTGAGATCTGGTGGATTTATGTAATTTCGCTGCTTCCAATTGTAAATAACGCGAAAGATTAGAGAGAACAAGACTTCGGTAGGAAACGGAAAGTAGGCAAGAGAAAAGCTACATGAAAAGATGAGAAAGTGGTGTGTTGACAATCAGGCAGAAATTCTCCTAATCTTCGTGGATCATCGAGCACAACTGAGAAATCTCAAATAACGAAGAAGGATATTGATTATCATCCGTTATCTGGGCGTCAATGTACAGTAAGTTTCGAGACTTTCAATGGGCACCACAGATATTGCACAGAAGGAGTCTACCAATGCGCTATCACTATTCGCAATTACATCATTCATGCTCCATTGGCACAGTCAGCACTACATTCCCTTACTCGAATGCCATATGTATGTGAACACACTACCTCCTTCGCCTATAGTTTTCTTTCCCGTATCTCTCCTTCCGAGCAAAAGGCTCTGCTCCTGTAATCTTCTTCGCTATCTAGCATTGGCCACAATCTAACAGATCCCAAACCTCGGCCAGAACTGTTGGAAGAAAGAATAGTAAACATTCACGAAAGGCCTGCCCCGTTGTGTAAGCTATCATCCGCCAGAAAAACTTCAACTTGTTGGAAGAAAGAACAGTAAAAATCTACGAGAGTCTTGTCTCCTTGAAATACTTGCCTGGGCTATCATGGAATTTGAGTGAGCTCAACGCCTCCAAGCTTACTTTGACAAATAGAATGATGCATTAAAGAATAAGGGTTACCATAGGAAGCTGAAGATATTTGTTGTAGACGAAAATGAGAAGAAAACACAATTAGACACATTATCACCATTAGACATAGTTCGCAACTTGTTGAGCGCTTCCTACATGAATGCACGTTAGCAGCGTATGCACCGCAAGGATGGCCCTGATGTACATCAATAGCGCTTCAGTCGCACTAATGTGAAGGTGTTATTTCAAATCACTACTGCAGAGTTGGACCTACTGTGTGTTGGGACCAAGATTGCTGTTGGCGGGGGTGTCGTGCCCTAGCTCTTGGGATTTTACATGCATTGGTTATGTTTAAAGCTAAAATCAACTTCTTTCCATAATTCGTCAACATCACTTTGAATACTCAGATATTCCAGGTTGTACTCCTGCAGAGAAGAGTGAGTGTACTAAAATGAAGGCTTTGGTTTTCTTCTTGGCAGTGTGTTGTTGTTACGCCTCTCGTGCCTCCTATCTTCCGCCTCCATTCGCGAATTGCCCCAAAACCTCCGTTATAATGAAGGCGAAGCTCAGCAATAAACACTCCAGTGAGTTGCTTTAGAACTCTATCACAGATTCCCTTTGAGTCAAACCTAACCTAAACTATGGAGGCAATACTTCTCAACGGATGCAACTGTTTGTATTACTTGATACTGAAGCTCACAGATGGAGATGCTTTTGATAGAAGAAAATGACGCAACAACACGAGAAACGCCAACCCCTGCTCTTGGGAACATGGCTACGAAGAAGAAGAAGCACCTGAATCCACCACTACTGATTGGCAGCCTATGCGAGAAATCGGCCGCAGAGTTGACAGGGGTTGGGATCCTGAGGCCTTTGAAAGATTTTGCACGCGCTGGGATCACTTCGCAATTGAATTTGAAGTAAAGAGGGTGCAAGTATTTGGAAATGAAATGTTGGAAGCGGAATTGGTCATTTGCACATGCGAGAACTCACCCGCAGGGCCCGTCAGTTCGCAAAAAAGTAGGTTGAATTAGACCCCGAATTGAGACTGAGCGGCAGCGTCGTTGTAAAGTATGCTGTAGGCCTTATGCTTCCACAATCGCTGTTAACACTTCATTTTGTGTCATACAGGTTTCATGAAAAACATTGTTGCTTGTCGTTGAAATCTAATGACAGACCCTAAATACCAGTAAAATACCACAATGAGGTGTATCAAACATAAGTGAGAAGGGACCCGAATCAAGGGAGGGAACACTCTTCTGCATGCATCTTGTTACGCTATCTCTCAACAATCTTGGGCCTAGGTTTGACTCAAAGGGAATCTGTGATACAGTTCTAAAGCAACTCACTGGAGTGTTTATTGCTGAGCTTCGCCTTCATTATAACGGAGGTTTTGGGGCAATTCGCGAATGGAGGCGGAAGATAAGAGGCACGAGAGGCGTAACAACAACACACTGCCAAGATGAAAACCAAAGCCTTCATTTTAGTACACTCACTCTTCTCTGCAGGAGTACAACCTGGAATATCTGAGTATTCAAAGTGATGTTGACGAATTATGGAAAGAAGTTGATTTTAGCTTTAAACATAACCAATGCATGTAAAATCCCAAGAGCTAGGGCTCGGAATTCGATCGTAGGGAGCACCACTTCCAGTGCTCCAGTGATACGACACCCCCTCCAACAGCAATCTTGGTCCCAACACACAGTAGGTCCAACTCTGCAGTAGTGATTTAAAATAACACTTTCACATTAGTGCGACTGAAGCGCTATTGATGTACATCAGGGCCATCCTTGCGGTGCATACGCTGCTAACGTGCATTCATGTAGGAAGCGCTCAACAAGTTGCGAACTATGTTTAATGGTGATAATGTGTCTAATTGTGTTTTCTTCTCATTTTCGTCTACAACAAATATCTTCAGCTTCCTATGGTAACCCTTATTCTTTAATGCATCATTCTATTTGTCAAAGTAAGTTGGAGGCGTTGAGCTCACTCAAATTCCATGATAGCCCAGGCAAGTATTTCAAGGAGACAAGACTCTCGTAGATTTTTACTGTTCTTTCTTCCAACAAGTTGAAGTTTTTCTGGCGGATGATAGCTTACACAACGGGGCAGGCCTTTCGTGAATGTTTACTATTCTTTCTTCCAACAGTTCTGGCCGAGGTTTGGGATCTGTTAGATTGTGGCCAATGCTAGATAGCGAAGAAGATTACAGGAGCAGAGCCTTTCGCTCGGAAGGAGAGATGCGAGAAAGAAAACTACAGGCAAAGGAGGTGGTGTGTTCATATGCATATGACATTCGAGTGAGGGAATGTACTGTTAATTGTGCCAATGGAGCATGCAGGAATGCTGTAATTGCGCGCTGGTAGGCGCCTTTTATGCAATATCTGTGGTGCCCAGTGAAAGTCTCGAAACTTACTGTACATTGACGCCCAGATAACAGATGATAATCAATATCCTTCTTCGTTATTTGAGATTTCTCAGTTGTGCTCGATGATCCACGAAGATTAGGAGAATTTCTGCCTGATTGTCAACACACCACTTTCTCATCTTTTCATGTAGCTTTTCTCTTGCCTACTTTCCGTTTCCTACCGAAGTCTTGTTCTCCTCAATTTTTCGCGTTATTTACAATTGGAAGCAGCGAAATTACATAAATCCACCAGCACCCCTCAAACCTCCGACACAACCATTGAAGATAAGATTTGCAAAAATCCTATATATGTAATCGCATGCATGTGTTAAGTTTAGTACAGTAGAGCAGCATATACAACATTTATCGGAGATGATATTTTGAAAAGTGAACTAGTGCAAGAGTGCGCTTATGAATCCTAGTTCACAAGTCCACAATTGTGGTGAGAGCTGAGCAATTGCTTAACATTGTCGCTTACTCCTGAAATAAAGCCAGGATAGGATACATCTATTGGATTTAAGAATATTCCACAGCAACAGAAGTCCAACAAAATTCGCCAACGAATTGAACGAATGCAATAGCCGCACACGATAATTTCGCAGTCTTTTCTTGATAGGAATCCTTGAGCACCACCTTCCATCACTTGTAAACTATGGAGGCAATACTTCTCAACGGATGCAACTGTTTGTATTCATTCCAAACACTAAACTCTTTTTGCACGCCAAGGATATCAAGGTTACTACTGCATGACTATAAAAATGATCGAGGTCGAAAAATTGGAGAAATCAGCACAGATGGCCGAGTGGAGAGAACAGCGGACACACAGTCACTCAACTTCGACTCAATAGGTCAGAGGTAGGATTGCTCGAGACTGCCATGGTGCCGAAGAGGTACGAGGGGACAGAGACGATGAAAAACTTCGAATTTACCTTGCTTTTTGTTTTCCCAGGGTATTCTGTTGTGATAAGTGTTGGTTAAGTAATAAACCAAAGTATGACACAGTCACAACAGATGCACAGCCCAATCTGTAATGTCCATTTGACGTCATTTCTGAAGAAATCAAGCTCCTTCTTATCGAAATCTTTTCTCACAACTTCACGATTGATGTTCATCTGATGTTCTGCCGTCATTGCCAATGATAGATCGCTGCCACACAGCTGGTAACGGTGGCCTCAGAGGCACCATCCCACCTCGAATTCGTTCTTGAGATTTCTGGATGAAAAGAATCTACAAGAGCTGACGATCACACCGGTATACGTCATTCCCTGCAAAACTTCTGGAAAACTCCACTTCCGAGCCAAAATTTTCAAGGATCCTGTGGGCGGAGCCAAGCAGCTTTCCCGATAATTCACTCCAGGAAGTGCACCTTCTGAGAAAATTTGTATTTGAGAGTTCCTCATCCACTCCCCAACAGAATAGAAACTGCGCTCCATGCGGCGAGCAAGGGAGTATAAAATGCGGAAAGCCTGCAATCCCGCATTGGTTCCTGTGCATTGGTGGGTTCTTCCGCATCGTGAACCTCTTTGTTAGTCATAGATGGATCCCAGATTCCACTGTCAGCAAGTTGATGGGGAACTCTTACGGGGAAACTTCCCCAGAAGTGCGCTTCCTGGAATGAATTAATTGGAAATCTACCTGGCTCCGCCCACAGGTTCCTCAAAAATCAGGACGTTTTTCGGCAGTTCTACATGGAATCACGTATACCATTGTGATCAGGGCACAGCACTAGGTGGTCATTGACCACCAGGACTCAGTAGACTCCTGCAGATTCGGGGACTTTGCACCAATGTCCGGAGCGTAGTCAACCGCTAACCGTCTACTGATGTTAGTCACAAGCAGATTTCAGAGAGGCACGTCTGGAGGATCATCAAAATCGTGCCTGAAGATCACTGTTGTTTTACTCCATCCCTACCCTGCATTCTGGTGCGTTCCAGTGATAATCAAGTGTTGCTCAACCTGTAGGATACATATCATGTTGGAATTTTGACTGTTGATGCACACTATACCAACAAGTATCCTCCCAAAGTGGCACACTTTGTTTTTGAGAAACCGTCTTCGTTTTTGAAAAAAAAAGCCGTCAAAAACGCTCAAAAAGTGATTTTTGACCATTTTTGACCATTGATGACGTTTTTTCTTTCAAAAACGAAGAGGGTTTCTCAAAAGCGAAAGATCCCACTTTGGGGGAGAGTGATGCCACCTAGGCGCATTTCTTGCAGTTGACAGCGTATCGGAACAATTCTCCAAACGAGAGAATTTTCCTGGAAAAATTCTGGGTCTGAGAAGAAAACACGCTCCAGTGACAATTTCTTGTACCTGACAGGTCCTATAACAAGTTGCAACGAATTCTAGCGAGATCAAACAGTTCCGTACTGAGATCGATTTTCCGAAGATTTTAGCTTGAATTTGAAATGATTTAGGCTGCCTTCGCTAAATGGTACGCACTTCTTGCTGAAACATCATTCGTCGCCTCATTAACGGTCATTTAAGTCATTTTTTCAGCGCTACATGCTTTTCCTGAAAGAACCCTAGTATGTAGGTACTTAGTAGCCCTTATCGGGAATCCGACTGGACTTAGTACTCCTCAACCGACACTGACCACATAGTGCTGTACCCTGATTGTTAAAGTGTATGAAATCCATTATGGTCAAGAGTGTATGAAACACATGATGTGTATTATTGGCACCTCTGGTATCCGATTCTTGATGATTATGAAATGTCGCCGCCTCCAACCGGCAGAATTCCATTCCTGACTAAATTCTGGTAAACAGCTCCACTGTGGAGTTTTTTGTCCGGATTGAACTTATTGCCTCTGTCGGTTGAAGTGAGCGCCATTTCATAATCATCAAGATTCGTGTTGCAGAGGTGCCGATAATGAACATAATGTGTTTCATGCATTCCCTTGACCATAACGGATTTTGTACACTTTATATTTCACTACGAACAAATTCGTTTCCATTCACAGGTTGAAGTGGTTCTGAGCCGACTCCGACAATAGGTGTGCCAGATTCCTGGTCATGGTCCCGAAGATCTCTCTGTCGACGCCGTGATCGCCATCGTATCAAAGATGAATCAGGCGGCATAGTTTGACTCATCACAGCCGTCATCCTAAGAACCCACATGGCGCGCATGTCATGCAACAGTACGATCTTATCAACAGAACTGGTCACGTTGGTGGCCAGAAATGTGGGACCTTGCCGCTTCGCTCGATTCACACTATGACTGCAGTATCGGACGTGTCAAAAGGGATCGCTGAAATCCATGGATTCCTTCTTCAGTGGTTGATAAACTGCCTTATTGACGAACAGCTTGAAAAAAATTCAATCTACTAACAACTGTATAAACTTCTCAGACGCTCAAACTACATATTAACTCCTATCTACTACAAAATACAGGGAAGGTCAATCGTTGCTACACTGTAGAAAATGGAAACAGCGCCGCGCTACCTTCTTCGCGCGACGGATCAGCTCGGTGCTTTAGTCCTCAGCTGTGATCGGGACTACGGCTTTATTCCTTCCATCACAACTTCCTTTATGGATTTGCATGCAACTAAAGGTGAGAGAAATAAGCAGAGGGGGAGACCTGCTCTCGCCCGAGTATCAGAGCGCCCCTCCAGCCGCGCTGCAAAGTTGATGCGGCTCCATCTTCCTGTGGTGCAATAGCTTTCGCTCCCACTGTTCCTTAATTAACCTTGAAATAGTTTTCGAGCTTGAACTAAATCATCAGCATAACCAAGACAGGGCTCAATGAAGACGCTTAGCTTCCAAGCTCCCTTGCTATGAAGACAAGCATCTCATTTGTGAGTGCTCCAAGCTAAGCTAATTATGTATGTGCGAACTGCCAGGAACCTGGCATATCCGAGTTAATACGGAATTTTTGACCCCTTCCCTTCCCCACATTTTGAAGAGTCGCCTGAGGATTGCATGAGATACGTTCCCCACCTTCATCGCTGCGCCCGCGAGGGGCTAGAGCACAGACAGGGGGGTGGTGGGTGGAGGCAGTACAGGGACCCGTTAGTAATCGGAGACGCAGAGAGCGAGAGGATTGACGGTGCGCGGCAGGCTCTGGCCGTGATTGGGGAACGTATCTCGTGCAACCTCGTCTGAGTAGTGGCTGCTTCTGCCGTGGTCATTTCTCATTCATTACGAATGGAGGGAAACAAAAATGCGCAGATGTGTGCATTGCTGAGCATGGTAGTGTTCATCGCCAAAACAATGTCTGAGTTTTAAAAACATTGGCATGA
Source organism: Ancylostoma caninum (assembly GCA_037903475.1). Lineage (NCBI taxonomy): Eukaryota > Metazoa > Nematoda > Chromadorea > Rhabditida > Ancylostomatidae > Ancylostoma > Ancylostoma caninum. The sequence continues at coordinate 113,065 of JBAJFG010000245.1, read as the reverse complement.
ATCCTCAGATTATTTGGATCAGAGATTTTGCTGACGTTGTAGAAACTTTACTGGAATCACTATTTGTTTTGAGACTAGCGCCCCTACGGGTCGCTAGAAAGTGAGGTGGGGCAGCCACTTGAGGTAGGTGCAAAAGTTTCGCGCCTATGAAATCCTTAGGAAATTGAAATAGAAACGAAAATGCTAATCAATTGAGTTTGAGTACGAAATTCTGCTTATGAGCTGCGTGTATTCTACCAGTCCGGCCGCCTAGCCAACTCCGGACTTCTTGTGTGCTCCTTGCTCGAGCACTCTTTAACACACATCACCGTGTAAATTCACTTTCCGATGCAATGATACATCCCTCGTTTGTTGTCACCGCACTTCTTAAATGTCACCTACCATGGCTAGTCATCCTCAACTCTGCGCGTGCTTATCATTTATATGAATCTAGTAACTGTCGACTATTTGCTGTAACCGACACAGTGTAATTAAGAACTCGAAGTAATTCAAGTTGAAATTGTTTTTGGACGAACATTTTTCTTTAAAGCGCGTTTCCTGCCATTTGAGCAATTCACACAGTTATTCACACCTAGACCAAAGCGGACCTCTCCTCCATCCGTGAACCCGTATCTTCTCGCTCCTCACAATTGGGTAAAAGCGGACCTCTTCTCCATTGGCATAACCGCATCCTGGCATTCCCACACATTAAGCGGACGGCAGACGCACATTCTGGCGTTCCTAGCACCTGGACCACAGCGGACCCCACTCACACCCGCGAACCCCTACCTTGACGTTCCCTACATTTTTAGACCACAGCGCAGCCCCTCCTTCATCCACGAATCCATATCCTGGAGTTCCCTCAACTTTCAGGCCCCAGCAGACCCATCCCTCCTTCGGTGGACCAGAATGCTGGTGTTCCTTACACCTGGGCCACAGCGGACCCCTATTCCATCGGCATGACCCTGGGATTCCCACACTTTATGGCAAAGCAGACCCATTTTCCATCGGTGAACTCGAATTCTTTTATTTCTCACACTTGGCCCAATGGACCCCTCCTCCATCCGTCAACAGTATCTTCTCGTTCCTCACAATTGGGTGAAAACGGACCTCTCTTCCATCGGCATAACCGCATTCTGGGATTCCCACACTTTGAAGGCACAACAGACCCACCTCCCTTCATTGTATCCCATATCCTGGCGTTCCTCGCACCAGGGGCACAGCGGACCTCTCCTACACCAGCGAAGCGTATTTTGGCGTTCTCCACATTTTTGGACCACATCACATCCCCTCCATCATTCAGGAATCCGTATCATGGAGTTCCCTTAGCTTTCAGGCCAGAGCAGACTCATCCCCTCCTCGATGGACCCGAATGCTGGCGTTTTTAACAACTAAGCCACCTTTCCATCTGCATGACCGTATCCTGTCATTCTCACAGTTTTGGCTACAACAGACCCATATTCTGGCGTTCCTCGCACCAGGGGCACAGCGGACCTCTTCTATGCCAGCGAACCCGTATCTTGGCGTTCCCCACATTTTCAGACCACAACACACCCCCTCCTCCATCTGTGTACCCGTATCTTGGAGTTCCCTTAATTTTCAGGCCCCAGAAGACCCCCTTCGTTAGACCCGAATGGTGGTGGCGTTCCTTCAACTTTCAGGCCACAGCAGACCCATCCTCCCTTCAGTTTACCAGAATGCTGTTGTTCCTCACACCTTGGCCACAGCGGACCCCTGTTCCATCGACATGACCGTTTCCTGTCATTCACTCGCTTTTTGGCCACCACAGACCCATCGTCCATCGGTGAACCCCTATTCTGGCATTTCTCCCACCTTGGCCATGTCAGACCCCTCCTCCATCTGCGACCCGTATCCTGGCTTTTCTGCAACGTTGAGTCACAGTACAACCCCTACTCCATCGATATAACGGTATCTGTCACTATTCGCCCCTGGCACACCTATCGTCCGTACGTTCTTACCCTTTGTAAATCTCGAGAGCAGTGGGAGGAGGTTAGGAGTTATCCAGAAAATTTGAATAATTACATACTTGATCACAGGAAGTGTCACAGTGGTCTATAATGACGCACTTTTTCTATGCATGTGAGTGTACAACTGGAATCTCTTCCGTGGCTGCAGAATCTCTCAGTTCTCGGACGGATGCAAGGACGAGAACGTGCAGCATGTGGGAAATGCGGCGGATACCACCGCTGCACTGGGCCTAGAGGGCTCCCAGGCCGCACACGGATCTCGCCTATGTTGATCTGCGGTGCAACAGTTGGCTTTGAGTGAAGAGCAGTGGCTATCCTGCTCCGTATAATGTGCTGCCTTAAAGCCTTGCTAGCTCTGTCTCATCGGTTGGCTATGAGACCGCCAGCGTAGGATAATCAGTGTGCAAGGATTTCGAAATTGCGGGTCCCGCGAAGCCCTCATCTCGCTCCATAAATCGGTTTTTCGTATGACGTCTGCGCATCTCTCCCTCCACCATTTTCTATGCACTACACTGCACAAAAGATTTCACAAGACTCTCATGGTCTGACGCCAGAAAAATATGGACCCTTACCAGTCTTTATATAGGAGGATTTTTTCACCTTGGTTGCGGACACGGTGGTAGAATAGCGAACCACTAGTACCAAACCCGTGCTCCCGAGGATTTGTAAGGTGCTCTAAAAGGTTTTGATCTATGTGAGCGAGCTCGTTCGTGATGGCGATGCACTCATCTTTCCTATTCACTCTTTGATTTTTCCGTGATCCAAACCGCCTCGTAAGCCCTGCGTGCTATAAATTTGGGCTCACATGAATTTCACTCTCATATATACAGATTTCGCTCGGGAAAATCATCAACTCTGTATGTGCGTGGGAAGCCCGAGACCTTTACGTAAAAATAAAAATACAAAAATATGGTCAGCAATGAGGATTTTATCGAAAACTCAAGCTAGTAGTCACTTTACCTGCATAGAAGCCTGGCTAGATTTTAAGAACGATAACGACGACTTTCGTGAAGATTTTTGGAATTTTTCGCATTGGTCTGGAACTTACAGGTGCCGGTCCCGCCCCTGGGATACTAAACTATAACCACTGCTGCTGGTATAGAAGGATATCAACCACGCACAGTACCCATGAAGAGCGAGTAGCTTTTGCCCCCCTTGAGCAGCAGCTGTTCTCTCATCATCAGCGAACTCCCTGTGAAGGTCACAAACTGGAGACCCTTATTCCATATTGTGCTAAACTATGCTTCTTCGATAATTATCTAGAGAGGAAAATGTAGTAACTAACAAGCGTCTACATAAAACGTCTGATTTTACCACCCCTGATGTGGCTCGTGTGCCCGGACTGAATCCATAATCAGACCTGTAACGATTTTAGCAATGCATCGTACAGTCTTCTTGGACACGAAGGCTTTCTTGGACAATTTTCATTACATGTGTGTGTATCATTGCCGCTATAGTCCTCGAGGACTGTAGCACCTTGCGTCGCCGCCGCTGTCGACTGTGACACCAGCGCGCATCGATTGTGGGCTGCGCGTCGCGGCGGCGGCCGAAGTTGGCTACTGGCGATCGCCAACATCGGCCCGTCGTAGCCGACGACGGCGGCCGCCCGATATTAGCTACTGTGGCTCCGGTGCAAATCGATTGGGAGCGGTCGCCAACATTGGCGGCCAACGACGGTGACGCAAGGTGCTATACTCCTCGAGAAGTATACCGGCTACCTATGATGTGCCTCAATAGCACTGTGATCAAGGCTTCTTCTGGCGGTTGTCCTTTCTTCCTCTGCACAATATGCGTTTGCCCTCGAAACACACTTGGTTTTGGTCCTACGGATTCTTGGCGCTTCCTTGTTCGGATCCACCAGTGTATCATTATTTACATCCCTAATACATACATATCTGACTCGAGTCGAGGATCAGGACGGCAACAGTCTAAACGGTTACGAGTCCTTGTATTTCCGAGATTTTCCGGACTTTCCTTCAGACATTGAAATAAAATACCATCCAAGTACAAATCAGGAAAAATGCGAGAACCATTCATTCTTTCGTGAAAACAAACGAATCATTATCAGCAGATTTAGTCGTCGAATTTTCGTGGAGCATATGACAAGTTTCTCAGCCATAACAGCTCATCCCTTGTTAGATCATCGTATCTTTGCACAATGTCGTACACGCCCTTGGAACCTGAACAGAACATTGGTGAAAGCCCTGTTGATTTCGATTTCGGCAGTGTAATGCACCTACCCACTACATGTAGTCTTCATCCATATCAAGGGTAACATCACAGTAAGTATCACCGCGTCTACTAAAGATGTTTATTGTCCTAGGATTGTGATGATGAGAGAGAAACTGAATAAGAAATTGTTATGTGGAATGAACAGCTCCGAAATGTAGGTTGTTACATAAGTTTCCGCTGTTGAAATTTTTCACAAAAAAAAGTTTTATAAAAAATCGAATAACCACAGGTAGCAATCGAAGTATGAACAACAGCAGTCGCTGGACCTCTGCTGTTCGTATAGCAAGAGCTCGACTCCGCTGGTCCACTGGTCCGTGGACTACGAGGCAAAGAATTGAGTTAGGCAGTGCTGGAGGTCACTGAATTTGGCAAATCGGCTCTCGCAGAATAGACATTTTTGTGATCTGATAACCAGCGCTCTGTTAGAGCCAGATTTGTGCTACATAATGCACGGATAAAAATTCCACTGAAAGCCCTTCGCCTTTCCAGAGAGTCCGATCAAAACAATTAAGGTGCCCTCCACAGTGTGACAAAACTTGCCATAAAATACTATCGATTAGTGCTCTCAAACAGTTGATATTCCTTGTCACAGTGAAAAGTGTCACGCTTCAATTCGCTTCAATTCGAGAGAGAAAAACGGCATAATTAAAATTTTGGGCTACCAAATTTGGTGTCTGTGCTTGAGACTGCTCCACAGTGAAATGGAGAGGGGAAGTAGCCCGAGAATGAGAATGGCTCTGAGATTATTACACCCAAATCTGGTCAGCCTCATGCAACGTTATGGTCCATTTATTATCCGTGCAAATGCTGTTACCAAATTTGAATTCCTGAAGAGTTCACTTAGAAGTTATTACATTTTCAAAAGAAGACATGAAAAAATGGTTCACACCCCGGAAAGTTAGCGAGATCAAGCGCTTTAAAATGGTGTGTAGAAGTAAGCAAAATCTAATCGGCTCTGCGAAAACAACGGAAGCTTATGAAAGTAACCGTTATAATCCTAGAGGAGCATAGCACCTTGCGCTGCTGCGTTCGCACACGAGAAACGTTCTCCGCCAACTCATTAGCGGAGATGAGAGTTGGGTGCGGTATGCTAATCATACCCGCGGGAAAAGTTGATTCCCGCGTGGCGAACCATCTTCAAAACAAGGAGAAGGGAACGAAAGAAAGTTTTTCTATGTTGTTGGTGGAATTCCGTGGGAATACTGTATCAAGAAGTGGTGACACCTGGGCGACAGTGACTGCCTAGTTCTACTCTTCTTAACTACAGAGAATCGCAGACGAAACTCGCCTGGAGCTGGGAAAAATTGACCATGCTGCTTTATTTCATGACAACGCCCGAACTCACTTGTCAAAGCTTACGCGCCAAAAATTGCCGAACTAGGTTGAGAAATTCTACCACACCATGCTTATTTCCTAAATAGCCTCCATCTGAATACCACTTGTTCGGAGCCCTGACGCTGTATCTACGAGAAAAGAAATTTGATGATCGGACCAAACCGAAAATTAGATTTCAATTTCAAGCTTCTTTGACTCGCAGCGTGCTGTTTAATCCCTGCCACATGTTTAGTGTTTACTGGAAATCATAAAACTAGTTTGCTCCAATGATGCACCGGAGCGCAATCCGGTTCTCATTATTCGATGTCTAGGTTTGAAAATTCCTCATTTTCTGGCATTGGAATTACAGTGCTGATGTTTCAAAACGTCTATTAGTAAGGGCACGATGAACATAGATCATTTCCGTGCCAAGGGAATTTTATAAATATTGGACTTCCTAGCACCTGTTCCTCTTCTGTAATAGTCACAAATAAGGGCAGAAGAAAATGCGCAGTGGAGTCATGGCGTGACTCAGCGTCATTATCGCAAGCATTACACCTTTGGGATGAATGTTCTGTGACATTTGTGGATGTGTTGTGTTCAGCGAGTTTGTTCTTCGAAGGCGGAAGTTGCCGGCATAGGAACGACTGCTTCCTCATTTGGATGTTATTTGCAGCTGTCTTAGGTATTAAACGCGAGCCAGTACGTCTTCCATCTGGTAGTTTGAAGTGAATCAGTCAATCAACAATAATTTCTCAACAAGAAAAAAAACGCGACGACCTTCAAAGGTTACCGTCCCGGAGCCTCATTGGAGAGTCGCTGACAGAGTTGGAGTCGTATTCATCATTGGATTTGCTCTGATAATAGCGATTATCTTCAAGGTTCACCTATTTTTGACATTCACCAAATCACCTACGGGACAAATATACCCTTTGAAGGGGAAGCTTCATAGATTCCAATCCTGATTTCATTTGAAGCAGCTACAAAAGTTTTTATTTTGCCAGTTTTAGAAGCAGAGGGCTCTACGGACAGACAGCGAAATCTCGCAGATAAAGACACATCGAAAGACAATTTCCAGAACAAGAATAGAGAAGTTCTACATGTTTCTAAAGAAAACTAGAAATTTAGTCCTGTTTACTCCTGTTGATCCTTTCCTGGATTATTTTTGCTTGTAACTCGATGTTACCTATTGTTTAATTTCATATGTCGCATTGTATTATAATAGGTTGGTGCGAAATCAATTGCCGTTTTGGGTTATGCACAAATAAGCTGAGGAATTTGAGCAATCTTAATGGATTTCAATTTAATTTATTTTTTTTGATCTTATGTAAGGGCTTTCTTTCCTCTTACGAAAGAATCTGAGTATTCTGGCTAGCTCTTCTCAGTACCTTTTTGTAAACTCATGAGAAATGATGAGCCGATGCGATTGTCGGATGATCGTAGTTAATGACTTCAAATTCGATCACTCCGGACCGGAGATGTCCGTTAAATTAGTATCTGTTTTATTTTGGCATCGCCTTCTCAATCGGCAGTGGTTCCGGGTTCGCGTGGTTTTCTTCCTACGACTTTAAACTGAAATACAACCATGACTGTGGTCGCGGGATGTGCTAGACCATCAGACGTTGAGGACAGCAGTGGAACCTGTAAAAAGAATCCTGCCATTCGGAAGACGAGAGCAGGGATGGACGCTCATTATACTACAGCTTCGAAACATCTAACTTCAATCGACAGGATAAAGAAGATGCGGACGTGAACACCACACGATCTGACTGATGACCAGCTTCTTACCTGGTATGACATCTTTTCTGACCTAATTTTTCGTCCGAAACCGACGAATTTCCAAACAGTAGATAATTCTCGGTTTCTGTACGATAACAAGAACTGCTAATGGGTATGGGTAGAGATGTTTTCCCGCTTTTGAGTTCTCCTAAATCAGATCTTCTCTATAGGGAGGTTTGTCGGGAGTTTGATGGTGTTTTAAGCGTTTGATTAACTGCAGCCTTCTCGAGCGTAGGCAAGCGTTGACAGCAGAGTCCTAGTACTGTAATTTCGAGTAGATGTCCGAAAATCCGCTGTAGATGTGTTTGGCAGTAGTGAGCAGAATCAGGTTTTCCTCTGCTCAAGGGTAGCACCAAGCCTCTCCCTTAAAAACTCACCCGGAAAAAATTGGCGCAGTATAGCATCAAGGTACTCATTCATTCTCCTCACTCCTCGGGCTTTCTCTTAGTGAGAATCACTTTTCCCGAATCCTAGAGAACATACCGAGATTGCCTTCCAAAAGTTTGTAGATTTTTGCGATTTCAGTTTCCATATTAAATTCATACCATTCTCACTAGATTGTTAGAGAATATTTAGCAAATGAGTACAAACAGTTATAGTTGTAGTCATTGCATCTGTTGACAAGTATGACCTCGATAGCTTACATATAGGTGATCAGAAATGGTGCTTAAAACACATAAGATGAACAAAATGACCCCTATCGAGGAAGGATGCAAAATTATTATGTACAGTAGTTGTATCTCTTGTTGACGAATTTCTCCAGATTTCTGTTGCGAGCAATACCTCTAGAACATTTTTAAGTTCAATAGATGTATCCTATTCCGGCTTTTTTAAAAATTATTTCAAAAATAAGGACAAAAATAAACAGCAAAAAATAAACAAATGCAAGATTTTTATTCGTATTGTGAAGTAATTCGGAAATTTGGCGACCCATCCTCGGGAGGGCGGGGGGGGGCGCCCCCCACCACCCCGTGAATCCGCCACCGTCAACGACGACGATGAAGATTTAGGATCTGGTAATTTCGCTGCTTCCAATAGTAAATAACGCGAAAGATTAGAGAGAACAAGACTTTTTCAGGAAACGGAAGGTGGGCCAAAGAAAAGGTACATGAAAGGAAGAGAAAGTGGTGTGTTGACAATCAGGCAGAAATTCTCCTAATCTTCGTAGATCATCGAGCACAACAGACAATTCTCAAATAACGAGGTGGGAAATTCGTTAGTCCATATTGAATTGTTATCTGGGCGTTAATGTACAGCAATTGACAATCTGGCAAATTTTTTCCTAACCTTCATGGATCATCGAGCACAACTCACATAACGGACAGTTCCCACATAACGAGGAGGGATTTCCACTAGTCCATACTGAATTGTTATGTGGGCTTTATGTACAGCAAAGCAAATTTTTTTTCGAGACTTTTAATGGGCGCCACAAATATTCCATAAAAGGAGCCTACCAACGCGCTACCACCATTCGCGATTACAGCATTCTTTCATGCTCCACTGGCACAGTTAGCAGTACATTCCCTCACTCGAATGTCATATCTGAATACACCACCTCCCGTTCTTCACCTTTGTTCGTTCTGCCTCGTGTCTCTTCTTCCCTGCAAAGGGATCTGCTCCTGTAATCATCCTCGTTACCTAGCATTGGCAGCAGTCTAGCAAACACCAAACCTCCGCCAAAAAAAACTTCCACTTGTTGGAAGAAAGAACAGTTAAAATCAACGAGAGTCTTGTTTCCTTGAAATATTTGCCTGGGCTATCATGGAAATTGAGTGAGCTCAACGCCTCCATGCTCACTTTGACAAATAGAATGATGCATCAAAGAATAAGGGTTACCATAGGAAGCTGATAAGATTTGTTGTAGACGAAAATGAGAAGAAAACGCAACTAGACACATTATCATCATTAGACATAGATCGCAGCTTGTTGAGCGCTTCCTACATGAATGCACGTTAGCAGCGTATGCACCGCAATTATGGCTCTGAATTGTACATCAATAGCTCTTCAGTCACACTAATGTGAAGGTGTTATTTTAAACCACTACTGCACAGTTAGACCTAGCGTGGGTTTGGACCAAGATTGCTGTTGGCGGGGTGTCGTATCACCGGAGCACTGAAAGTGGTGCTCCCTACGATCGAATTCCGAGCCCTAGCTTTTGGGATTTTACATGCATTGGTTACGTTTAAAGCTGAAACCAACTTCTTTCCATAACTCGTCAACATCACTTTGAATATGCAGATATTCCAGGTAGTACTCCTGCGCAGAAGGACAAGAGTATTAAAATGAACGCTTTCGTTTTCATTTTGGCAGTATGTTGTGCTGTTGGCCATCTTGCTGGTATTCCGCCTCCATTTGCGAATTGTCCCAAAACCTCCGGTATAATGAACGCGAAAATCACCAATTTACACTTCGGTGAGTTGTTTTAAAGTAGAGGAACAGGTTCTACGATTTAGAAACAATGTTCTTCATGAAACCTGTATGATGACACCAAATAAAGCATTGATCGTGGAAGCACAAGGCCTACCACGTACTTTATAGCGATGCTGCCGCCGCGACCTCAGTCCCAAGAGCTTTCGGCGTACAACTGATCCTCTGCCAGCACGTTATTTTACTCGAATGACGTGATAAGCTTTGAGAACTTGTGACACCTTGTTCTCATCATTTTCATTCATTTTGTTCACAGCGACACCCAGCTTTAATCGTTCTGGTACAACTACTCCTAGAGCAACACTTGATTTTTTTACAAATTATGATATGATATAGACTTTTCACCTTGAGCATCGACAGTGTGCATGTTGAAACAATATGCTGCGGGTCTCCATAGAATTTGCATTGAATTTCCTGCTGGCATAAGAACATGGAAACGGTTAAAGTGGGTTTCAGAGTTTCGCCGCGCTACGCCATATGATGAAGGATAGAACGCGGCAACGCCGAGCGAGCTCGCGCGACAACTGCCGCGAGCAGGGGGCTTGCAGAGAGTTTGTCACGCACGAGGCCCCCGCGGCATTTCGCGAGATCGTTCTGTGAGTTGCAGAGTAGTCTGGGATATGCGTCGCCATGCGGCAAATCCAAGGCAATTTTCAGAGCAATTCTCGCACTTCTAGCGCCGCGCCGTGAATCGGAAAAGGTGTGAAAACCGCTTTAAGTGTATAGTAGCGACCTCTAAATCGCTGGGAAGTGTGCTATTTGTCATAGGCAGCACCCGCAGTAGCCTTGATTTCTCAGATTCCCCTGTAATTATGAGGTTTGCACAGCTGCAAAAGCAAAGGCAATCACCAATTTTGCTTCCGCCTTTCCTAGAATTATTGGGACCATTGTACAAGTTCTGAAGAATTTAAAATGTGGTAAATGAGAAATATGGCAGATGCTGATTTAATAAATGATGTGGGACATGTTATTGCTCACTTTTGGCTAGCAACTAGTGAACTGTCGCCGTCCATTCGCTTTAGTTTGAGTTCTCTTGTGAGGCTGTAGTGGTGGCGATCGTAATGCTCCCGGAAAAGTCCGTCAGGGTGACTATGAATGCGCGCTGCCTTTTTCATCGTTTTACATGTGTTATTGGGAGCCTATCCTTGAAATCCAACACTGCATCGATACACTCGTACAGAACTTCATGCCGTCTTTGCGGCAAAATATGGGAAGAATAACCTGACTGGAGGTGGCAAACTTCCGCAAGGCGAGTATGGCGGCTGTTTTCCCACTGCGATTACGCTACATAGGCAGCACTTACACAGACAGACATCCTTTCGAAACTGCGATAAGAAATTTTCCATGACCTGTCCCACCCGCAATTGCAATAAAATATCCAGCAAAGCTGAGGGAAAATTCTCCTTGCAGGAAAAAAGCAAAAATCCAAAACGGGCTTAATACTCAGGTAATCGCCTATGTCGGTTCACAATGTGCTAGAATAATAGCCTTTTTCAGTAGCGAAAGTGAAAGTGGTTGGAGAGCAAGAGCGATATTTCGACAATGAAGATCATCTCAGATACACAGTGGATCTTCTGCAATTTTACCACCGTCCCTACCTCAAAAGCAAAAAAGTGAGATCAGTTTTTCATTTGATTACGGTCGTATAGAGCAACACAAGGTATAACACATAGTCAGCTTGCCCACATTTTTCTCTGTAATAGTAACATGCTTTTTAGCTCATTCGAAAATGTTGGAGTTAAACTATTTCTTGATCGAAAATATGCCCTGGGAACTTGCCAAAAAAAGGCGGAAAATTTCGGTACGTAGCTTTAATGCAGATTTGGAATGGAGCAGTGTCTTAGAACGTTTCCAGGTGGAAATGAGCATCATCTCGTTTTCTTGATCACTATTACTAAATGATTGAACAAAATCTGGAGGAACCGCTATTTGCAAGGTCACCAAATAAGGCTGTTGCGAAGCTTGCTTGGATGAGAAGACCAAGCTCTATAGTTAGAGATACACTGTCGGCGCATATCCTAGCCAATTTATTCTACAGTCATTATATAGCATTTTTGGTCGAGTGCTCGCATCAAATCAGATCGCTAATTTCTGTCTTGGTTAGTAGCACAAATATTCCTCAAAAGCAAGTTTGGTGAAGTTTGACTCTCATGTGGTCATGGAGTAGTCTCAGTTTCCCCTCCCATCCGATCCGTTTTGTGAAGTATCGTGGGAACCCTTGGAACGTGCCCTTCTTGCACTTTCCAAACCCAAACAGTGAAGCTCGCTTTGAAAATGGTGCTGATTTTGTGGTTAAAATCATCATAGTGACCCAAATCTTCCAAAAATGTATTCCAATGCCCTCTGGCAAAGCGCACTCTTTACTCGAACTATAATATTTGGAACCTTTTTCTTCTGGCGGAGAGATACATGAGCAAACGTTGTACAATAACTTATACCTTCTCCTCCATGGATAGTATACTACTGATTTTGGTTCTAATATTATCCCTGTTTTATTAGATTGTCACACTGCCGCTATAGTCCTCGAGGACTGTAGCACCCTGCATCGCCGTCGCTGGCGACTGTGAGACTGGTACGCATCGACTGTGGGCGGGGCGTCGCGGCGGCCACCGAAGATGGCGACTGGCGATCGCCAACATCGGCGGCGGCCGATAATGGCGACTGCGACGTCGATGCCTATCGATTGGTCGCCAACACCGGCGATCGGCCGCCGCCAACGTTGGCGACTGTGGCTTCGGTGCAAATCGATTGTGAACGGTCGCCAACATTGGCGGCCGCCGTCGCTGGCGACGGCGACGCAAGGTGCTGTACTCCTCGAGAGTATAACGGCTGCCTTACATAAGTTTCCGCTGTTTTCGCATAGCCGATTAGATCTCGCTTATTTCTACACACCATTTCAAAGCGCTTGATCACATTTCGGAGTGTAAACCATGTTTTCATGCCTTTGTTTGAAAATGTAATTAACTTCTAAGTGAAGTCTTCAGGAATTCAAATTTGGTAACAGCACTTGCACGGATGATAAATGGACCATAACGTTGCATGAGGGCTGACCAAAATTTTAGTTATGCCGTTTTATTCTTTGAAATTGAAGCGAATTGAAGCGGGATTTTTTCCACTGTGACAAGGAACATCAACCTTTTGAAAGCGCTAATCGGTAGTATTTTATGGGAAGTTCTGTCACACTCTGGAGGGCGCCTCAATTTTGTTGGTCGAACTCTCTGGAAAGGCTAGGGGCTTGCAGTGGAATTTTTAATCCTGCATTATATATCATAAATCTGGCTCTAACAGGGAGCTGGTTATCAGATCACAAGAATATCTATTCTGCGAGAGCCAATTTGCCAAAATCAGTGACCTTACGCGCTGCCTGACTCAATTCTTTGCCTCGTAGTCCACGGATTTCTGGATCGGTGGAGTCGAGCTCTTGCTATAAAACGGCAGGGGTCCAGCGACTGTTGTTGTTCATACTTCGATTGCTATCCGTGGTTATTTGATTTCTTATAAAACTTTTTTTGTCAAAAATTTCAAAACAGCAGAAACTTATGTAACAACCTATATTTCGGAGGTGTTCATTCCACATAGCAATTACTTATTCAGCGGCTCTCTCATCACTACAATCCTAGGACAATCAACATCTTTAGTAGACGCGGTGATACTCATTGTGATCTTACGCTTGATATGGATGAAAGCTACATTGTAGTGGGTAGGTGCATTACATTGCCGAAATCGAAATCAACAGGGCTTTCTCCAAAGTACTGTTCAGGTTCCATGGGCGTGTACGAGATTGTGCAAAGATACGATGATCTGACAAGGGAGGAGCTATTATGGCTGAGAAAGTTGGCATATGGTCCACGAAAATTCGACGACTAAACCTGCTGATGATGATTCGTTTGCCTTCACAATGAATGAATGATTCTCGCATTTTTCCTGATTTGTACTTGGATGGAATTTCATTTCAATGTCTGAAGGAAAGTCCGGATCAGAAATACAAGGACTCATAATCGTTTAGACTGTCGCCGACCTGATCCTCGACTCAAGGCAGATATTTATTAGGCATCTAAATAATGATGCTACCGTGGATCCAAACGAGAAAGCGCTACGAATCCGTAGGACCAAAACCAAGTTTGTTTTGAGAGAAAACGCATAATGTGCAGAGGAAGAAAGGGTAACTGCTAGAAGAAGCCTTGATTACAGTGTTTTTGCGGCACGTCATACACTCACATGTAATGAACATTGTCCAAGAATATTCTTCGTTTCCAAGAAGACAGTACGATGCATTGATAATATTGTTACAGGTCTGATTATGGATTCAATCCTGGCTCACGACCCACGCCAGGGGTCACGAACGAGCTCGCTCTGTATCCGCGGGTTTTGATCTACGTGAGCGGGTTGTAAGGGGATGTTATAAATTTTCAGGAGGACGGGTTTGGTACTAGTGGTACGCTATTCCACCACCTTGTCCGCAGTTAAGGTGACCTCTACCTTATCTGTGTTCATAGTACTGTTTTTTGAGTGTACGGGCTGGATGAATGGTGTCCTGTAAAAGTATGAGGCGTATGAGAGGGTAAATCACTTGTGTCTTTGACTTTCCAGGCTCTGACGAAGGCGACATCGCCTAAACGTTTGCCTCAATAGAGATCGATAACCATCTTGGCTAACAGCTCAAAAGAATTCCACTTTATTTCAAAAGCACAATCACTATGCCAAGGTTCAAGGACAGTCAAACATCTATTCATTACATACATACTTGCAAACTTTCCCTCCCACTTTCCTACTTCACCCAAACCACTTTCGGGATCTGAACATTAAATGTAAAGCTTGAACATCGTGGTAATTTTGAGGCCTTTCCTGGCAATGGGAGGAAACAGGAGTACGTGGCGAAATCTGGCGAAAAACGTACAATGTCAAAGCGCAGTTTTTGCATGGCGATCTATTTGGCAAGATTTGTAATGCGACCTATTTGGCAAATTTTGCATGGCGACCTATTTGGCAAGGTTTGTATGGCGACCTGTTTGGCAAGGTTTGTATGACGACCTATTTGGCAAGGTTTGTATGGCGACCTGTTTGGCAAGGTTTGTATGACGACCTATTTGGCGAGGTTTGCATGGCGACCCATTTGGCGGAACATCATGTTTGGCAAGACATTTGGCGGAGTTCGTTTGCCTGGCTCGTTTGCAAACCCGTTTCCTAGGTTGCCAAACAAACCTCGCCAAATGGGTCGCCAATCGAATTCAGAGTAGACCCATTCTCCCGTAAAATGTCTTGCCAAACACATTCACAAACATAAAATAGGTCGACAATGGACTTCAGAGCGGGATATCTTAGCTCAAGAGAGTACCACATCGGTGAAGGTGATTCAATTAAGGAGTTATGACGTGAAAAAAAAACATGACTATGTTATGATCCCTTAATTCTAATGCACTACATAGCTTCACTATTTAAGAAGAGTAGGCGACGCTCTAAGAAGACTTGCGCCTTCCTCATCTTTTCCGACAGCTGCGGACTTCTTGCCAAGTCAACCCTCTGACGTACTACGCTCCGTATTTCGGATACAACGTTCACATCGATCAAAACGAGAAACTCGTAGACTTTGGTTGCGTGATCGTCACAGCTGTGGATGGAGCGTCGTGCTTCGTCATCGATTTCACAGTGATGCCGCACAAGAACGCCGTCACAATCACTCTGACGGACTGTTCGAATGTCTCGTTAGCGGTCATGGGCGAGAATTCGTTTTGGTCAATTCATATAAGAATCTACGAAGATGGCACACCTTCTACACGGCCTCTATACAAGCAAATTCGCTCCATACAGGGTGCGGCAAAAGTATTGACCGCCTTTTGTGGTACATAAATTATATAGAAAATCGAAATTGGATGGAAGACCAAGTGTGACCGTTTTGCTGCCCAGAATCCTGAGAACAATGTAAAACTAAAACACACATGCACTCAATCCATTTTATCCCTAATTTTTCCAGTCGTCAACAGACAAGACGAAAGAAGGCTTCACTACTGCGATGCAAGTAGTCATCTTTGACTTGATTCAGTTTTTTTTTCTAAAATGTTTTGTGGAATGGGAACAGTGCTAAGAAAGAGCATATGTTAAGCCTTTCACAAATCCGCGAAAAATAGCATTTGTTAAGCCTTCCACAAATCAGCGAATGAAAAGTACCAGCTTCTCTTGTCTATGCCATGATTTAACTTTGTTTCCGTATCCAATAACGGCGCAGAGGAGCTTCATATCATTTCCTTTGGTTCGAAAGCCAAAATCACCGCATGACCGAAAGACGATAATCGGTAGAAGAGCACTTTCCGTAGAATCGATTATAGGTTCAGAAGTGGACCTTCCCTTTTCTGAGAAGATTTTTCTGCAGCTTACAACGTAAAGACAGTGAAGAGGTTTTGCACAAGAAATCATTCGTTAGCTCTCCAGTTCCAAATTAGCATCCACCGTACTCGTCCATTTTCGAACAGTCGAGTTGTACCACATGGGCCCTTTGAAGGAGCAAGCACGTGCTACACCGCACCACAGTATGGGCTTGCGTGTGGATTGCTTAGAAGAAACAAAGGATAAAATCGAAGACGGTCCCTATGGCGCATCACTTACGTCTTCCCATGTGTTTTCCTTAGAGCTGCTGTCAAGAACGAAGATAAAACTGACCGGACATAATCTCATATTGTTGCCACATTGTTTTCTATATGTTATGAACAAACTCTTCACATCTATGGCAAATGCTGAGGTTTTCACGAGCCATTTCAAGCGGACAATACTTTTGCTGCACTCTGTAGAGCTGAGAAGTATTAGAGACAAGAGCGAATGGGAAAAGTTTCCGAATTGACGTTATGCTGACGCTACCTACCAAATTTCCTTTCAGAATAACCGCGTGAAGCGCATTTGGGTGATGGTTAACGACCGCATACCTACCTTAACTTCCCTCTGGACTGTGTGCGCCGAGACGTTCAAGTTAAGAGATCTCAGGTTTAGAGGCTGACGTTATCCTTTGTTCATCTACCAGTCTCTGAATGGATTCCGTCGAGTACTCGGCCTATCAGGGTACTCCTCGTATGTCCATTACACATGGCCTCAAGCTAAATCAAACATGCTATAAATGTTATGATGATAATCCTGAAAAGACACGAAAAATAGCATCACGAATACAATAATAGATAACCCAAAACATATGCGCTATGAAAAAATGCAGAAGAAAATGCAATGCGCGCGAAATTGGAAGCAAGATTCAAAAAGAAGACCCAAAACATGAGCATTGCGAAAACAATACAAAAGAAAATGCAAGCGCGAGTGAAATGCAATGCAGAAAGATCGTGTCGCGCGAAATACACGCACAAGCGAGGGGCACTCAGACATTGTTTTGGCGATGAACACTACCACGCTCAGCAATGTACACATCTGTGCATTTTCATTTCCCTCCATTCGTAATGAATGAGAAATGACCACGGCAGAAGCAGCCACTACTCAGGCGACTCTTCAAAATGTGAGGGAGGAAAGGGGTCAAAAATTCCATAGAACCTCGAATCGGTTATGTCAGGTTCCTAGCAGTTCGCACATACATAATTAGTGTAGCTTGGAGCACTCACGAATGAGATGTTAGTCTTCATGGTAAGGGAGCTTGATCCGTGGAAGTCAGTGGCAGAAAGTGGGCGGGAGGGCGGACGTGGGAAAGAAGTGTGGCCTCAGCCGCTTTGGGGACCCAGATGGGAACTGAAATGTAATAATAAATAGAAATTATATTAAGAACAATAATAAAAATAAATAATCGAAATAAACCAATACAAGATTTTTATTTGTATTGTAATGTAATTTCGAAAACTTGGTGACCCATTCTCGGGGGGACGCCCCCCCCCGCCCCCATCCCCTGCGTCCGCCACTGGTGGAAGCTAAGCGTCTTCACCGACCTTGCAGAGCGACTGAAGCGCGCTCTGATTCTCGGACGAGAGCAGGGTTCCCCTCTGCTTATTTCTATCACCTTTAGTTGCATGCAAATCCATAAAGTTGTGGTGGGAGGAATAGAGCCGTAGTCCCGATCACAGCTAAGGACTAAAGCACCGAGTTGATCGGAAAAGGTAGCGCGGCGCTGTTTCCGTTCTCTGCAGTGTAACAACGCTTGACCTTCACTGCATTTTGTAGTGGATAGAAGTTTACATGTAGTCTGAGCGTTTGAGTAGGATATTCAGTTGGTAGTACACTGATTGGCTCCAAGCAATTACTTAATGAGGTAGTTTAGCAACCACTAGACGAAAAATCCGTGGATTTCAGTGCTCTCTCTCTCTTGGCATGTGCGAGACCATACGGTGCCGCCTGATTCATCTTTGATAAGAGGCGATCACAACGTCAACAGAGAGATCTTTAGAGTCGTGGGAGGCGGGGATCTGCCACAGCTGATGATCGGCTCAGGACCACTTCAACATGTGAGTGGAAACGAATTCATTCTTAGTGAGTTTTAAAGTGTATGAAATCCATTATGGTCACGAGAGTGTATGAAACACACTATGTTCATTATTGGTACTTCCGGCAGAGATAATAAGTTCAATCCGGACAAAAAACCCCACAATGGAGGTGTTTACCAGAATTTGGTAGAGGATGGAATTAGTGATTTCCAATCGCCAAGTGATCCTCATAGTTTTTTTCGGCGGACGGTGCTCTCTTTGAAAGTAGTCGAAATATTCATTTGGTGATATTGCCGTATGTGTACATACTGCTACTGGCGGTGTAGTGAGCAAGAAGTTATCGCATTAGCGGCTTGGGAACGATCCTACAGCGGGGATGGTAGTCTCAGCTTCTACTGCTTTTGCAGCCCAAAGGCAGCGTCCCACCTCGAAATCGTTTTCGACATTTCTGAGCGAAAAGATTCTTTAGAAACTGATGATCACAGTGATATACGTGATTCCATGCAGAACTGCCGAAGAAAGCCCCAATTTTCGAGGAACCTGTGGACGGAGCCAGGTAGATATCCAAATAATTCATTTCAGGAAGCGCACCTTCTGGAGAAGTTTGTATTCCCCGCAGGAGTTCCCCATCAACTTCCTGACAGTGGAATCTGGGATCCATGTATGACTAACAAGGAATTTCACGGTTCGGAGAAACCCCGCAATTGCAGCCTTACTCAGTGACCAATACGGGATTGCAGAATTTTCGCACTAAATACTCCCTTGTTCGCCGCACATGGAGCGCAGTTTCTATCCTGTTGGGGAGTGGATGAGCAACTCTCACGAGGAATACAAATTTCCTCAGAAGGTGCACTTCTTGGAGTAAATTATCCGGAAAGGTACTTGGCTCCGCCCACAGGCTCCTAGGAAAATTTGCTTAGGAAGTGAGGTATTTCAGCAGTTTTGCAAGGAATGACGTATTTCGTTGTAATCGCCAGCTCTTGTAGATTCTTTTCACCCAGAAATCTGAAGAACGAATTCGAGGAGGGACGGTGCCTTGTACAGCAAAGAAAGTTCCGAGACTTTCACTGGGCACCACAGATATTGCATAAAAGGCGCCTACCAGCGCGCAATTACAGCATTCCTGTATGCTCCATGGGCACAATTAGCAGTACATTCATTCACTCGAATGTCATATGTATATGAACACACCACCTCCTTTGCCTGTAGTTTTCTTTCTCGCATCTCTCCTTCCGAGCGAAAGGTTCTGCTCCTGTAATCTTCTTCGCTACTTAGCATCGGCCACAATCTAACAGATCCCGAACCTCCGCCAGAACTGTTAGAAAAAAGAACTGTAAAATATCACGAAGGGCCTGTCCTTTTGGAATATAATACCTGTGTAAGCTATCATCACCGAGTTAGCGCTGCGTACAAGCAATTCGGAATTGAATGACCTCAAGGCACCTTCATGCTTATTTTGACAGCCAGAATGATGCATCAAAGAACTAAGGCTACATAACAAAGTTGATGTGATTTGTTGTAGGCGAAGACGAGACGGGAACGAGATTAGACACATTATCAACATTAGACATAGTTGGCAACTTGTTCAGAGGTGAAGAACTGCGCTCCCTCTTAGAGTTCAAATATAGCAGCGTATGCTCTACAAGGATGGATCTGAACAGTAAATCAATGGCGCTTCAGTCGCACTAATGTGAACCTGTTATTTTAAACCATCAATGCACAACTGCGGACCTAGTGTGTGATGTGACAATAAGATTGCTGCTGACGATGGGGGTGTCGTACCAGTGGAACTTGGTGTTTCCTACGATCAAATTCAGAGCTCTAGCTATTGGATTTTACATGCATTGGTTATGTTTGAAAACAGAAATCAACTTCTTTCCATGATCCGTCATTATCACGAATATCCAGAGTTTTCAAGTTGTACTCCTGCAGAAAAGATTGAGAGAAAAAAAAACTAAAATGAAGACTTTGGTTTTCATTTTGGCAGTGTGTTGTTGCTATGCCGCTCGCGCCGCCTATCTTCCGCCTCCATTCGCGAATTGTCCCAAAACCTCCGGTATAATGAAGACGAAGCTCAGCGATGAACACTTTAGTGAGTTGCTTTAGAACAGTGCCACAGATCCCCTTTGAGTCAAACCCAGCCCGAGATTGTTGTGAGACAGCGTTACAAGATGCGTGAAGAAGTGTGTTCCCCCCCCCCCCTGATTCGGGTCCCTTGATTCGCGTCCCATGACTCGCGTCCCTTGCTTATGTTTGAAGAGAATATACGCCTGATTGTGGTGTTTTACGGACATTTATGGTCTGTCATCAGATTTCAACGACGAGCAAGCAAAATGAAGCGTTAACGGCGATCGTAGAAGCGTGAGGCCTACAGCGTACTTTACAGCTACGCTGCCGCTGCGGTCGCTCACCTCCAAGTTGGGGTCTAACTCACCCTACCTTTTCTGCGAACTGACGGGCCCTGCAAGTGAATTCTCGCATTTGCAAATGATCAATTTCGCTCCCAACACTTCATTTTCAAATACTTGCACTCTCTCTACTTCATATTCAATTCCGAAGTGATTCCAACGCGTGCAAAAATCTTTCAAAAGTCCCAGTATTCGAACCCATCCCAGCTCTGCAGCCGATTTCTCGTATAGGCTGCCAATCAGAAGTGGTGCTTTTAGGTGCTGCTTTCAATAAATGGTGTGGAACATATTATTGCTCACGTTTGGCTTACAACTATTGACCTAGCTCCGTCCATTTTGAGACCACATTTTGAGTTCGTATGCAACGCTCTAGTGTTGAAGATCGTAATGCTTTTGAGAAAGTCCATCACTGTGACTATGAATGCGCTCTGCCTTCTCCAACCTTATCAACCTGTTGTTGGAGACCTATGCTCACTTGTTTGTATTATCTGAACGAACAAAAAACGCTCATGTGTAGCTGAAATATTTTTTTTCAATTTTTGAATTAGAAAGAAAATTGAGAAGGGTGGAGAAGCCGGTGGATTATAAAAATCTGCTATCAACTAAATTTTTCTGTGCTGTGGGACAACAAATGAAAATTCCAGCAGGTGCTGATTCAAAGGCAGTGTCTCACCTCGTTTATCCGCATACTCTAGACGTACTCGTCACGCTGATTCCAATGATGTACGTCAGAGCCTAAAAAGTGCCGGAAACTCGTTTTCGAAGGGTCCAAATGTGTAGTTCAGGACCACTTGGGCGGAGCGTCCGTGACTGTGCTGGCTGCCAGCCACGGCTGCAGCATTGGCCATCACGTCTCAACATGTCCCATCGATAAGATCAACAGCTTCACGTGTACATTCGGCTCGACAAACTGTTCCAAACCCCATCCCGAAGAACGATTAAAAAACGGGTTTGAGAACGTTTTGTAACATTTTATGTACATCGCTGGATTCGGAGCGTCGGGGAGATTTAGGATCCGCCAAAACCTCAAACACGAAAACGAGGTGGCACACTGCCTTTAATAAATGATGTGGGACATATTACTGTTCACATTTGGCTAGCAACTAATGAACTGTCTCCGTCCATTCGCTTTAGTTTGAGTTCACTTCAGGGCGCAGCACTAGATGGTCATTGACCACCAGGACCTAGTAGCGTCCTGCAGATTCAGCGGGCTTAGCACCAATGTCCGGGGCGTAGCCAACCGCTAACCGTCCCCTGATGTTAGAAACAAGCAGATTTCAGGGAAGCACATCTGGAGGATCATCAAAATTGTAGCTGAAGATCACTGTCGTTCAACCATCTACTCCATCCCTAACTGCGCTCTGGTGCGCTCCAGTGATAATCAGGTGTTGCTCAACCTGTAGGAGACGCATAATGTTGGAATTTTGACAGTAGATGCGCACTATAATAACAAGTATCCCCCCTCCCCCAAAGTGGCACACTTAGTTTTTGGGAAACCGTCTTGGTTTTTGGAAAAAACCGTCAATAATGATCAAAAAGTGGTTTTTGAGCATTTTTTGACCATTAATGACTGTTTTTTCAAAAACGAAGACGGTTTCTCAAAGACGAAAGATGACACTTTGGGGGAGAGTTGATACCACCTAGGCGCATTTCTAGGAGCTGTCAGCGCATCGGAACACTTCTTCAAACGAGAGAAATTTCTTGGGAAAGTTCTGGGTTTGAAAGAGAAAACACGCTCCAATGACAATTTCTTGTATCTGACAGGTGCACTAGCAAGTTCCAACGAGTTCTAGCGGGATCAAACAGTTCCGTACTGAGATCGGGTTTTCGAGGATTTTGGCTTGAATTTGAGATGATTAGGCTGTCTTCCCTAAATAGTACGCATTTCTTGTTGAAACATCATTCGTCGTCTCACTAACGGTTATTTGGGTCACTTTTTTGGTGCTACCTGCTTTTCCTGAAAGAACCTCAGTATGTAGGTACTTAGTGGCCCATTTCGGAATCCGACTGGACTGAGTACTTCCCAACCGGCGCTGACCACCTAGTGCTGCGCCCTGGTTCACTTGTGAGGCTGTAGTGGTGGCGATCGGAAAAGTCCGTCAGGGTGACTATGAATGCGCGCTGTTTTTTTCATCGCTTTATATATGTTGTGGGAACCTATCCTTGATTGTTTGTAATACCTGAGAGAGCAACAGTATAGCGTTCATAAGTGCCTCTAACATTAAACAGTTAGTGTTCCATTTTTCATTTTCAAAAAAAAAATTAAGAAGAGTGAAGCAGATATGGGATTATGAAAAGTCTGGCATCAACTAAATTTCTCTGTGCCACGGAATGACAACTTTTTTTATAAAGGGTTTGATACCGGTGAGAGAACAGCGTACTCCAACAATTAAAAACAGCAGAGACTAGACGGAGGTGTAGAAACAAATCCAACACTGCATCGATACTCTCGTACAGAGTTTCATGCCGTCTTTGCGGCGAAATATGGAAAGAATAACATGACTGGAGCTGCTAAACTTCCATAGAGCGAGTATGGCGTTTCTTTCTCCACTGCGTTTACGCTACGGAAATCCTCTCCACGGAAATCCTTTCGAAACTACGACCAGAAGAAACTTTCCACGATTCGACCCAACCGCAACTGCTGGAAAATACCCAACAAAGCTAAGGTGACGAGATGAGAAGATTCATCATATATGCATATGATATGAAAAATGAAAAAATCCACGACCAACTTAAGATTCAGATAATCCCCTATTTTGGTTCATAACGTCGTGATTTCTTTAAGAAGGACCCTCGTTTCCTACGTAAAAGATAAGGGATGGTGATGATAATTAGAAATTTATTTTTGGTTGTGCTGTTATTTATAGTTTTCTGTTTTGTACACCGATGAGCATTCATAGTTATATGTATCATACAACTAGATGAACAGCCCTTTTTCAGTAGCGCAAGTGGAACTGGTGAAATAGCAAGAGCGGTATTTCAAGAATGAAGATCATCTCAGATACACAGTATATCTTGAGATGTTTTAATACTCTCCCGAAGTAAGCTCATTCTTTTTTCATTTGATCACGACCACATAGAGAGACGCAAGTTATAACACATTGATGCTTGCCTATTTCCCTCTTTGCCTATTCTTTAGCTCATTCTCTAGTGGCGGAGTTACACTATTTTTAACCAAAATTCGCTCTGGAAATTTGCGAAATAGAGGAAAATTTCGGCACGTAGCCTTAATGCAGTTTTGTTGAGCCGGCACTGATTGCACAATTTCTGCGCAACGCAACGAATGAAACAGTAAATTAGAACGTTTCCATGCTGAAAGAGCATCACCTTGTTTTCCTCACTACTACTACCGAATGATTAAGCAAAATCCAGCAAAACCGCTGTTTGTGAGATCACTGAATGAGGCAATTGCAAAACTCGCTTGGACTAGAAAACCAAGCTCTACAATTAGAGATACAATATTAGCGCATATCACAGCAGATTTATTCTACAGTCATTATGTAGCATTTTTGGTCTAGTGCTATCACATGACATCGCTAATTGCTGTTTGATTTCTAGCAGAAACATTTCTCGAGAGCAAATTTGGCGAAGAGTGGCGTCCATGTGAGCATGGGGTGGTCTTGATTTTCCTTCCCGTCTGATCAGCTCTTGTAAAGAAAAGTGGACCCTCTCGAAACGTGCCCTCCTTGCGCTTTCCGAATCCGAACAATGAAGCTCGCTCTGAAGCAATCACTCGATGCCCTCTGGCGAAATCCATTTTATTTTATTTACACGATTCTATGCTGTAAATTGCACATAAGAATTACTTATTCAGAGGCTCAGTCATCACTACAGTTCTAGAACAATCAACATATTTAGCAGACGCTGTGATACTCACTGTGATCTTAGACTTGATATTGATGAAAGCTACGTTGTAGTGGGTAGGTGCATTACATTGCCGGAATCAAAATAACAGCGCTTTTTCCAAAGTATTGTTTAGGTTCCATGGGCGTGTACGAGATTGTGCAAAGATACGATGATTTGACACTGAAGGAGAAATGGTGGCTGAGAAAGTTGGCTTTCAATCAGGTTTAGTCGAACTTTGGCACACACCGAAATTCGACTAAACCTGGTGATGAAGATTTACTTGTCTTCACGAAAAAAATGAATAGTTCTTTCATTTTTTTTCCTGGTTCGCAATTGGATGGGATTTTATTTCAATATCTAAAGGAAACTCCGAACCAGAAATACAAATTCACACTTATCAATCATAATCATTCAAAGGTCATCATGTAAGATGATCATTTAGGCTAAGGTGCCGTCAAAGGCAGCGAAAAATGAGCATGAACGTTATAGTAAGACCAACACATTGGCTGTGACGCGAATATGATGCTTTTCCCCTTTGAATTTGGATAATTTCGTGTACGATCGTGTCAAACCCACACGGCCTATGATGAAGGATAGGCCAAGACGTACTCAACACGCTGGTGGACGTGAACATTTTTCTATGTTCACCATATGCGCGGACGTCGTTCGTCACGTCGCGCTCGACGCTCTTCATGGCAAATGTGCGTCAAGAAATTGCATACGCTTGGCAAATCAAGCACGCGTTAAGAATAAAGTTTCTTGTTGACGGACGGTAACTGTTTCCTTCGTAATCCGTACTCGTGTGCTACCACATTCTCACGAGAGGAAACGACAAAAATAAATAACAAAGAATTTGCTTGGTTGGGATGCTCCATAAGCTTCAAAAGAACTTGCTGGGTGTCTCTTTGCATTTTTAGAGTTGTAGGAATTGGGATGTAATTTGTACATTTCATTCATTCGTACATTTCATTCAAAATCCTACGCAGATAACACTTCTTAGGTGAGAATGAAAAACGGAATGTCAGACATTGGAGTACCTTCACAACCATTGTACCGTGGACCAAATGTACACAGGTGCAATGAGATCGGCTGTTCTACGTAATACTCGGTTGATTGACAAGAAGCTCCAAAATTTAGAACATGTCAGAATTAGATTCTGATGTGCCGAATCCTCAACTCTTCAAGGATTCGATCCATGTGCAGCATTTCTAATTCATGAGATTGCAAATGAACCATGGCAGAGTTTTTCAGAACAACGCTCACAGAGTTGAAGTGGCACATAGTTCCAACATCACTAAAGCGTAGCGCTTTGGATAGAGATCTTCAAGATCGACTGGCTCAGGAATGAAATAGCGCACCGTTTCTGAACAAATCGTTGCAAAGCAGCGTCCCAGACAGGTTTTTTTTTGTTGAGATCAGCGCCGTGGACAGGAATTTTTTGAGATTAGTTGATCCACCTGGACAGCTAGAAAGCGGCGCTCTAAGCAGCATGTTATCGTTCCGTTCCTGATATGTACATCCCATTTTTTGTAATGTAACTGCAACAGTTTTGCACAAAACCTTCCGATTTATTTGCCATCACGTTTGAGATTTCATGCTTCTTTTTCTCTTCCGTGAGGCGAACATACATATTGTATGAACACCTGCGGTGTTGACCCGATTGCTGCGGCATGGTGAGGATTACGGAGATATCGTGACTATGGCTTTTTTCCCAAAATGGGCTATAACCAATCACCAAGACAAAAACAACAACTCAGACAATTTTTCGGAAGGACCGCAGCAGAAAACCGGAAGAACCGACAGGTGACCTGCGGTCCTTCCGGTTTCCTGCTGCATTTCGTCCGAATAGCTGCTGCGGTCCTTCCGAATAGCTGCTGCGGTCCTTCCGAACAGCTGCTGCGGTCCTTCCGAATAGCTGCTGCGGTCCTTCCGAATAGCTGCTGCGGTCCTTCCGAATAGCTGCTGCGGTCCTTCCGAACAGCTGCTGCGGTCTTTCCGACTGAATGTGCGCGCCAATTCCGCATAAGTGCATTGGCAACCAGTCCACTTCCGTGGGACGACCACGCGGCGGTAACTACACGCAAAAATGACAACCTCGCTGATGGTCACTGGCTCTACGGTCCGATACACTCATGAAGCCAATTTCCCATCTGAAATTCGAAACCACTGGATTATCGTTGGTCGCGGCAAAACTGAGCTCCGTACATGAGGAGGGTATAATAACGCTCACTCCCTCTCTCCATTCTGCTGCGGTCCTTCCGGTTTTCTGCTGCGGTCCTGCTGCGGTCCTTCCGAACCGTTCTCCATACAAATCTATTCTGCTGCGGTCCTTCCGACGCACTCCAGCGAGGTTCGGAAGGACCGCAGCAGAAAACATTCTGCTGCGGTCCTTCCGAAATTTTTTTTCTTTGCGTCTCTCGCCTCTGAACCACATGAGCGCGATCTATTTCTGCTGCGGTCCTTCCGACGTTTTGTCTGAGAACACCAGCGAACCTAAAGTGGAGTTAGCCGGCAAATAACCCCAAACTTCATGATGGCGATAAAGTGGCGTCATGACCGGAAAAAGACAATATAAATGGCAGTTGGACAGTGGACAATGAAATGTCCCAGGAAAAGATGAGGAAGGGAAAAACGCAAAGAAGAAAATCTTTCACTTCACTTTCAACACGTATCCACCATATAACACAACCGCAGATGCTCGATTAGAAGTTGTTGAAATATTGACGCTTTTTTGTGCCTGAACGGTTTCCGGTTAAGACTATACCGCAAAGACTGGACCAAGCAAGTAATGGATGTTTAGTAGGCACTACTCCGAAGTTCAGTCCAAGCGACCTAGCTGGCGAGAAAATGTGTTTGACAAGACATTTTACGGGTTAAAATCTTGCTTGCCAATACATTTTCCGGGAGAATGAGTTTAGAGTCTGTTCGGCAAGCTCGTTTGCAAACCCGTTTCCTAGGTTGCCAAACAAACCTCGCCAAATGGGTCGCCGATGCACTTCAGAGATCAGTCGAGGAAAGGGTGTTCTCCCTGGGGATCTTTGAATGGAGAGATTTTGAAAGGATCAGATACTGTCGTCTAAATGTCCGGTCGCTAATTTATGAATTAACGAAATTTCTATAATAAGCCTACGATCTCTAAGCGAAAGAGCACTCTGTTTTATCAGACGTGATTCGTAGGGAATTCTGATTATGCCTCTTCGTGTGAAGCATCTGTAAATCTGTAGATGGACGATTTTTGCATACTTTCGTTCTCGTCAATTTGTGATTTGCGTATTGGATGGAGACCAAACAGGCGAACAACTTTCCAGCAGTAGTCTAACATATGTTCTAAACAGCTTAAACAGGATTCCGCCTCTTAGGTGCTTTCACAATAAAGGTACAGCGACATTTCGCTCTGGTGACAACACTGAAGGCATAGTTGCTGGAGTCCGACATGTCCGTGTATATTTAACCCCTATCGCGAATAGTTCCTCTTCCGTCTTCTTAAGCAAGACGATTTCAAGTGAAAAAAGTCACAGTAGGATTGTTTTCTCCTATTTTCATAGTGAACGTCATTTCTACTGAGATACCCAGCTCCCAAAGTCGTGACCATTCGGCCAAGGCATTGAGTGCTGTTTGAAGTTTGAAAATGTTGCTTAGGGTGTAGATGCTGTAATTATCTGCAAAAAATGTATAGAAGGAATCACAAGTTAGTGCTAGAGACATTGATCATACAAATCATTGACAGGTCCTTTGCAAGAGGGGGGAAGGGGGAATCCATCGACCAGACATTTTGTGGGCCCTGTTACCTGTCTGGCATACACGCTTTTCCGCTCAAATCAAATTTAACATAGAGTTGTCTCCACTGCAATGAACGTTCCTTGCACTTCCATGGAGCAGCTCTTCAAAATTTTATGGGTGTGACCCACTACTTACTGGACTTTTTGGCACCAGCCATAAAAGGCAGAAAGTTTTCTTACCGCAAAGACATCAACTTTATAAGAAGTTATAACGCTTATCATGAGGGTGGACCGCAGAACAATATCTTTTTCAGATTCAAGTGAAAAACTGAATCAATGCTAAGCTAGCCGAAAACATTTCAGCAGGAAGGCTCACAAATAAAGGAGACTTGCGCAGAAACGAAAGGGAAATTCCTGTGACACACTAGGAAGTGCGACGCAGCGGACAAGCGGAGGGGTGCGATTCTGATTGACACACCCTGTATACATCGTAAATGCGGAAAAACCTTCGTTTTTCCCTAGAGCCGCTTCTTAACGAGCGGTTAAACGAAAGGTGAATGGTGATATGATATGACCAAACAATACAGCGTCATTAGATATGGCCCTAGGACGTTCGCCCGGTCGGGAACAATATTGATTTACTCAATTTTAAGCCTTAGGAAGAAAACACCAATTCGAGGAAGAGCACCCTTTTCCTATTTGTATTCAAATCTGGTCAACCGAAGCGGCTGTTGCCTTCGAGACTCCATACGTCTTTGAGTTTGGAAGATCGATGATGAGCGGTTTGTTCTGCGGATAATGTCTTCCACACACCTAGCAAATATAATATCTATTGGTTGATTTTTGTAGCCATTTGAGTATGAACTGAAATGCAGGCAAAGCAAGTGTCGATTGTGTTATTTTTCACAAGTTTAATGCTCCATTTCGTAGGCTCAAAATTTGCGTAAATTGTTGATCAAGGAAGAGTCTATTAAAATATTTTTGCGGAGTAAGAGTAGCGTCTTCGTATGTTGCTAAAAGTACAATTTGACGGGAGAGTCTGAAAAAACAAGCGCAGTGACCTACATTAACCAACCCATTGACGACCACGCGCATTTTCGTGCGCCTGGCGCGTGTGACCAACGCTTCTTTGAATAGCACGGCGCTCGCATAGTTCCGGGCAGTGAGAACAAGAGAACTGGGAATTAAATAGATAGTTTCACAGAACAAAAATTGAAGTATTGTCTGTGAAAGTTACTGCTGTCATTGGACCAGAAAAAAGAGAATCTAACTTTTAATTTCCTCAAGGCCGAAAGAATTTTATAGAAGTTTATTTGAGTGCTAGAAGAAAGTTTTCCGAGAGCATATGCGTTCGTATGGGTCCGGCCTAAAGAATAAGGAAGTGCAAGGTGTTATGAATGTGTTTCTGAGTTGGCTTTTGTTCAGACTAGCGCCCCGAAGGGAAAGTATGGAGGGGCAGCCCCTTGGGGCATGTGCAAAAGTTTTGCACTTGCCAAATCAATGGAAAATTGACAAACCTGATAATTAAATGGGCTCGAATGTGAAATCCTTCTCATAGGTTGCGTATGAATATGACAATCATCATAGGGTGTATTAGTGCGTTTTCCTCACTACTGGGCCAACGCAGACGCGTTTTCGGACCTGTATCCTGCCGTTCTTCACACTATTGGACCGCAGCGAACTCGTATCCTTATGTTCTCCACACTATCGGGCCAAAGCTAACTCGTATCCTGGTGTTCTCCACACTATTGGGCCACGCCGGGCCTTTCTTCCATCGGTGGACCCGCATTCTGGCGTCTTCCTCACTGCTGGGCAAAGCGAACCCGTTCACAATCGGCTGGACCCATCCTACATTGGCGAGTCGGCGTTCCCCACACCAATGGGCCACGGCGGACCCATTCTTCGTCGGTGGACCCGTATCCTGGCTCCCCCACACCATTGGGCCACTGCGGGCAAGTTCTCTGTCGTATCCTGCCATATCCTTCTTCTGTCGTATCCTGCCATGATCCATATCCTGCCTTTCTTCACACCATTGGGACACGGAGGACCCGTTCTCCATGGGAGGACACGCATCCCAGCATTATCCACACTATCGGATCAAAGCGAACTCGTATCCTGGCGTTCTGGACCATTGGACTACGGCGGGACCTTCCTCCATTGGTGGACCAGCATTCTGGTGTTTTCCTCACTGTTGGGTCACATCGGACCCTTATGAGGTCGGCGGATCCATATCCTAGCGTTCCCAACGTTATTGAGCCGGAGCGAACCGGCTTGGCGATCGATAGACATCGTTTCCACTATCGCTATCATCACATCGCCTGTCCTTATTCTGGGCATACAGTGGACGGCAATGGCGGTGGCTTATTTGCGGCCTCGAGGAGGACGTCGTTCAACCGCGCTGCCGATGTTTTCTGCTGCTGTTATGCTATTCCTGGCAAATTTTCTACCCGATTTCAAGAATTTTTGACCAAATCGGGGAGAAAAAAGCTTAGAAATAGCATTCCGACGGCAGACGACACCGATCCCAGCGCGCGCGGTGCGGTTGCGCGGCGTCATTGCCGCCCACTGTATCTTCGAGAGTACGCGCGATGAGGTCCAGTAGCTGATAAGAAAGGGGCAGCTCACCACTGTGCCACGCGGTCGTCAATAGGTTAACACCCAATTTTCGTATCACGGTGGGCCTTCAACTGAGAGCGGGCCTACCATTATTCTCTTTTCATCCAACCGTTGCATCGTGGTTATGGTACCGTTCCCAGTTATTTGATACTACCATTACCCAACCATTGTTATCAATCCTACGCTGGGTCCACCATTAAAAGATTCGATCGCTGTCCGACCAACACCGTTTGCATTAGCTCACCTTCCCTCCATGCGCAGGAGGAACTTCTGTTTGCACAATATTCACCCACCGTTTACGAACCATGCCACGCAGCATAGAATAGAAGACAAACGGCAGCTGCGCATATAAAATTATGGATTTTTACTAGTCTGCATGATTTGCTTTTCGTGTGTTAATGTACAGCAAGCAAGTTTTGAGACTTTTATTGGGCTCTACAGATGTGGCATAAAAGGAGCTCACCAGCGCGCTAGCAGCGTTCACAATTACAGCACTCCTGCCTGCTCCATTGGCACAGTTAGCAGTACCCTCCCTCACTCGAATGTCACATCTGAATACACCTCCTCCCGTTCTTCACCTTTATTCGTTCTGCCTCGTGTCTCTTCTTCCCTGCAAAGGGATCTGCTCCTGTAATCTTGCTCGCTACCTACCACTGGCAGCAATCTAACAAATCCCAAACCGCTGCCAAAAAAAACTTCTTGTTGGAAGAAAGAACAGTAAAAATCTCCGAGAGTCTTGTCTCGTTGAAATACTTGCCTGGGCTACCTCGGAAATTGAGTGAGCTCTTGGCGCCTCCATGCTTATTTTGACAATTAGATGCTGCATCAAAGAACAAGGGCTACCATAAGAAGCTGAAGAGATTTGTTGTAGACGAAAATGAGGAGAACACGCAATTTGGTACATTATCATTAGACATAGTTCGCAACTTGTTGAGAAGTGAACGAACTGCGCTTCCTACTTGAATGCACGAGTAGCAGCGTATGCACGCAAGGATGAACCTGATTTGCACATCAATAGCTCTTCAGTCGCACTAATGTGAAGGTGTTATTTTAAACCACTACTGCACAGTTGGACCTACTGTGGGTTTGGACCAAGATTGCTGTTGGCGGGGGTGTCGTGTCACTGGAGCACTGAAAGTGGTGCTCCCTACAATCGAATTCCGAGCCCTAGCTCTTGGGATTTTATTAGGTTGTCGGGAAATGATTGAGACACTTAGGCAAAAATTCTTCCTTGTATTCCTCCCACGTGACCTGTCTCTATGGCATGTGGATATGTGATAACCTGCCCTCTGAGCATCTTCGCCAGTAAGGACGTGGGGCTGCGCCGTTTGTTATCTAGGAGCGAAAATGGACGAGCAACCAATTCGTGCGATTTTCTTTCACGAGCTCCTGCGGAGCTCCAGTGCGAGCAAGAGGGACAGCGACATCATCATGACATTCGGACCGGGGATCGGCAGCAACGCAACCGTGAGCCGTCGTTCGTAAAGCTTCGTCTCAAGCGATATGTCCCCTCCAAGCAATTTTCCTATTTTGAGATCTCCTGAGCTTAAGTGCAGGATGTGTTCTACCAGAGTTGCCGGTGAACAACATGATGGGCAGCATCAACATTTACAATAGTCAAATCAGAGCGATGACCGTGCTCTTGGGCAAACGAAGACATCAACGTACTTGAGGGTGCGTTTTGCTGTACAAAACGCACCATCAAATGGCTTTGTTAACTCATCGGCACTCGGAGGAGCAAGCATGGACCACTATGCCATACATACCACACTCGCCCAACATCTGCTCTCTGAAGTTCTTTCTGGTTGAGCAGCACTTCGCCAACTTTGACGATTTTTGATCAGTGAAAGATGACTTCTTCGACCTGTATTAACATGATTACGGATTCCGCAGTGTTGGAACTGTCCCGCCCCAGGTGATGGATGTACATGGTCATTACAGCATTTCCTGAAGTTTTCTAATAGAAGAGAAAAAGTTTGAAGGCTGCAAAGAATTCAGAGTGTCTTAATCATTTCCCGACAACCTAATACATGCATTGGTTATGTTTAAAGCTGAAACCAACTTCTTTCCATGATTCGTCAACATCACTTTGAATATGCAGATATTCTAGGTAGCACTCCTGCGCAGAAGAACAAGAGTGTTGAAATGAACGCTCTGGTTTTCATTTTGGCAGTATGTTGTGGTGTTGGCCATCTTGCTGGTATTCCGCCTCCATTTGCGAATTGTCCCAAAACCTCCGGTATAATGAAGGCGAAAATCACAAATTTACATTTCGGTGAGTTGCTTTAAAGTAGTGCAAAACGTTCATACTGAGTCGAACCTAGTTCCAAGATTGCTGTGAGATCGTGTCACAAAATATATAAAGAGGTGTGCCCCTTGGTTCGGATCTCAATTATGTTAGAGAGAATATGTATACACCTCATTGTGGTGTTTTACTGCAATTTATAGTCTGTCATCAACACTCAACGATTTAGAAACAATGTTCTTCATGAAATCTGTATGACACCAAATGAAGCATTGATCGTGGAAGCACAAGGCCTACAGCGCACTTTGTAGCGATGCTGCCGCCGCGACCTCAGTCCCAAGAGCTTTCGGCGTACATTGATACTCTGCCAGCACGTTATTTCACTCAAATGACGTGATAAGCTTTGAGAACTTGCGACAGCTTGTTCTCATCATTTTCATCCATTTTTTTTCACAGCGACACCCAGCTTTAATCGTCCTGGTACAACGACTCCTATATCAAGACTTGATTTTTTACAAATTATGATATGATATAGACTTTTCACCTTGAGCATCGACAGTGTGCTTGTTGAAACAATATGCTGCGGGTCTCCATAGAATTTGCATTGAATTGCCTGCTGGCATAAGAACATGGAAACGGTTAAAGTGGGTTTCAGAGTTTTGCCGCGCTACGCCATATGATGAAGGATAGAACGCGGCAACGCCGAGCCAGCTCGCGCGACAACTGCCGCGAGCAGGGGGCTTGCAGAGAGTTTGCCACGCACGAGGCCCCCGCGGCATTTCGCGAGATCGTTCTGTGAGTCGCAGAGTAGTCTGGGATATGCGTCGCCATGCGGCAAATCCAACGCAATTTTCAGAGCGATTCTCGCGCTTCTAGTGCTGCGCCGTGAATCGGAAAATGTATGAAAGCCGCTTTAAGTGTATAGTCCCGATTTCTAAATCGCTGTGAAGTGTGCTATTTGCCATAACCAGCACCAACAGTAGCCTTGATTTCTCAGATTCCCCTGTAATTATGAGGTTTGCACAGCTGCAAAAGCAAAGGCAATCACCAATTTTGCTTCCGCCTTTCCTAGAATTATTGGGACCATTGTACAGACTCTGAAGAATTTAAAATGTGGTAAATGAGAATTATGGGAGGTGCTGATTTAATAAATGATGTGGGACATGTTACTGCTCACTTTTGGCTACCAACTAGTGAACTGTCGCCGTCCATTCGCTTTAGTTTGAGTTCTCTTGTGAGGCTGTAGTGGTGGCGATCATATGCTTCCGGAAAAGTCCATCAGGGTGACCATGAATGCGCGCTGCCTTTTTCATCGTTTTACATGTGTTATTGGGAGCCTATCCTCGAAATCCAACACTGCATCGATACACTCGTACAGAGCTTCATGCCGTCTTTGCGGCAAAATATGGGAAGAATAACCTGACTGGAGGTGGCAAACTTCCGCAAGGCGAGTATGGCGGCTGTTTTTCCACTGCGATTCCGCTACATAGGCAGCCCTTACACAGATAGACAGCCTTTCGAAACTACGATAAAAAATTTTCCACGACCTGTCCTACCCGCAATTGCAATAAAATATCTAGCAAAGCTGAGGGAAAATTCTCCTTGCAGGAAAAAAGCAAAAATCCAAAACGGGCTTAGTACTCAGGTAATCGCCTATGTCGGTTCACAATGTGCTAGAATAATAGCCTTTTTCAGTAGCGAAAGTGAAAGTGGTTGGAGAGCAAGAGCGACATTTCGACAATGAAGATCATCTCAGATACACAGTGGATCTTGAGCAATTTTACCACCGTCCCTACCTTAATCGCGAGAAAGTGAGCTCATTTTTTTCATTTGATTACGGTCGTATAGAGCAACAAGTTATAACACATAGTCAGCTTGCCCCCATATTTCTCTGCAATAGTAACATGCTTTTTAGCTCATTCGAAAATGTTGGAGTTAAACTATTTCTTGATCGAAAATATGCCCTGGGAACTTGCAAAAAGGCGGAAAATTCCGGCACATAGCTTTAACGCAGATTTGCTGTGCCGGCACTGATTGCACAGTTCCTGAGTAACACAACGAATGGAACAGTGTCAACAGTGTCTTGAAGCGTTTCCAGGTGCAAATGAGCATCAGCTCGTTTTCTTGATCACTATTACTAAACGATTGAACAAAATCCGGGGGAACCCCTATTTGAAAGGTCACCAAATAAGGGTGTTGCGAAGCTTGCTTGGATGAGAAGACCAACCTCTATAGTTAGAGATATACTATCGGCGCATATCTTAGCCAATTTATTCTACAGTCATCATGAAGCATTTTTGGTCAAGTGCTAGCATCAAATCAGATCGCTAATCTCTGTCTTGGTTAGTAGCACAAATATTTCTCGAAAGCAAGTTTGGTGAAGTTTGGCTCTCATGTGGTCATGGAGTAGTCTCAGTTTCCCCTCCCATCCGATCCGTTTTGTGAAGAATCGCGGGAACCCTTGTAACGTGCCCTTCTTGCACTTTCCAAACCCGAACAGTGAAGCTCGCTTTAAAAATGGTGCTGATTTTGTGGTTAAAATCATCATAGTGACCCAAATCTTCCGAAAATGTATTCCAATGCCCTCTGGCAAAGCGCACTCTTTATTCAAGTATAATATTTCAAACCTTTTTCTTCCGGCGGAGAGGTACATGAGCAAACGTTGTACAATAACTTATACCTTCTCCTCCATGGATGGTATACTACTGATTTTGGTTCTAGTATGATCCCTGTTTTATTAAATTGTTACACTGGCGCTATAGTCCTCGAGGACTGTAGCACCATGCATCGCCGTCGCTGGCGACTGTGAGACTGGTGCGCATCGATTGTGGGCGGGGCGTCGCGGCGGCCTCCGAAGATGGCGACTGGCGATCGCCAACATCGGCGGCCGCCGACAATGGCGACTGCGACGTCGGTGCCTATCGATTGGTCGCCAACACCGGCGATCGGCGGCCGAAGACGTTGGCGACTGCGGCTTCGGTGCAAATCGATTGTAAACGGTCGCCAACATTGGCGGCCGCCGTCGCTGGTGACGGCGACGCAAGGTGCTCTACTCCTCGAGAGTACAACGGCTACCTCACATAAGTTTCCGTTGTTTTCGCATAGCCGATTAGATTTTGCTTATTTCTAAACACCATTTCAAAGCGCCTGATCACATTCCGGAGTGTGAACCATGTTTTCAAGTCTTCTTTTGAAAATGCAATTAACTTCTAAGTGAACTTTTCAGGAATTCAAATTTGGTAACAGCACTTGCACGGATAATAAATGGACCATAACGTTGCATGAGGGCTGACCAAAATTTTACTTATACCGTTTTTCTCTTTGAAATTGAAGCGAGTTGAAGCGGGATTTTTCCCACTGTGATAGGGAACATCAACTGTTTGAAAGCGCTAATCGGTAGTATCTTATGGGAACTCCTGTCACACTCTGGAGGGCGCCTTAATTTTCTTGATCGAACTCTCTGGAAAGGCGAAGGGCTTGCAGAGGAGTTTTTAATCCTGCATTATATATCACATATCTGGCTCTAACCACGGATCTCCCTCATACGAGGGATCTCAGCCGGTTAGTCGCGAGGCTACGTGACGCGTCCCCAGGTGGCGGATAGGGGGCTAATCGCAGACCAAACGCGACCTTGTGCCTGCCCTGAGACGCGGGTGGATTCAGGTGATGGACTCCCTGTCTCTGCAGTGTCGGAACGATCTATACCTTCTGTCAGCGCGTGGGCATGTTCATGCATGCGTGCATGAGTGTGCTTGCGTGCCTGCAGATTGTATCCTGCACATCTATCCGACCAAAAGCCCTGCATTCAAGTGACTGGGAGGTACAAGGGAGGCGGTTCGGAGTCGCCTCCAACAAATAAGCTCCATCGTCCTCTCCCGGGAAGCCCGGCTAACTTGCCGGTGAAATCACACTCCATCCTCCCACGGGGGAATAGAGCCCAGCAGGCTATCTCCTGTGGGCTTTAAATTTTTAAAGCTCGACACAGCAACAGTAGAGAGTGTTCCACTGATCTCGGAAGAGTCACTGGTACGGCAGCGCCAGTGAGGACGAGGTCCGAGAGATTATCTAGGCTGCCTAAAACCAGAAGGACTATGATGACGGTCTGTACCTTCAACACACGCACGCTTGCATCGGAGGCTTCCATCGAGGATTTGATGATGCAGACCAGGAAGATCAGGTACGACGTCATCGGACTGACCGAGACGAGGAGACACCGACCACTGAACGCCACCTTCGACACTGGAGAAGAACTGTTCCTTGGAACCTGCGACAGTAGAGGAGTCGGTGGAGTCGGTGTCCTCGTCAACACGAACTTGGTCATGAACATCGACTCATTCGAACAGCTGTCAACCCGAATCGGACGTTTGCGGTTGAGAAGATGTGGATCAATACCGGTCTTGACAATCTTCGTCGCCTACGCTCCAACACCCAGCTACGACGAAGGGGATACCGAGGTCTTCTATATGGACTTGGAGAAGTTCTACAGGGAAGACCACACATTCTACAAGATCATCGTTGGCGATTTCAACGCCAAGATCGGTCCTAGGAGAACGCCTGAGGAACTTCACATCGGTACCCACGGCCTGCAGTGGAACGAACAGGGAGAGAGGCTGTCTAAGTTCATCATGACGACGAAGACCATCCATGGTAACTCACAATTTCAGAAGCCAACCTCCCTACGCTGGACGTGGGAGTCACCCGGTGGAGAGTACCATAGTGAAATTGACCACATCATCGTCAATCGAAGGTTCTGCCTGACCGACGTCGGTGTTGTACCAAAGTTCTACACCGGATCCGACCATCGCCTCCTTCGTGCAAGATTCTTCTTCTCACGCAAAGGAGAGAAAGCCGTGAAGTTTAAGAGAAGGAGTCCCAAACCCGTCATCAATTGGGATCTTTTCACTTCGCTAGCCTTCTTTTGGGAAGATGCGGTTGTCGACAACATCGACGAAGAGTACGATCGGCTTGTACAGCATCTCCGCGACAGCGCAAAGAGCGCCGAGGGTTCAAGAGTCACCAAGAGACGACTGTCTTACGAGACCCTCGAGCTTGTACGCCAGCGTGGAGCCGCGAGAGCCGCAGGCAACTACCAGCTAACGTCCGAGCTCGCAAAACGGTGCAGAAAAGCGATGAAAGAAGACCTCAAGGAGAGACGAGCAGCAGTGTTGGCCGAAGCCGCAGAGGTAGGGAAAAGCATTCGATGCGCCCGCCGAGACTTCGCCAATCGCAAGACCAAGATGTCCGCCCTCCGGCGCCCAGACGGAACAATTCCTTCATCAAGACGGGTAATGGAGAAGGTCATCTACGACTTCTACTCAGATCTCTTTGATAGCCACGTCCACCTCTCTCAATGTCATCTCAGGGAGGATGGGTATGTTGTCCCATCGGTTCTCTCTTCCGAAATCCGACATGCCATCAAGTCGGTGAAAAATCGTACAGCACCGGGCCCCGACAGGATCCGACCGGAACATCTGAAAAACCTACCGCCAATTCTCATTACCACCTTGGCTAGGCTTTTCACGCGGTACCTGTCGGAATGCAAGGTACCTAACCAATGGAAGACCAGCAGGACCGTATTGCTGTACAAGAAGGGAGACCCGCAGGATATTGGCAATTATCGCCCCATCTGCCTACTGTCCGTCGTCTACAAGCTTTTCACGCGTGTGATCCTCAGTAGAATCGAAAGGACACTGGACGAGGGACAGCCGTGCGAGCAAGCAGGGTTTCGAAAAGGATTCAGTACGATCGACCACATACACACCGTCACTAGACTCATCGAAGTATCGCGAGAGTATAAGATGCCCCTCTGTCTCACGTTCATCGATTTGAAGAAAGCCTTCGACTCTGTTGAGACGGAAGCGGTGTTGGAAGCCCTGGGCAACCAGGGCATACCTACTCAATACATCAAGGTATTTCGTGAGCTCTACAGCAACTTCACGACCAAGATTTCTCCATTCTACGACGACATCACCATCGACGTCAAGAGAGGGGTTCGGCAAGGCGATACCGTGTCGCCAAAACTATTCAGCGCCACTCTCGAAGACGTCATGCGGAAACTGGAATGGGATAGCATGGGAGTGCAAGTTGATGGCCGGCGACTTAGTCATCTTCGCTTCGCTGACGACGTCGTTCTAATAACACCAACCATCAGCGAAGCGGAACAGATGCTGGCCGACTTCGAGGACGCGTGTGGAAAGATTGGTCTCCAGCTGAATCTGACAAAGACGATGTTCATGAAGAACGGATGGGTTCCGGATGCCCCATTCTCGCTCAACGGAACGACCATATCCGAATGCTCCAGCTACGTATACCTAGGTCGGGAAGTCAACATGATGAACGACCTCGCTCCAGAGCTGGGCAGGAGGAAACGAGCGGCTTGGGAGCTTACAAGAGCATCGAGGACGTAGTGAAGAAGACGAAGAACACCAGGCTCCGTGCCCACCTCTTCAACACAACCGTTGTCCCTGCTTTGACCTACGCCTCAGAAACCTGGGCGTTGCGCAAGCAGGATGAGAATGCGGTCAGCGTCGTCGAACGCTCCATCGAGAGGGTGATGCTAGGAATAACCCGCCTCACGCAAGTAAGGGCTGGAATGCGGAGCTCCACCCTTCGTCAACAATCGAAGATCAGGGACGCTGCCGCTTACGTCAAGTTGAGTAAGATTAGGTGGGCCGGACACGTGATGCGTTTTAACGACAACCATTGGACAAGAGCCGTCAGCGACTGGACTCCACGGGACGTTAAGCGCACGACAGGAAGACCACCGACCCGATGGTCAGACTTCTTCACGAAGTCCTTCAAGGATAGA
Organism: Ancylostoma caninum; assembly: GCA_037903475.1. Classification (NCBI taxonomy): domain Eukaryota; kingdom Metazoa; phylum Nematoda; class Chromadorea; order Rhabditida; family Ancylostomatidae; genus Ancylostoma; species Ancylostoma caninum. The sequence continues at coordinate 73,305 of JBAJFG010000245.1, read as the reverse complement.
TACGATGCTCTCCGTGTCCCTCGAACGGACAGAATCCACTGGACAACTCTGGCTCGCGAGAGGGACAAATGGAAGGATTGCTGGCGCCCGCTCGGTATACCTGAAGATCAACGGGAGTCAAGCTGATCAAGGTGATATCTGGCTCTAACAGCGAGCTGGTTATCAGATCACAAGAATATCTATTATGCGAGAGCCAATTTGCCAAAATCAGTGACCTTCAGTCACTGCCTGACTCAATTCTTTGCCTCGTAGTCCACGGATTTCTGGATCAGCGGAGTCGAGCTCTTGCTATAAAAACGGCAGGGGTTTAGCGACTGTTGTTGTTCATACTTCGATTGCTATCCGTGGTTATTTGATTTTTTATAAAACTTTTTATTTGTCAAAAATTTCAAAACAGCAGAAGCTCATGTAACAACCTATGTTTCGGATGTGTTCATTCCACATAGCAATTAGTTATTCAGTGGCTCTCTCATCACTACAATCCTAGGACAATCAACATCTTTAGTAGACGCGGTGATACTCACTGTGATCTTACGCTTGATATGGATGAAAGCTACATTGTAGTGGGTAGGTGCATTACATTGCCGAAATCGAAATCAACAGGGCTTTCTCCAAAGTACTGTTCAGGTTCCATGGGCGTGTACGAGATTGTGCAAAGATACGATGATCTAACAAGGGACGAGCTATTATGGCTGAGAAAGTTGGCATATGCTCCACGAAAATTCGACGACTAAACCTGCTGATGATGATTCATTTGTCTTCACAACGAATGAATGATTCTCGCATTTTTCCTGATTTGTACTTGTATGGAATTTCTTTTCAATGTCTAAAGGAAAGTCCGGATCAGAAACACAAGGACTCATAATCGTTTAGACTGTTGCCGACCTGATCCTCGACTCAAGGCAGATATATATTAGGCATGTAAACAATGATGCTACCGTGGATCCGAACGAGAAAGCGCTACGAATCCGTAGGACCGAAACCAAGTTTGTTTTGAGGGAAAACGCATATTGTGCAAAGGAAGAAAGGGTAACTGCTAGAAGAAGCCTTGATTACAGTGTTTTTGCGGCACGTCATACCCACACATGTAATGAACATTGTCCAAGAATATTCTTCGTGTCCAAGAAGGCTGTACGATGCATTGTTAATAGTAGCGCCCCTTCGAAACGCTAGAAAGTGGGGTGGGGCAGCCACTTGAGACATGTGCAAACCCTTCGCACTTGCCAAATCTCTAGAAAATCGATAAAGAAGCAGAACCAATCTTTAAATGGGCCCGAACATGAATTCCTTCTTATGAGTTGAATATGAGCACGAGAAGTCCGTTTTCCATCGTATGGCGTATTTGTGCGTGTTCCTCAATACCGGGCCAACGCAGACGCTTTCTTCATCGGCGGAACTGTATCCTGCCGTTCCCCACACTATTGGATCAAAGCGAAATCGTATTAGAGAGAGAGTTTTCCACACTACTGGGCCGCAGCGAGCTTTCTTCCATCGGACCCGTATTCTGGCGTCATCTTCACTATTAGGCCTGAACCGTATCCTTGTATTCTCCACTTTACTGAGTCACAGCGGACCAATCCTATATTAGCGGACCTGTATCCTGGTGTTATCCACACTACTGGGCCACGGCGGGCCCTTCCTCCATCTGAGCGCCCACATTCTGGCGCCTTCCTCACACTTAGGGCAGGCCGGATCCGTTCTCCAGGGGCGGGTTCGCATCCTGACATTCTCAACACTCTTATCAGTCCCCAAGTCCGGTCGTCTTTGAACCTCGGCATGGTGTATCAGTATGAAATATAGTTTTGTAGCCGAACACGAGGTTGTTAGTGAACCTTTTATTGGCCAACGTTTCGGCGGCTTCGCCTTCGTCGGGGCCTGAAAGGGTCAAACTGATCTATTAATGTAGCCCCACAAACGCCGCCTTGGTCAAGCAATCAAGAACCAGGCCATACTACGAAATCACAAAACTAGCGGGAATAAAAGTCGCACCTCACTAAGTTCACTGTGGAATGATGTTTGTGACGACCGAACGCGTCAGACGTGTTAGTAGAATGAGACGTTCTGCCACAAACCATATCTCGACTTAGATGTTACACAGTCTAAGATACGGTAGGAGTTCATTGGTAACAGTGGGGCACTCCTCCTTGCGGTTCATTTTTGGATTTTTGGCATGAATCCAAGACGCCTCGAGAGTCTTGCGTGCGGAAATCTCAGTTTCAAGCTCGAGGATTGTGGTTTCTACTTCGTAATCGGCCCCGTTGTGTACTCGCATTCGATGACAACAGAGAGGGGTGGAGCTGCGAGAGCTTGATTTCCCTTCAAGATGTTCTTTGACTCGAACGCAGAGTGGCCGTGCAGTTTCACCAATGTATTCGTCACCGCAATTCCTACACTTGATCATGTAGACGACACATGATTTCATGCAGTCACCTTCTCTGCCAAACGGGCAAATTATGCAGTTGGGTGTTGTGCAGAGACGGTCGTATATGCGGTTCCGAACTAGTTGGTATTTCAGATTCTTTGGTGGTATTTCTACGATCGTGACCAAATCTTCCAAGTCTGCTCTCCCCAGACAGAGTCGCGTGGCTCTGCTCACTTCATCGGAGATGAACGGCATGCAAAACTGGACTTTGTCTCGAACGTTGGCGTGCCCCTTTCGCGTTTGATTGCTTCGTCGGCAACTATGAGGTCTTCCCGGTACATAACCGTTAGAGTTAGCAATAGTGGCAGCCAAGCCAAGTGACTCGTGTTTCTCTTCGCTACCTGAGCAGACCATTGCTGCGGTCTTGAGCATGCTGCCGGTGATGGCTCTCTTCGTCCGCGCAGGATGAGCAGAAGAGCAATGGACAATGATGTTCTTGTTACTTGGCTTTCGATACCACTTTGTTCGCAAGTTACCCCCGGAAAGAATCTCCTATCCTAGAATCGCGTCCGCTCCTGTATTGTAGGTACATCGACGACTGCTTTGTTATTTGCTCCACTCAAAATGAGATGGACAGATTCTTCGAAATGATGAACCAACAATCAGAGCACATAAAGCTGACAAGAGAAACACCGACGCAAGACTGGCTTCCATTTTTAAACGTCCAAATACACATTTCCGGGGGTAACTTGCGAACAAATTGGTATCGAAAGCCAAGTAACAAGAACATCATTGTCCATTGCTCTTCTGCTCATCCTGCGCGGACGAAGAGAGCCATCATCGGCAGCATGTTCAAGACCGCAGCAAGGGTCTGCTCAGGTAGCGAAGAGAAACACGAGTCACTTGGCTTGGCTGCCACTATTGCTAAATCTAACGGTTATGTACCGGGAAGACCTCATAGTTGGCGACGAAGCAATCAAACGCGAAAGGGGCACGCCAACGTTCAAGACAAAGTCCAGTTTTGCATGCCGTTCATCTCCGATGAAGTGAGCAGAGCCACGCGACTCTGTCTGAGGAGAGCAGACTTGGAAGATTTGGTCACGATCGTAGAAATACCACCAAAGAATCTGAAATACCAACTAGTTCGGAACCGCATATACGACCGTCTCTGCACAACACCCAACTGCATAATTTGCCCGTTTGGCAGAGAAGGTGACTGCATGAAATCATGTGTCGTCTACATGATCAAGTGTAGGAATTGCGGTGACGAATACATTGGTGAAACTGCACGGCCACTCTGCGTTCGAGTCAAAGAACATCTTGAAGGGAAATCAAGCTCTCGCAGCTCCACCCCTCTCGGTTGTCATCGAATGCGAGTACACAACGGGGCCGATTACGAAGTAGAAACCACAATCCTCGAGCTTGAAACTGAGATTTCCGCACGCAAGACTCTCGAGGCGTTTTGGATTCATGCCAAAAATCCAAAAATGAACCGCAAGGAGGAGTGCCCCACTGTTACCAATGAACTCCTACCGTATCTTAGACTGTGTAACATCTAAGTCGAGATATGGTTTGTGGCGGAACGTCTCATTCTACTAACACGTCTGACGCGTTCGGTCGTCACAAACATCATTCCACGGTGAACTTAGTGAGGTGCGACTTTTATTCCCGCTAGTTTTGTGATTTCGTAGTATGGCCTGGTTCTTGATTGCTTGACCAAGGCGGCGTTTGTGGGGCTACATTAATAGATCAGTTTGACCCTTTCAGGCCCCGACGAAGGCGAAGCCGCCGAAACGTTGGCCAATAAAAGGTTCACTAGCAACCTCGTGTTCGGCTACAAAACTATATTTCATACAGATTCTCAACACTATCGGACCAAATTGAACCCGTATTCTGACATTCTTCACACCATTGGGCTACGACGGGTCGTTCCTCCATCGGTGGACCAGCGTTCTCGCGATTTTCTCATTGTAGAACCATGGCGGATCCTTTCTCCACCTGCGGAGCCGTATCCTGGTGTTCTTCACACTATTGAGCAACGGCGGATCCTTCCTCGTGGACCTTGGCGTCCCCCGCACCACTGGGCCACGGTGGACCCTTTCTCCATCGGTGTACCCGCATACGTCCCCACACCACTGGGCCACGGTGGACCCTTTCTCCATCGATGGACCCGTATTCTTGGCGTCCCCCGCACCATTGGGCCACGGCGGGCCCTTTCCCCATCGGTGGACCCGTATCTTGGCGTCCCACGCACCATTGGGACACGGGCCCTTTCTCCATCGCTGGACCCATGTCATGGCGTTCCCACACCACTGGGCCACAGCAGGCCCTTTCACCATCGGTGGACCCGCATCCTGGCGTTCCCCACACCACTGAACCATGGTGGGCCCTTTCTCCATAGGTGGAAACGTATCTTGGCGTCCCCCGCACCACTGGGCCACAGCGGGCCCTTCTCCATCGGTGGACCCGCATCTTGGCGTCGCCCGAACCAATGGGCCACGGCGGGCCCTTTCTCCATCGCTGAACCCGTATCCTGGCGTCCCCCACCACTGACCACGGTGCGCCCTTTTCTCATCGCTGGACCCGTATCTTGGCGTTCCCCACACCACTGGGCCACGGCGGGCCCTTTCTCCATCGCTGGACCCGTATCCGTATATAGTTGATTGGGTACACAATGTCATGCCTTGATATATTGAGGCTTTCACTCTGTGTTAGTGCAGAAGTTTTCTCGAAAAGAACGGATGTCGTGACTGCACAATCGCTGCGAGGATCCAGCAAAGAATGCGGCAATAGCATCCACAAGAGGCGACCGCGTAAGTCCAGCATCCACTAAGCTCCCTAGACGCCGCAGCTCTCATGAAACCAGTCCATTTCTTCTCTGCAAGCGCATACAGTGTCGCAACAGTGGAAGGGTGATTTTCCTGCTGCGTACATTGTGCAGCCTGAAAGCTTGTAAACACTCCCTCACTGCTATGCCGCGAGACCGCCAGCGAAGGTGATGAAATCACTACCTCGTGCATGCGGGAGAGTAGCAGTGACGTAATTGCGAGTCCCGAAACGAATATGCCTGAGTCCCTGAAAATCGGTCATTTCGCCACACTGTCTGCGCCTCAAGATTGCGGTGTCTATGAGTGCCGCCGCGTATCTCTAGCCGCTCTAGCCCCCTTACGGCGCTTTGTCCAATAGATTGTTACAGGTCTGATTATGGATTCAATCCTGGCTCACGACCCACGCCAGGGGTCACGAACGAGCTCGCTCTGTATATGGATTGATCTACGTGAGCGGGTTGTACCGGGTTGTTAGGGGATGTTATAAGTTTTCAGGAGCACGGATTTGGTACTAGTGGTCCGCTATTCTACCACCTTGTCCGCAACTAAGGTGACCTCTACCTTATCTGTGTTCATAGTACCGTTTTTTGAGTGTACGGGCTGGATTAATGGTGTCCTGTAAAAGTATGAGGCGTATGAAAGGATAAATCACTTATGTCTTTGACTTTCCAGGCTCTGACGAAGGCGACATCGCCTAAACGTTTGCCTCAATAAAGATCGATAAGCATCTTGGCTAACAGCTCAAAAGAATTCCACTGTATTTCAAAAGCACAATCACTATGCCAAGGTTCGAGGACAGTCAAACATCTATTGATTACATACATACTTGCAAACTTTCCCTCCTACTTTCCTATTTCATCCAAACCACTTCCTGGATCTGACCATTAAATGTAAAGCTTGAACATTGTGGTAATTTTGGAGGCCTCTCCTGGCAATGGGAGGAAACAGGAGTACGTGGCGGAATCTCACGTACAATGTTAAAGCGCAATTTTTGCATGGCGACCTATTTGGCAAGATTTGTATGGCGACCTATCTGGCAAGGAACATGGCGGGACATCATGTTTGGCAAGACATTTGGCGGAGTTCGTTTGCCTGGCTCGTTTGCAAACCCGTTTCCTAGGTTGCCAAACAAACCTCGCCAAATAGGTCGCCAATCGACTTCAGAGAATGGACTTCAGAGCGGGATATCTTAGCTCAAGAGAGTACCACATCGGTGAAGGTGATTCAATTAAGGAGTTATGACGTGAAAAAAAAACATGACTATGTTATGATCCCTTAATTCTAATGCACTACATAGCTTCACTATTTAAGAAGAGTAGGCGACGCTCTAAGAAGACTTGCGCCTTCCTCATCTTTTCCGACAGCTGCGGACTTCTTGCCAAGTCAACCCTCTGACGTACTACGCTCCGTATTTCGGATACAACGTTCACATCGATCAAAACGAGAAACTCGTAGACTTTGGTTGCGTGATCGTCACAGCTGTGGATGGAGCGTCGTGCTTCGTCATCGATTTCACAGTGATGCCGCACAAGAACGCCGTCACAATCACTCTGATCTTTACGTGTCAATGAGACGCCGTTACGGACTGTTCGAATGTCTCGTTAGCGGTCATGGGCGAGAATTCGCTTTGGTACAATTCATATAAGCCAAACTTGCAACCAACCGAAGCTACGAAAATGGCACAGCTTCTACACGGCCTCTATACAGGCAAATTCGGCGGCAGGGTGCGGCAAAAGTATTGACCGCCTTTTGTGGTTCATAAATTATATAGAAAATCGAAACTGGATGGAAGACCAAGTGTGACCGTTTTGCTGCCCAGAATCCTGAGAACAATGTAAAACTAAAACACACATGCACTCAATCCATTTTATCCCTAATTTTTCCAGTCGTCAACAGACAAGACGGGAGAAGGCTTCACTACTGCGATGCAAGTAGTCATCTTTGACTTGATTCAGTTTTTTTTTTCTAAGATGTTTTTGTGGAATGGGAACAGTCCTAAGAAATAGCATATGTTAGGCCTTTCACAAATCAGCGAATGAAAAGTACCAGCTTCTCTTGTCTATGCCATGATTTAACTTTGTTTCCGTATCCATTAACGGCGCAGAGGAGCTTCATATCATTTCCTTTGGTTCGAAAGCCAAAATCACCGCATTACCGAAAGACGATAATCGGTAGAAGCGCACTTTCCGTAGAACCGATTATAGGTTCAGAAGTGGACCTTCCCTTTTCTGAGAAGATTTTTCTGCAGCTTACAACGTAAAGACAGTGAAGAGGTTTTGCACAAGAAATCATTCATTAGCTCTCTAGTTCCAAATTAGCATCCACCGTACTCGTCCATTTTCGAACAGTCGAGTTATACCACATGGGCCCTTTGAAGGAGCAAGCACGTGCTACACCGCACCACAGTATGGGCTTGCGTGTGGATTGCTTAGAAGAAACAAAGGATGAAATCGAAGACGGTCCCTATGGCGCATCACTTACGTCTTCCCATGTGTTTTCCTTAGAGCTGCTGTCAAGAATGAAGATAAAACTGACCGGACATAATCTCATATTGTTGCCACATTGTTTTCTATTTATATGTTATGAACAAACTCTTCACATCTATGGCAAATGCTGAGGTTTTCACGAGCCAATTCAAGCGGACAATACTTTTGCCACACTCTGTAGAGGTGAAAAGTATTAGAGACAAGAGCGAATGGAAAAGTTTCCGAATTGATGTTATGCTGACGCTACCTACCAAATTTCCTTTCAGAATAACCGCGTGAAGCGCATTTGGGTGATGGTTAACGAACGCATGCCTACCTTAACTTCCCTCTGGACTGTGTGCGCCGAGACGTTCAAGTTACGAGCTCTCTGAGGTTCGGAGGCTGACGTTATTCTTTGTTCATCTACCAGTCTCTGAATGGATTCCGTCGAGTAATCGGCCTATCAGGGTACTCCTCGTATGTCCATTACACATGGCCTCAAGCTAAATCACACATGCTATAAATGTTATTCTATAATCCTGAAGAGACACGAAAAATAGCATCAGGAATACAAATAGATAACCCAAAACATATGCGCTGTAAAAAATGCAGAAGAAAATGCAATGCGCGCGAAATTGGAAGCAAGATTCAAAAAGAAGACCCAAAACATGAGCATTGCGAAAACAATACAAAAGAAAATGCAAGCGCGAGTGAAATGCAATGCAGAAAGATCGTGTCGCGCGAAATAACACACAAGCGAGGGGCACTTGTGCGTGTATTTCGCGCGACACTAGCTTTCGGCGTTGCGTTTCACCAGCGCTTGCATTTCGTTTTGCATTTTTTCGCCTCATTCGAAATTATTGTTCGAATTTCGCGCGCATTGCATTCCGTATTGCATTTTCTTTTGCATTTTTTCGCATTGCTTATGTTGTGGATTATCTTTGGAATTCTCGTTTGAATTTCGCGCGCATTGCATTCTGTATTGCATTCTCTTTTGCATTTTTTTCGCAATAGTTATATTTTGGGTTATCTTTCGAATTCTTGTTCAAATTTTGCGCGCATTGCATTTCGCATTGCATTTTGTTTTGCATTTTTTCCACAATGTGTATGTTTTGGGTTATCTATTTGAATTCGTGATGCTATTTTTCGTATCTTTTCAGGATTGTAGAATGACATTAATAGCATGTTTGATTCAGCACGAGGCATGTGTAATGGACATATGAGGAGCACCCTGATATGCCGCTCACTTCATCATACTTACGACGCCATTCTGTATCCTTCCACAAACAGCCATGGACGAGTACTCGACGGAATCGATTCAGAGAGTTGTAGATGAACAAGGGATATCGTCAGCTTCTGAACGCCGACAGGATATCTCTTCCTAAATAATGAAGCTAAGTAGTGCATTGGGAATCACCTTGATCACATTGACTCCCGTTGATCTTCGGGTATACCGAGCGGGCGCCAGCAATCCTTCCATTTGTCCCTTTCGCGAGCCAGAGTTATCCAGTGGATTCTGTCCGTTCGAGGGACACGGAGAGCATCGTAACTATCCTTGAAGGACTTCGTGAAGAAGTCTGACCATCGGGTCGGTGGTCTTCCTGTCGTGCGCTCAACGTCCCGTGGAGTCCAGTCGCTGACGGCTCTTGTCCAACGGTTGTCGTTAAAACGCATCACGTGTTCGGCACACCTATTCTTACTCAACTTGGCGTAAGCGGCAGCGTCCCTGATCTTCGATTGTTGACGAAGGGTGGAGCTCTGTATTCCAGCCCTCACTTGCGTGAGGCGGGTTATTCCTAGCATCACCCTCTCGATGGAGCATTTGACGACGCTGACCGCATTCTCATCCTGCTTGCGCAACGCCCAGGTTTCTGAGGTGTAGGTCAAAGCAGGGAGAACGGTTGTGTTGAAGAGGTGGGCACGGAGCCTGGTGTTCTTCGTCTTCTTCACTACGTCCTCGATGGTCTTGTAAGCACCCCAAGCCGCTCGTTTCCTCCTGCCCAGCTCTGGAGCGAGGTCGTTCATCATGTTGACTTCCCGACCTAGGTATACGTAGCTGGAGCATTCGGATATGGTCGTTCCGTTGAGCGAGAATGGGACATCCGGGACCCATCCGTTCTTCATGAACATCGTCTTCGTCAGATTCAGCTGGAGACCAATCTTTCCACACGCGTCCTCGAAGTCGGCCAGCATCTGTTCCGCTTCGCTGATGGTTGGTGTTATAAGAACGATGTCGTCAGCGAAGCGAAGATGACTAAGTCGCCGGCCATCAACTTGCACTCCCATGCTATCCCATTCCAGTTTCCGCATGACGTCTTCGAGAGTGGCGCTGAATAGTTTTGGCGACACGGTATCGCCTTGCCGAACCCCTCTCTTGACGTCGATGGTGATGTCGTCGTAGAATGGAGAAATCCTGGTCGTGAAGTTGCTGTAGAGCTCACGAAATACCTTGATGTATTGAGTAGGTATGCCCTGGTTGCCCAGGGCTTCCAACACCGCTTCTGTCTCAACAGAGTCGAAGGCTTTCTTCAAATCGATGAACGTGAGACAGAGGGGCATCTTATACTCTCGCGATACTTCGATGAGTCTAGTGACGGTGTGTATGTGGTCGATCGTACTGAATCCTTTTCGAAACCCTGCTTGCTCGCACGGCTGTCCCTCGTCTAGTGTCCTTTCGATCCTATTGAGGATCACACGCGTGAAAAGCTTGTAGAAGACGGACAGTAGGCAGATGGGGCGATAATTGCCAATATCCTGCGGGTCTCCCTTCTTGTACAGCAACACGGTCCTGCTGGTCTTCCATTGGTTAGGTACCTTGCATTCCGACAGGTACCGCGTGAAAAGCCTAGCCAAGGTGGTAATGAGAATTGGCGGTAGGTTCTTCAGATGTTCCGGTCGGATCCTGTCGGGGCCCGGTGCTGTACGATTCTTCACCGACTTGATGGCATGTCGGATTTCGGAAGGGAGAACCGATGGTACAACATACCCGTCCTCTCTAAGATGACATTGAGGGAGGTGAACGTGGCTATCAAAGAGATCCGAGTAGAAGTCGTAGATGACCTTCTCCATTACCCGTCTTGATGAAGAAATTGTTCCGTCTGGGTGCCGGAGGGCGGACGTGTTGGTCTTGCGATTGACGAAGTCTCGGTGGGCGCAGCGAATGCTTTTCCCTGCCTCTGCGGCTTCGGCCAACACTGCTGCTCGTCTCTCCTTGAGGTCTTCTTTTATCGCTTCTCTGCACCGTTTTGCGAGCTCGGACGTTATCTGGTAGTTGCCTGCGGCTCTCGCGGCTCCACGCTGGCGTATAAGCTCGAGGGTCTCGTAAGACAGCATTGGGAATATGGGATCATAATATAGCGGTTTTTTTTCATGTCATTACTTCTTAACTGAATCACCTTCACCGATGCGGTACCCTCTTGATCGAAGATATCCTGTCGTCGTCTTTCGCCCATAAGCTGGTCCCAGCCTCTGAACACTGTCCCTTACTACAGCATCTACTTCATCTCTCGACATGCATCTCGGATTGAGATTGATTCCGCAACGCTGTAATCAAATTCATTGTGCTTCAGACTATCGAAATTTCAAAGAAAATTCACTGCAGACCTACCCTAATCTCTCTCTGGACTGTGCGCACCGAGACGTTCAAGTTAAGAGCTCTTTGAAGTTTAGAAGCTGACGCTATCCCTTGTTCATCTACAACTCTCTGAATCGATTCCGCCGAGTACTCGTCCATGGCTGTTTGCGGAAGGATACAGAATGACGTCGTAAGTATGATGAAGTGAGCGCCATATCAGAGTGCTCCTCATATGTCCACTACGCATGCCTCGTGCTGAATCAAACATGCTATTAATGTCATTCTACAATATTGAAAAGATACGAAAAATAGCATCACGAATTCAAATAGATAACCCAAAACATACACATTGTGAAAAAAATGCAAAACAAAATGCAATACAGAACGCAATGCGCGCGAAATTCAAACGAGAATTCCAAAGATAATCCACAACATAAGCAATGCGAAAAAATGCAAAAGAAAATGCAATACGGAATGCAATGCGCGCGAAATTCGAACAATAATTTCGAATGAGGCGAAAAAATGCAAAAGGAAATGCAAGCGCTGGTGAAACGCAACGCCGAAAGCTCGTGTCGCGCGAAATACACGCACAGGCACTCAGACATTGTTTTGGCGATGAACACTACCACGCTTAGCACTGTACACATCTGCGCATTTTTATTTCCCTCCATTCGTAATGAATGACAAATGACCACGGCAGAAGCAGCCACTACTCAGGCGACTCTTCAAAATTTGAGGGAGGAAAGGGGTCAAAAATTCCATAGAACCTCGGATCGGTTAAGTCATGTTCCTAGCAGTTCGCATATACATAATTAGTTTAGCTTGGAGCGCTCACAAATGAGATGTTAGTCTTCATAGTAAGGGAGCTTGATCCGTGGAAGCCAGTGGCGGACGCAGAAAGTGGGCGGGAGGGGGGAGGTGGGAAAAAAGTGGGGTCGCAGCCGCTTTGGGGACCCAGATGGGAACTGAAATTAATAAAAATATTAATTGTAATAATAAATAATAAATAGAAATTATATTAAGAATAATAATAGAAATAAATAATCAAAATAAACCAATTCAAGATTTTTATTTGTACTGTAAAGTAATTTCGAAAATTTGGTGACCCATTCTCAGGGGGACGGCCCTCCCCGCCCCCACCCCCTCCCCTGCGTCCGCCACTGCTGGAAGCTAAGCGCCTTCATTCAGCTCTTCAGTGGTTATGCTGACGATTTAGTTCAAGCTCGAAAACTATTTCAAGGTTAATTAAGGAACATTGGGGACAAAAGCTATTGCACCGCAGGAAATCGGCGCCACATCAACTTTGCAGCGCGGCTGATCAGAGGGGCGCTCTGATTCTCGGACGTAGTCCCGATCACAGCTGAGGACTAGAGCACTGAGCTGATCTGTCGCGCGAAGAAGGTAGCGCGGCGCTGTTTCCATTTTCTACAGTGTAGCAACGATTGACCTTCCCTTTATTTTGTAGTAGATAGGAGTTAATAAGCAAGCAATTACTTAATGAGGTAGTTTAGCAACCACTAGACGAAAAATCCGTGAATTTCAGTGCTCTCTCTTGGCGAGACCATACGGTGCCGCCTGATTCATCTTTGATAAGACGGCGATCACAACGTCAACAGAGAGATCTTCAGAGACATGGAAAGCGGAGTTCTGCCACAGCTGATGATCGGCTCAGGACCACTTCAACCTGAAAGTGGAAACGAATTCATTCTTAGTGAGTTTTAAAGTGTATGAACTCCATTATGGTCACGAGAGTGTATGAAACACATTATGTTCATTACTGGTACCTCTGGAACCCGAATCTTGATGATTACGAAATGTCGCCCACTCCAACCGGCAGAGATAATAAGTTCAATCCGGACAAAAAACCCCACAATGGAGCTGTTTAACAGAATTTGGTAGGGGATGGAATTAGTGATTTTCAATCGCCAAGTGATCCTCATAATTTTTTCGGCGGACGGTGCTCTCTTTGCAAGTAGTCGAAATATTCATTTGGTGATATTGCCGTATGCAGTCCTTGTCGAAAGGATTTACGGATTGCGCGTGCGGTTTTATATCGTCGCGGTCACAGTATCGCAGTGGGACCTACTAGACCCTCTCACTTGGAGCATGCATTCTCCGCATCCATCGTTCAGGTCCCGCCGCGTTTCTGCAGTGACAGAATCCGTTTATCCTTTCGACAAGGACTGTACATACTGCTACGCTACTGGCGCTGTAGTGACCAAGAAGTTATCGCATTAGCGGTTTGGGAACGATCCTACAGCGGGGATGGTAGTCTCAGCTCCTACTGCGGCACTATTCGGCTAGTTCTGCCCCAAAATTTCAAAAAAAAATTCTCGCCCAAACTTCGCCCAGGGAGGGGGGTTATTTGGGGTGCTGATCACGAATATCGTATCCATTTTGTACCGTAACCCCATTTTTGTAGGGTTAGGGTAAGGTTACCCCAGACTCCCCAACAGGATAGAAATTCCACACGCGTGTAGGATTGCTCGGGAGCAGGATTACACATATGTATATCTCCCCACGGCTCTCGAGCTCTCCCTACAGGAACGAAAACGCTCTCCTAGTCCAAGTAATGGAGTAGTTGATAGAATAGTTAGATACATATGTGCTTTTCTCGAGTTTTCTAGCTGAATTAGGCACATTTCAGTTGTTATTCGTGCCATCAAGATAGTATTGCACTATCTCCACGTTTTTGCACTGCAGTGGTCACGTTTTGCATGAGTCCTTGTAATTTGTTTATGGTTTCATCTTTTTGAGTTATAGCTACCAGTGGCGGACGCAGAAAGTATGCGGGAGACGTGGGCGTGGGAGGGAAAGTGGGGAAGTGGGGTTTCCGCCGCTTTGGAGACCCAGATGGAAAATAAAATTAATATGAATGTTAATTATAATGATAGATGATCAACAAAAATTACATCAAAAATAATATTAAAAATGAACAATTATAAATGAACAATTAAAAATAAACTTATAAAAGGTTTTCATTTGTAATCTATTAAACAAAGCGCCGTAAGGGGCTAGAGCGGCTAGAGATATTGATGCATAACCTGGCGGCACTCATAGACATCGGTAATCTTGAGGTGCAGGCTGCGAGACGAAGTGGCCGATTTTTAGGGACTCCGACACGTTCGCTTCGAAACTCGCTAATTACGTCACTATTGGCTCTCCCGCATGCACGGGATGGTGATTTCACCACCTTCACTGGCGGTCTCGCAGCATAGGGGCGAGGGAGTGTTTACAAGCTTCCAGGTTGCACAATGTACGCAGCAGAAAAACCACCCTTCCACTGTTGCGACGATGTAGGCACCTCCACTGAAGGGATGCCTGTAGCGTTTCGAAAGCTGGATGGTGGCTGGACCTATGCAGTCGCCTCATTTGGTGAATGCCTCGGCAGCGTCTCATGGTGAGGTCTCGATGCAATTGTGCAGTCAAGTTATCAATTCATTTCTGGAAAGCTTACGCACTAACGTACAGAGTAAATGCTTCAATTTAGCAAGGCATGACATTGTGTAAATGATCAATCAATAGTTGTTCAAAACTAAAAAGTAGTTAATCAAAATTTCTGAGTAACTCTCAACCCTTTACCATCAGAGTATCCCCAGACTTCGCTAGCAATCGTGGCGATTGCCACTACAGCCGGCTGCCGTCTCGATCACCGCGAAGGCCGGCGATCGCCACATGGATAAAGTGAATGAGGAGGCTTCAGACGTGAGAGAGATGATAACTGACGTGGCGTGGCGATCGATATACATAGTTGCCACTATCGCTATCATCACATCGCCAGTTTATTTTGGCACATCTTCGAGAGTACGGGCGATGAGCTCCGTTTGGCAGCGATCCACGGCGATGTAACGTGACAATCGATATCATTTCCACGATAATAATCTCTTGTATCGCCAGTTCATTTTTATTCATTTTGGATTGGGGAAGTCGGGGATAGTTTTACTCTCGAGATTTACAAAGGGTACGGGGGCTCTAATGGAAAACAGGTGTGCCGTGGCCTAAAAGTGGTGAAAACGCTAGGATACGGCTTCAACGACGGAGAACGGATCCGGTTTCCACCTAAATTTGATTAAAAACACCAGAATAAGGATGGACTGACGGCTGAATGGCCCAATAGTGTGTGGCACACCAGCATGCAGCTCCGCCATTATAGGATCGGTTCGCTCTGGCTCAATAACGTAGCGAACGCTAGGATGCGGATCCACCGATGGCGTAAGGGTCCGATTCGGCCCAACAGTGAAAAAAACACCAGAATGCTGGTTCACCAATAGGAGAAGGATCCGCCGTGGCCCAATGGTGGAGAACGCCAGGATATGGACTCGCTTTAGTCCAGTAGGCTGGAGAATGCCAGGGTGCAAGTCCGCTCAAGAAGAAGGAGTCCGGCTTAGCCTAACTGTGAAGAAGACGCCAGAATGGGCCATCACCTGGAAGAGGGGCCTCCGTGGCCACATGGTGTGGAAAACGCTAGGATACGGGTCCACCAATGGAGGAAGGCCCCGCCGTGGGCCCTGTGGTGGGAGGAACACCAGGATACGGTTGTACGAGTACCACCAATGGAGAATGTACTAAAAAGACAATTTTGCAGCTTCAACGTGCCAATGTACGACCGACTACCGAAATCGCAATAAAGCTGCATGGAACTGTTCACTGATGTCGGGCGCCGCAAATATCGCTCCGAATTTAATAATGTTCGCCGGTTGAGTTTGTCCTTCTATTATCCCGAAACTAATAACGGCCCTTCCAGGTGGAACAGCATTGCACGGGTGCCGTAGGCTCTCAATACCGCACCTGTACCTCTTACCAAATATGCTACATCTCTGTCAATTCCGATCGAATCGTGGTCGAGCTTTCAATCTCCATCGCCCACAAGCATTGACGACCAGCGAAAGCAGTACTCACCATTAGTGCTCTCTCACAGGATTTATAAACGCTTCCAGTTGTGTACGGTTCTTTCCGGTGATCAGAAAAAATGAGCTTTCGAGATTTTGGCTGGTTTGCTGATGCAATTGATGTGCAGCTTCAACAATTTGTCAAGCGATCTCAGGTACTGAAGAAGGTGATAGCTCCGAAGTTAGCCTCATCAAACTGATTGCCGATCTCGCGTGCAGTTCAACGTATAATAGAAAAAAACGAATCATGTAAACATTATTTTGGGACACCCCAAATTGCCAATTGTTCTCAACTAACTAGGCAAAATTCCCATTAATCTGCTTTGCTAATCGTTGTTCGCAATCCTATTTAAAACGGTAATTCTCTAATGAGGCAGTTGCGCCATTTACTCTCCGCTTGTGTCAATATCCAGCAAATCATATTTTGAGACTTTTGGTGGGCACCACAAATGTTACGTGAAGGGAGCAGGCCAGCACGCTACCATCTATCTGCAATTGCTGCATTTCTTTGTGCCCCAATGACATGGTTAGCAGAGCATTCCTTCATTTGAATGTCATATGAGAACATTGCCACTTCCTGTTCTTATCCTATAGTTTTCTATCTCCTATCTCTAACGCTTTAAAGATCCACTTTTCAGGTTTCATATTACTGCCGAGCGCTATGTATACTAAAATGAAAGCTTTTCTTGTTTTTCTGACATGTTCCGGCACCATCGCTGCTACAAATTGTCCCAGAACCTCAAAATTGACCGAGTCTGGAATCAAGGACAAAGTCACTGAACATCACTTTAGTGAGTTGATTTAAAGTTGTACAACAGATTGAGTGGAACCTAAGCAGCTTGACAAATCCCTAAGGATCTGTCGTTTTGATCAAAACGTCTGATTCATACTCAGCACAGGTTGGCCAGTTTTGATGGCCTTTTGAGATTCGGCTGAAAGCCAAGATAGCCATTTGTCGGTTGTTCTGTTTTTCAGTGAGTCATCGCTCCACTTGTAAGTCTGCGTTCATACTAGGCGGTGAGAAATCGGTCGCTACCGATGGTGTTTTTTCTGCGAGCAAAAATACGCTCATCCCGTCGGAAATTCTAACGCTGTAGTGATTAGTGGAGCGGCCTGCTATCACGTGAAAACAAGCCTACACTCATGATAGACCGGTCAATGAGCACTCGGATCATCCCAACCACTTCCCTGTTTACATTGATGAAATGTTTTGTTAGCGTATTTTTCCGCTGTGAAAACGACCGAAGTCTGAACACCCAAGCGGAGAATATTCCGACCGCTCCGTCTGTCCCGCCTGCCAATATGCATCTTTTATTCACCAACCGCCCGCACCGTCGGTCGAGTATGAACGCACGCAAGCTTGCTGCGTCAAGTGAAGGGCGGCTGTCCTTCTACATGTTTTAACCCGGCCCATAATTTGCAAGTCGCACTGCGAACTGCAACAAGGAATGCTCAGAGGCGTTCTTTGTCGCTGCGGCAAAAAGGCAAATTGATCGCTCTGTGCAATCATTCTCTTATGTTTATATCTATAGGGTGTGCCTTTATGGGTACTGCCAGCGCTCCGTGAATTGGTTTAAATACTGGCAAGTATCTTGTTCTTTTTGAGATTTCGTCGTATCATTCCTTCTTCTCGACCACTCCACTTTCTGCTAGAGTCGTCCTACATTTTTTTCTCGCAATAGTCGAACCCTGAAGGATCTCCCTCATAAGAGGGAACCCAGCCGATTACTGGCGAGGCTACGTGGCGCGTCCCCAACTGGCGAGTAGGGGGCTAATCGCGGATCGCACGTGACCTTGTGCCTGCCCCGAGACGAAGATTGATTCAGGGAATGGATCCGTGTCTCTGTGCAGTGTCGGAACGATCCACATCTTCTGTCACAGCACAGGTATGTCTATGCTTGCCTGCGTGGGTGTGCTTGCGTCTCTGGAGATTGTATCCTTCACACCTATCCGACCAAAAGCCATGCCAGGCAGCGGTGGCGGACGCAGGGGAGGGGGCGGCCCCTGAGAATGGGTGGGCAAATTTTTGAAATTACTTTACAATACGTATGAAAATCTTGTATTAATTTCGTATTGTTTTATGTTCAACTGCACGCGAGATTAGTAGTCAGTTTATTTAAACGGCCAACGTTTCGGAGCTATCTCCTTCTTCAGGGCCTGAAATGGGTTAAACAACTTGTTGAAGCTGTCCCATCAAGTGCATTAGCAATCAAGCTCAAAGTTCGAAAACTCATTTTTCAATCACCGGTAAAGCTCCTACACAACTGAAAACGTGTACACACCTCGTGACGCGGCACTGATGGTGGGTAGCGCCGGGTGACCGCTCGCTCGTCGTCAGTGGTTGCGGGCAATGGAGACTGACCGCTCAACCACGACTTGATCAGAATTGACAAAGATCGATATAAGAGGCAAGCTCGCTGGTGATCGATAAGCATTCATCCTTACGATTCATTGATGGGCTCTTGGTTCTGATTAGAAATGCTTCTATGGTTTTGCGTACCGTTATATCAGTTTCCTGTGCTAGTATGGTGACTCGTACTTCAAAATCGACGTTATCGTGCTTCTGAACTCGATGTGCACCTAGTGGAGTGGATTTTCTGGAATTTCGTTTTCCCTCTAAGTGATCTTCAATTCTAAGTTTCAGAGGTCGTGCTGTTTCGCCTATGTAAACGTCGCCACACACTTTGCATGAAATTAAAATCAAAAATAAAATCTCATAAAATCTTGCATTAGTTTATGTTATCTTGTTTATTTTTGATATTATTTTTAGTATAATTTTCATCAATTATTTAGTATTATAATTAATATTTTTTATTAATTTTATTTTCCGTCTGGGTCCCCAAAACGGCGGGGCCCCACTTTTTTCCCACGCCCCCCCCCCCTCCCGCCCACTTTCTGCGTCCGCCACTGCCAGGCAATGAAGGGGAACCTATGTTATTAGGTCGTCAAGTATGTAATGTATGATTTTATGAGCGGTCATTTCGACAGTCTCCTTCTTGGAAGTTTTACTGGATCACTCCTCATCTTCCCCCTTTCAGAATCGCTTCCTAGGTTTTTGATCAGTTTTCGAATTTTTGTTTGAAAACATTTTTTGTAGAATAACTCGAAGACATTTTGTAGTAGATTACATGTTCGACGTCCAGTGAATCTTCGAATGATCGATAGTTTCTGTTTTCTTTCTTCTGAGCCGTAACCAAGACTGATATAGCACTTTATTCGGCTAACGTTTCGGCTTACTCGCCTTCGTCAGAGCCTGAAAAGTAAAGAGCAAATGTAATCTACCCCCATAAACGTCTCATCGTCTACAAAAGAATCCAACAAGTGTTAAACAGAAGCCAACCGCATGGATTAAAACCATGATACCATTCGCTCATCTTGTACGCGGCCAAGCAGGACGTGGGCCACCGTCAACTAGACACGCGTTAACGTTAGTGGTAGGGGTGGGGGACAACCAATCTAACGGCTGCCTACGTCAAAACCCGCATAGACCAAGGAACGGCGCGAGCTCATTGGTTATGGCAATGCACTCTTCCCTCCTGTTCATTTTTGGCGATTTCGCTGGAATCCAAAATGCCCCTGGTGTTTTGCGCGCTGATACCACCCCTCGTGCGAGGATGAAGACTTCTACCCCAAACACCTGGTTCTCATGACATTGCCTCCAGTGAGTGCCCAAGGGAGTTGAAAGTTTTGATTTTTGTAAGCCATCCAGATGTTCTTGAATCCTAATCCCGAGTGGTCTGCCGGTCTCACCTATGTACTTTTCCTCGCATAATTTGTCGCTTTTGAGATAAATAACCCCTGATATCGCACAGTCACCTGTTCGCCCCACTGTGCAAATTATGCAGTTTCTGGTATTGCACAAGCGATCATAGGCACGATTACTTGTTAGCCTTTGCTTGAGGTTTGTAGGTCATCTCCTTACGACTCGCAGAGAGTCTTCTATATCCGATCTACGCACGCATTCACTTACTGCCTCGGTGAAATGGTCTGTAATGAAAAGTAGACAGAAGGGTGCTTTTTTGTCTCCCTCCCATCCAGGTGGGTTTACCCAGGTGCCACACCTTAATCTGAAAGTGTTGTTGATGGTGTAACCGTTAGATCGCGTTATTTGGAATGCCATGTCGGCTGAATCGGCTTTCAAGCTGTTATCCGAAGAAAACATTCTTGCCGTATGAATCATGTTGGAAATAACGCCGCGTTTTGTTTTAAGTGGGTGAGCCGAGAGGCAATGGATAAGAATGTTTTTGCTACTTGGTTTTCTGTACCACCTAGTTCCATAGCCCCCTTTGACTAAGAGTACCTGAACATTGAGGAATGCTAGCCAGTTTCCCTTCGGCTTTCCCTCGGGTAAGCTTGATGTGCTCAGACCTGTTATTGAGTAGCTCAAAGCAAGCATTCGATTCCGCTTGTGTCGGGCAAACGATGAAGAAATCGTCGATATAACAGCAGTACAAAGTAGGTCGTTGTTCTAGCACAATATTCTCCATTTTTGCCCATGAAAGCTATAGCCGGCGTAGGTGCGAGCCTCTGCCCCATAGCCAGGCCCCCGGTTCGCTTGAAATTTTTTCCCACCCATCTGAATACTGAACAGTTGAGGCACACTTTTACAAGTGTTATAACTTGCCCAATGGTGAAATCGCTATAAGTTTAGCGCATCCACTTTGTCTGAGAGTCTGTATCCACTAGCGCAGAGATGGACGCTGTTCAAAAACAGCGTCCATCTCTGCGCTAATGGATACATAGGTGTAAAGCCATGTGACGTTAAAGGATTTCATGATGTCATTCTCTTCGAAGCGCGCATGGCGTAGTTGGTCAATGAATGCGGTGGTGCTAGAGAGGTGGGCAGGAACATATTGAAGTATCTGTGCTAGAACAATATTGAGCAGCCATGATACCCTTTCCGTAGGCCCTCCTACATTAGAAACAATGGGACGCATTTTGAATACAGAGGGATCTGCAGCCTTTACGTTATCCGGTCTAACTTTGTGTGTTTTTATGAGCACGTACAGCACCGACACATTGGATGGTTACATTTGGGGCGTGCGATGGTTACTTTAGGGATACCTACTGACTGAGCTGTTTCGACCCAGACCCTAATGAGCCTTCTACACTGCTTTCTGAACTTTCTTTCGATTCGGAGTCGTCCCAAACAAAAAAGCTTCATCGTCTACTCCCGGAAAGTCCGGCTAACCTCTAAAATCCTCGCTCAGCCCCCACTAGGGAACAGAGCCCGGCAAGCTATTTCCTGTTACTGGTACGGCAGCGCCACTGACGACGAGATCCAAGAGGATATCTAGGCTGCCTAAAACCAGAAGGACTATGATGACTAGGAATATGAATTGTTCCATGGAACCTGCAACAGTAGATGAGATGGTGGAGTCTGTGTCCTCGTCAACACGAACTTGGTCATGAGTATCGATTCGTTTGAACAGCTAACAGCCCAAATCGATGAAAAGACGCGGATCGATGCTGGCCTCGAAAATCTTCGTCGCTAACACTCCAACATCCAGCTACGGCAAAGACGAGGTTGAGGCCTTCTATATGAACTTAAAGAAGCTCTACTGGGAAGAACACACATTCCATAAGCTCATCTTTGGGGACATAAATGCCAAGATCGGTCCTAGAAGATAGCCTGAGGAACTTAACGTCGGTACACCGGGCTACAGTGGGAAGAACAGAGAGAGCTTGTTTGAATCCATCATAACAAAGAACATCCATGGTAGCTCACAATTTCGAAAGCCAACCTTCTTTCGGTAGACGTGGGAGTCACCCGGTGGAGAGTGTTGTTCCGAAATTATACACCATCCGACCATCGCCTCCTTCGTGCAAGATTCTTCTTCTCACGCAAAGGAGAGAAAACCGTGAAGTTTAAGAGAAGGAGTCCCAAACCCGTCATTAATTGGGATCTCTTCACTTACTTAGCCGGCTTTTGGGAAGATGTGATTGTCGACAACATCGACGAAGAGTACGATCGGCTTGTTCATAGTTCGCAAAGAGCGCTGAGGGTTCAAGAGACACGAAAAGACGATTGTCTTACGAAACCCTCGAGCTGATACACCAGCGTGGTGCCACGAGAGCCGCAGGCTACCACAAGCTAATGTCGGAACTCGCGAAATGCTGCAGAGAAGCGATAAAACAAGACTCAAAGAGAGAAGAGCAGGTTGGATGAAGCTGCAGAAGCAAGGAAAAGCATTCGCAAAGCCCGTTGGGACTTTCCCAATCGTAAGACCAGGATGACCGCCCTTTGGCGCCTAGACGGAACAATTTCTTCATCAAGGCAAGTAATGGCGAAGGTCATCCATGATTTCGACTTAGATCTCTTCGATAGCAACAGCCACCTCCCTCCATGTCATCTTAGGGAGGGCGAATATGTCGTCTCATCCGTTCTCCCTTCCGATGTTCCACATGCCATCAAATCGGTGAAGAATCGTACAGCATCGGGCCCCGACAAGATTCGACCGGAACATTTGAAGGACCTACCGCCAGTTCTTATCACTACTTTGGCTAGACTCTTTATGCGGTACCTGCTGGAATGCAAGGTAGCTAAGCAATGGAAGACCAGGCTCTACAAAAACCGTACAGCTCTACAAGAAGGGAAACCCGTAGGTCATTGGCAATTATCGCCCAATCTGCCTACGGTGAGTCGTCTATAAACTTTTCACGCTAGTGATGCTTAACAGGATCGAAAGGACAGTAGGTGAAGGACAGTGTGAGCAAGCAGGGTTTCGAAAAAGATTTAGTATGGCCGATTACATGCACACAGTCACTAGCCTCATCAAAGTATCGCGAGAGTATAAGATGCTCCTCTGTCTCATGTTCATCGATTGGAAGAGAGCATGTGGTCGATCGTGCTGAATCCTTTTCGAAACCCTGTTTTCCCTCACGGCTGTCCTTCGTCTAGTATCTTTTCAATCCTGTTTAGGATCACTCGCATGAGAAGCTTGAAGGAACGACATCAACATGTTCATACATTCAATGGTTTCAAACCAGTTCTCCTGACAAGCTTTCTGAAAGCTTGCAAAGACAATTCAATCAAATGCTCATTTTTAGCTAGAAACAAGTTGAACTCATTCACAGCTCTATAAGTGAAGAATCTCGACCTAGCCTGTGACCTTGCAACTGCGACATAGAGCTTGAGCTTTCCTCTTCTGGTTCTCGTCAGCGGTAATCCAAAAAATTCAACAGGATTCAAAGAAAGCTTTTCTTTAATTATTTTGAACATCATTAACAAATCACTATTACTCCTTCTACTTTGCAAGGTTGGTAGACCAAGTAACTTTGCTCTCTTCCCACAATTAGGTACTTGATCATAGTTCATTCTGAAGCATCTCATTACTAGTTTTCGCGTAAAACTGTTTTGAACACTTTGCAACAAATTTATATCCTTCTTCTTGAAAGGATTGAAAATAGTCATCAAAATCTCATCCTGCTTGAGCAACGCCCATTTTTCTGAGGCGTACGACAAAGCAGTGAGAACCGTTGCGTTTAAGAGGTGGGTACGGAGCCTGGTGTTTTTCGTCTTCTTCACTATGTCCTCGATGCTCTTATAAGCTCCCCATGCCGCTTCCTCTGCCCAGCTCTGGAGCGAGGTCGTTCATCATGTGGACTTCTCTACCTAGGTATACCTAGCTAAGCATTCGAATATGGTCGTTCCGTTGAGCGAGAATGGTCCATTCGGGACCCGTCCGTTTTCTATGAACGTTAGATTCACCTAGAAGCCGATCTTTCCACACGCATCGTCGAAGTCGACCAGCATCCGTTCCACTTCGCTGGCTGGTGTGATAAGGACAATGTCGTCAGCAGAGCGAAGAGTCGCCGGTCATCGACTTGCACTCTTTGCTATTTCACTCCAGTCTCCCCATGACGTCCTCGAGAACAGCACTAAATAGTTTTGGCGAAACAGTGTCGCCCTGTCGAATCCCTCTCCTGACGTCGACGGTGATGTCGCTGTAAAATGGAGATATCGTGGTCGTGATATTGCTGTAAAGCTCACGGAATGTCTTGAAGTATTAAGTATGTATGTCCTGGTTGCTCATGGATCTCCCTCACAAGAGGGATCCCAGCCGGTTAGTCGCGAGGTTACGTGGCGCGTCCCCAGTTGGGGGATAGGGGGTTAATCGCGGACCAAACGCGACCTTGTGCTTGCTGTGAGACGAGGGTGTATTCAGGGGACGGATTCCCTGTTTCTGCAGCGTCGGAACGATCTATACCTTCTGTCAGCGAGTAGATATGTTCATGCATTCGCGTGTGATTGTGCTTGCGTAAAGCTAACAGCCCAAATCGATGAAAAGACGCGGATCGATGCCGGCCTCGAAAATCTTCGTCGCTAATACTCCAACATCCTGCTACGGCAAAGACGAGGTTGACGCCTTCTATATGGACTTGGAGAAGTTCTACAGGAAAGACCACACATTCTTTAAAGGCAGCACTCACGGAAATTTTCACTTCTGAAATGAGTTGCTTACCATGTAGGCGACCGCTGGACAATCGCAACAGTAAGTTGAACACCTTGAATGGCCGCCTACCTGCAAAGATACTGCCGTGGACACATCTGCCGCTCTGGACGTTATGGTTCCGTCGCGCCAACTAACGCCGTTGACAGGGTGTGCGCATGTGGTTCAGCGGGAGCTTGTTTATGAAATTCGTACCATTTGCAGGGTTTCGTGGCGGGACCGATCACGGAACACTCGTCCGCGCTGTGGACACACATGAAATACCGCCATCATTTTCTGTGTTTTTCGCGTGTTTCACGCTACTTCATCGTTGTCAATGAGTTCATCGTCCTCAAAAACCCCGATATACCGCGAAATCTTCAAGCCAAAAATTTCCCTGAGTGCTGCCTTTAAGGTCATCGTTGGCGACTTCAACGCCAAAATTGGTCCTAGAAGAACGCCTGAGGAACTTCACATCGGTGCCGACGGCCTACTTACTTACTTACTTACTTACTTACTTACTTATCCTCCTTAGCTCGCGCACGACATTGCTGACGACATTGTCCTTATCACACCAGCCAGCGAACTGGAACGGATGCTGGTCGACTTCGACGATGCGTGTGGAAAGATCGGCTTCTAGGTGAATCTAACGTTCATAGAAAACGGACGGGTCCCGAATGGACCATTCTCGCTCAACGGAACGACCATATTCGAATGCTTAGCTAGGTATACCTAGGTCGAGAAGTCCACATGATGAACGACCTCGCTCCAGAGCTGGGCAGAGGAAGCGGCATGGGGAGCTTATAAGAGCATCGAGGACATAGTGAAGAAGACGAAAAACACCAGGCTCCGTACCCACCTCTTAAACGCAACGGTTCTCACTGCTTTGTCGTACGCCTCAGAAAAATGGGCGTTGCTCAAGCAGGATGAGATTTTGATGACTATTTTCAATCCTTTCAAGAAGAAGGATATAAATTTGTTGCAAAGTGTTCAAAACAGTTCCCAAGTCCGGTCGTCTTTGAACCTCGGCATAGTTCTTCTTTGTTGTGAGTTATGAATTTAGTAGCCGTACATGAGGTTGTTAGTATACTTTATTGGCCAACGTTTCGGCGGCTTCGCCTTCGTCAGGGCCTGAAAGGGTCAATGATCTATGAGAGTAGCCGCGCAAACGCCTCCTCAATCAGGCATCGAAGAACCAGGAACTACTCCATAAACCACAAAATCCTTACGAAAGCTGAAATCCCACCTCTGCAAGTCCACCGAACGGGTGGTGTTATTGACGACCGAACGCGTCAGACGTGTTAGTAGAATGAGACGTTCTGCCACAAACCATATCTCGACTTAGATGTTACACAGTCTAAGATACGGTAGGAGTTCATTGGTAACAGTGGGGCACTCCTCCTTGCGGTTCATTTTTGGATTTTTGGCATGAATCCAAAACGCCTCGAGAGTCTTGCGTGCGGAAATCTCAGTTTCAAGCTCGAGGATTGTGGTTTCTACTTCGTAATCGGCCCCGTTGTGTACTCGCATTCGATGACAACCGAGAGGGGTGGAGCTGCGAGAGCTTGATTTCCCTTCAAGATGTTCTTTGACTCGAACGCAGAGTGGCCGTGCAGTTTCACCAATGTATTCGTCACCGCAATTCCTACACTTGATCATGTAGACGACACATGATTTCATGCAGTCACCTTCTCTGCCAAACGGGCAAATTATGCAGTTGGGTGTTGTGCAGAGACGGTCGTATATGCGGTTCCAAACTAGTTGGTATTTCAGATTCTTTGGTGGTATTTCTACGATCGTGACCAAATCTTCCAAGTCTGCTCTCCCCAGACAGAGTCGCGTGGCTCTGCTCACTTCATCGGAGATGAACGGCATGCAAAACTGGACTTTGTCTCGAACGTTGGCGTGCCCCTTTCGCGTTTGATTGCTTCGTCGGCAACTATGAGGTCTTCCCGGTACATAACCGTTAGGGTTAGCAATAGTGGCAGCCAAGCCAAGTGACTCGTGTTTCTCTTCGTTACCTGAGCAGACCCTTGCTGCGGTCTTGAACATGCTGCTGAATGGATCCAAAAATCCGAAAATGAACCGCAAAGAGGAGCGCCCCACCATAACGAATGAACTCTATCCATATCTCAGACTATGTGATATCTAAGTCGAGATACGGCTTGTGGCAGAATGCCTCATTCTACTGACAAGTCCAACACGTTCGGTCGTCAATAACACCACCCGTTCGGTGGACTTGCAGAGGTGGGATTTCAGCTCTCGTAAGGATTTTGTGGTTTATGGAGTAGTTCCTGGTTCTTCGATGCCTGATTGAGGAGGCGTTTGCGCGGCTACTCTCATAGATCATTGACCTTTTCAGGCCCTGACGAAGGCGAAGCCGCCGAAACGTTGGCCAATAAAGTATACTAACAACCTCGTGTACGGCTACTAAATTCATAACTCACAACAAAGTGTTCAAAACAGTTTTACGCGAAAACTAGTAATGAGATGCTTCAGAATGAACTATGATCAAGTACCTAATTGTGAGAAGAGAGCAAAGTTACTTGGTTTACCAACCTTGCAAAGTAGAAGGAGTAATAGTGATTTGTTAATGATGTTCAAAATAATTAAAGAAAAGCTTTCTTTGAATCCTGTTGAATTTTTTGGATTACCGCTGACGAGAACCAGAAGAGGAAAGCTCAAGCTCTATGTCGCAGTTGCAAGGTCACAGGCTAGGTCGAGATTCTTCACTTATAGAGCTGTGAATGAGTTCAACTTGTTGCTAGCTAAAAATGAGCATTTGATTGAATTGTCTTTGCAAGCTTTCAGAAAGCTTGTCAGGAGAACTGGTTTGAAACCATTGAATGTATGAACATGTTGATGTCGTTTCATATGTTGATGATAACTGATATGTTATTGTCCTTATTTACGCGTGGCTTAGCCCGCGTCTCCAAATAAATAAATAAATAAATGAGAATGCGGTCAGAATGCGGTCGAACGCTCCAGCGAGAGGATGATGCTAGGAATAACCCGCCTCACGTGACTTGATTTAGAAAAATTTGGAGATGGGAGGGCGTGTCTACCGAAAAGAGTTCACGTTTCCCTTTATCGTACAGGAACCGAGCTCATCTACAGCTATTACTCGGTCTAGAAATGGGTAGTTTTTGGTGCGAAAAATTAGATTAGAACAAATGTCACAGCGGGTGAGACAATGTTCTTCGGTTAGATCGTGGGGTGTTCACTTTCGCACCTCTCTTGCGACGGCAATTCAAGTCAAATGTTTTGAAACCGTAGTATAGTGAGCCCCCATCCCTGTCCTCAAAGCCCAAATGGTTGGAGCCGGATTAGCTTCCACGACTCTTCTCAACGCTTGATCGTCAGAGAACAACCTATGGTCACGACCATGGTTGCTTTGGGGATCCAAATCGACAGAAGAATAATTTGCGATCGAATAGCTCACCGCCCATTTGGAAGGCGATTCTAAGCCAAAATAAATGCAAGTTTACTGCAAGCATCCGACAAAGAGTGATCGAGTTTGAAGTCATGAACCATAATCACCCGAAAATCGCGTAGTCTCATGATTTGTTTGCGACTTCACAAAAACCCTCAGGAAAGAGCTAGCCGGAATATTCAAGCAACTTCCGAAAGGGAAGGAAAAGCCCTACCAGTATGTCGCATAAATTGTGCTGATGTTGCTCAAATTGGGCAGAAGAGAAAAGTTCAATTGTGCATACCCAAAACGGCAATTAATTTCGCAACAACCTGATAGTTCCTTGACCGGACACCGTGGAGCGGCTCTCGGCACAAGGATTGTTCCACTGAGATCGCCGTGAAAGTAAAATTTCTTGACAGGGCACCACGAAGCGCTGGCCGTGTGTTATTTGCATTCAGAATGTGCATGCCGCGTTAACCGGTCTTCATTGGCAATCTTTTCGAAATGGATGCTTGCGTCTGACGCGTGTACCTAGTGTAAATTGCCGTATGCTCCCGCTTTATAACCCCGGTCATATGCGAATCTATCTGCTTGGCTACGGCATGGTTATAGGAACTAGGCATATATTTTTGGCTGTGTCGTGTGGATTCTCAGAACAAACCTTGTTCTGCGCAAAGATGTGCACTCACAGTCGTGTCACACAACCAAATGGATGAACAGTCTTTTTTTCAGTAGCGAAGGTTAAAGTCGAGTCAGTGGAATCGCAAGGGAACTACAAATTGGAGCTGCTAAAATATTACAAGCCTCCATATGTACGTTTATTTCCAAATAGTAAGCTCGTTCTCCAGATGTACACGACTATACAAGGTAGCACAAGTTACTGTACATTATTTGCTTATTTTCCCATGCAGTATCGTAGCTTTCGCAAAGCCAGATCCAATCAATAGTGTTTGGTGTGGTTAATATATTCCGATCACAAATTCGCTTTGGAAACTGGCGGAATAGGGGGAAGGATGTCAGCGCAGTCTTTCAGTGCGGATCTTCGTGCCAACAGCACTGACAGCGCCTGCAATTTCCTAGTAATGCAGCAAAAAAGTGGTGTCTGACAAGGCCTCAGGTGGAACGAAACATTACTCCGTCTAGCTGGTTACGATTACGAGAAGATTGGACAAAACCTAGACAAAATTGCTGTTTTTGAGATGATAACGAAGCCGTTTTAAAATTCGCATAAGTGACGACACTGAATCCTAATTTTCACGAAACATATTGTGTAGCATTATTAGTCTAATTTCCGAAGCAAATCCAATCACTAATTGACGTCTTGTTTTCTAGCGCAAAAATTTCTCAAAAGCAAATTTGGTGGAGAATGGTTTTCATGCAAGCATGGGATAGACATAATTTCGTGGAAAATCACAGGCACCCTTGGAGCGTACGCTCCTTCCAACTTCCAAAGCAGAACAATGAATCTCCTCTGGAAGATTTTGTGGATTTCGCGAGTAAATTAGCGGCCCCTCTTCTCAAAAATCTGTTCCAATCCAGACTACTCCAAATAGATGACTCCAAGCAACGCTCCATCTTGATTCAAAAATATAATTTCTAAAGCCTTTCTCTACTCAGCACACAAGAAAATTGAATTCGTGCATGAGAAATACAGCAAACGTTGTACAATAAGTTATTCGCCATTTTGTATAGTGTACCACTGTTTCTGGTTCAAACATGATTTCTGTTTCCTCCATGTAGTCCGGTGCTGTTCATTCTACATTAGAATTTCTTTCTCATTCAGTATCTCCCTTATTACTACGACCTTGAATCAATCACGATACCACAAGATTGTGGTGTTACTCTTCAACCTGGACAAATCTACGTTGCAGTGGGTAGGTAGAAAAAAAAAATTTCGAAATACCGGTGCTTTTTCTAAAATATTGTTCAGGTCTCGATGGCAAGTACGATGCTATGAGAAAATTCTACGACCTCACTCGCGAAGAAATATCGTGGTTGAAACAGAAAGCTCGTCGTCACTAATTTTTATCATTCGCCTAAGACCCCTCATTTGTCCTTCATAAACGAATTGCAAGCTGTTGCATTCTATCTGGCTCGTAACTGAAATATAATTTCATTTCCATGTTGAAAGGAAATGTCTGAATCAGAACTACAATGTCTCCTGTTCACTAAAAGTGAGCTGCGAGCCAAGGAAAGAAAATAATGGTTGAAATGCTGGTCGGTGGAAAGAAATGGTTGGATATGGTTGTAACCTAAATGCCACTAGTTTTATTGTGAACTGTAAAATTGTTCCGTTTCTTCTCCGGAGGCAGCGCCCACGGAAAATTTGGTCATCAAGATTCACCCTTAATCCTTGGTTTCCTACAATGATAAACACAAATACATTGATCAATTGTGTTCAAAGTTGCAAAAAAGCGGGTCTGAAAGTGGTTGTGAAAATCGTCGTGGAAAACAGGTTTCATCAAAGAGAAAGGCAGAAATAGTAGAAAGCAGAACAACCGATCTCCTTTCATGCTACGACTCGTCCATGGGATAGACGTACACCCATCTATGCAAATATGTATATCGCGAGAATGCTCATGTCTACAAAGATGGAAGTTTCGCAGAATTACTGGGATCATCGTCCAGAGGCCTTGACACTTAAAATCGATTTTATGAAAGTTATCGCGGATGCCGCCTTTAAATTTAGGTGGTTCTATACTAAATGTGTACGGTTTTGTTAGCCTCCTGCTTCTTACAATGAAGAATAAGCCAAGATGTACCCAACACGCAGATAAGACACGATCGTTCAATAACCACTATATATTGTAGTAAAACTCAGTTGTTTGTGTGTTGTTGGTAATCATTTATATCTCACGACTCAAGGGACAAACACACAACAAACCTAGACCATTCGACTCAGAATTGGGCTCTCCAGTGTAAAGTCAGAAAATCATTATCGTCTTCGCCGGGCTTAGAGTAGCCAACAATGATTTTTAGCCCATCTCCCTTACTTCCATCTGTTTCTGTAGAAGGCTCTGTTATCCAACTCCGCCCTTCCTTTTTTGGTAGTTCATTTCTACGCGGGAAGGCAGCTGCCGTCTTCCGAACGTTACAACCGATCTGGACGACGATTTCCATCTCCGGAAATATCAATCATACGTGAAAATTTTCGAGATTGAACGCTTCAAAGCTGGCTTTAGTCGCAGTGCGCAGCCCATTTCGCCAGCTTGGTTAGTGAAGAAGAAGCGCTAAACGTGGTTTTTCAGTAGCAGGAATCGTGTACATATCAATCCGCTACATCAGCACGTACAGTGGACGTCGACGGCAGTGGCCCATCTACGGCCTCGAGAAGGACGCCGCGCTGCGCGCGCCGATATCAGTGTCGTCTACCGCCGGAATGCTATTACTAGGCGCTTCTCTCCTCCGTCTAAAATCCTTAAAATTGGGTAGAAAAGCTGCCAGAAATACCATAACAGCAGCAGTTGCGGCGCGCGCGGCGCGGTTACGCGGCGTCCTTTTTGAGACCGCGGATGAGCCACCGCCATCGATGTCCACAGTAAATGTTATAATTTTTGGTTCTCAAGAAAGACTAGCTGTGCCTATTTTCTCACAACATGGACAGCCCCTAAAATCAGCCCCCTATTCGAAGGTTTTCTAGGAAATCCTGTTTTTCCAAAGTTTTCTGACTGCTAAAAAACAGTACCTTTGAAATTTCTGAAGCATCGAAAATGCAGCTGAATAGGATATCAAGGTGCTCGCTGTCATACGTTTCTAGCATCGTCTTTTCGTCAAGTGGTAGATATCTCTAAGTTACAATTATCTCGAAGTTTCGCTTGCTAGTTCGTAACAACAGTTATTTTAGAAAGTGAACGCTTCTGCAGCGAAATTTAGAGGACGATTATGAGCTCTTTTTACTGCTGTGTGCAGAAATTCTGATGAGAAGCAAAACGAACTTAGTTATGGAGGGAAAAATGAGAAAAAAAAAACGCGGACTCTCTTTTTTTTTTGGTTTTTGTCGAACAATGACTAAGGTTCTTCTTCTTCTTCTTCTTCTTCAGCGTTTGTCCCGTTTAGTCGCGGGGTCCGCTCTAGAGGTCTGTTGACGCCATTTGGCCCTATCGCGCGCTTGGTCCGGGTGGATACCAGCTAGCTTAAGATCGGCATGGAGTGTGTCAAGCCAGCGTTGCTTTGGTCGACCTTTAGGCCGTTTGCCGGAGACTTCGAGATCAAAGCCGACTTTGCGGACGGTTCCTTCCTCGGCACGCAGAACGTGGCCATACCATCGCAGACGAATTTCGCGAAGTTTATCAGATATCGCCGCAACGCCAAACCGATTTCTGATGTCCTCGTTGCAGATTCGATCGAGCCGCGTTACTCCAGCCATCCAGCGAAGCATCTTCATCTCCATAGCGCTGAGGCGACGTTCTACTTCCTTGGTTGCGGGCCAACATTCGGCGCCATAGAGAGCAACGGGACGGATGACGGTACGATAGATCTTCGATTTCAGTCGGTCCGGGATCTTCTTGTCACACAGAACACCGGTCAACGAGCGCCACTTTCCCCATGCGGAATTAACTCGGGCTACAACTTCATGATAAAGGCTACCGTCAGATGAAATTCCTGACCCAAGGTACTTGAACACTTCCGTTCTCGGTAATTGTGCGCCGTCTACGCTTATGGTACCGGGCTGATCCACGCTGGTTGTTAAGTACTCTGTCTTCCTGACGTTAAGACGTAGGCCGAAGCGTGCAAGTTGGTCACTCCAAGCCTGTGTCAGCCGCTCGAGTTCTTGCCTGTCTTCAGACGCGAGCATGACGTCGTCTGCGTACAACAAGGTCCATGGCGTGGGTTTCTGCAGATCCCGTGTTACAACATCCATCACCACAATGAAGAGGAGCGGGGACAGAGCAGAGCCTTGGTGCACACCAACGGAAATGGGGAAATCCGTAGACATGCCAGCAGCCGCCTGCACGTGACTTCTTGGACTGGTGTAAAGAATCCGCACCCATTCGATAAGTTCTTCAGGAACGCCATGCTGCCGAAGAGCGTACCAGATGACTTCATGGGGCACGCGGTCAAATGCCTTTTCTAGGTCAAGGAAGGCGAGATGCAGCGGCTTTTGTTTCTCACGGTGCTTCTCAACCAAGAGACGTGCAGCATGTATGGCATCAGTGGTGCCGCACCCAGCTACAAATCCGCACTGGTTAGCGGAGAGCCGCACGATATCGCGAATCCTGCGGTCAATGACATGCTCAAAAACCTTCATGGTATGGGACAGCAGGCGGATAGGTCGGTAGTTAGCGCAGTCAGCGGGACTGCCTTTGCGCTTCCATATCGGGATTGTGGTGCTCCGCTGCCATTCCGAGGGCACTATCTTCTCCGCCACTATCTGGTTAAAGAACCTCGCCAGCCATTCAGCAGATCCCCAGCATTGCGACTTCCATAGATCCACTGCCATGCGAACAATGACTAAGGTTATTGTAGAACAATTGAACTATGTATATGGACAATAAAGGAAAAAAAATCTCGAAGCCCTCGAGTACTCAGATAACTCTGGAGGGCTCGGGATGTGCCCATAATTTTAAGACACCTCATCATTGCCATCCTTGCCACGACAAAATTTTTGCCCATGTTATGGAATAGGCGATCTTTTCAAAGTTTCAACGTATTCTTGAGCGATGAAAGATTGCAAGGTTTGGTGCACTACTTAAAAAAATAGTGTTGCAGCTCTGCAAGGTTGCAGACGTGCTAATGACACTAATTAAAAATTTCTAGCACATTATTTCGTAAGCGAGCTTTGTTAGCACCCTCAACGGTGGTCAGGAACATGTGAATTTTTTTATGGGAATTGGAGTCAGTCAGGAAAATGCGATTAGATGCACGAATGCGAATTCCTAAAAAAAAAACCATTTGACACCTACATGCTTTTCAATCTCTCCATGAATTGAGAGATATCCCAAATTACGGAGCAGAGGAGAGCTTCTTCTCGCAGAAATGACTTCAGAGATTTAGAAAAGAGCCGCGCCTCACTGAAACATACCTCAAGAAAAATTAGATCCCACTGAGCACTTCCACACGGAGGTCCACAAAAGCTATTAACTCCAGATTTTCTATGTGGTGGTCCGATTGTCGAAGCTGCTCTCAAATCATGAAAAACGATCCAGATGTACGACTCGCCTGCTCGCTGCATCACACTGCTCGTAGATCCTGGAACCTCCAGAAAGGTCTCTTCGTTCATGGATGCTTTTAAATAATTTTCCAGAAACACCGGAAGCACCTATTTTTATGAAAGCTTACGGGTATTGTATTGATTGATATTGATATTAAGGCAGCACATTGATGCATAGTAAAATACTTATACTTAAGCGAGCTTAGTATGAGGAAGGATGAGCAGTCAGGTGGGATTTTTCATTATATTTTTAATCCATTTGTTAATCACCTGAAAACGACCTTATCTTGCTGCGATCATACCAGATACTAACAGGGTTAAGGGGGACACGCTTATTCTCTGAACATTCTTACCGCCTCATTACATAGGGTCTCAAATACGATTTCATGCGTCAAAATATTGGAACGAGCTCTGTTACTAAGAAAAAGGCCATGAAATGGACATGGATAAAACATGCCGGGGTCAACAACTTTCAATGAAAATCTTTGTCACCCGGCTTTTTGGGTTCATCTCCTCTCAAAAGATGAAATTTCATAATCATGCTCACAAGAGAGGGTGGTTGGAGAGGCATTACGGAGAAAAGCGCGAGAAAGTATACACTACCTCAGGAGGCAAGCGAAAAAAGCAGTACTATGCACAAGTACGCAAGCATCGCTGGTCTTGAAACTCATGGTGAAATAGTATGTATCATTCGGGTCCTTTCTGGCACAATCTAGAGATAAGTGTCAATCTCAGCAATTCTGACACAGTGTGCGTTCCAAATTCTAAGCTAGAATGGACAGGTAATGCTAAGTTTTGATGGGTTGCTTCACTTCAAACTTAATAAAGAATTCTACACCTGTTCAGTAAGTAACTGTTTGTGCGGCTACACTCGAAAAAAAAGTACCAACTTAGGAACGAGTGGGTTGCGGGACATCTAATATACATATACCGAACCTGTCGCGGGCGTAGCCGGCTAGATACAAGCAGCAGAAAATATAACTAGAAGAGGAATACAAACTATTTGGTCACAGAGCTCTATTTATTGAACCTCATAGGTGAACTGCAGGGGCCGACCGAATCGGAAGACTCGCAATAGAAAGTTTTTGTCGAGGTCATTCGTCGACACTCTACTGCAGTACTTCTCCATAGACTAGGCCTAGCAGTCGCTCAGCAAGTTGGTCTGAATGGGATTAGAATCCTTTACTGTTTCAGTATATCCATTAAAGTCGTCAAGGACTCTTCCGAGATCTGAAGCCCTTCGACTGGAACGAGTGTAGCCCATTCAACCGGTAGTGGGTACTGGTAGAAGGACCATGGATTGAAACGCGGTCGATTTCAATCAATATAAAAAATGCTTGATAGTGCAAAACCGCACAGCCTACCTTCGATCTGTAAATACACCAATTCGGACTTTTTCCAAAACCGCCCATATAATTCTTGGAGTAGATTAGACGTAGTAGTCAGTGGCGGACGCAGAAAGTAGGCGGGGAGGGGGGTGGGTGCGCGAGAAAAAAGTGGGGTCTCCGTCGCTTTGGGCACCCAGACGGAAAATAAAATTAATAAAAGATACTAGTTATAATAATGAATAATTAATAAAAATTATATTAAAAATAATAGAAATAAACAATTAAATGAACTAGATTTTCATTTGTTTTGTAAAGTAATTTCAAAAATTCGGCGACTCATTCTCGGGTGGGAACGCCTGCGCCCTCTGCGTCTGCCAATGGTAGTAGTGCATATAATATATCTACAGTCCTTCTCAAAAATACTTGCCTCATGCCTCACCGCCCATCTGCTAAGCCGCGCCGCATCCCCACTGCATTATCATACGTGGTGTGACGTGACTAAGCTGACGGGCGCTTCAGCGTGAGACAAGAATTTTTGAGAAAGACTGTACAAGATGTTGCGTAAATACTATGTCAAAACAATTTATTAGTAACTTTTGTCACAGAAAACAATACTCTAATTGCTTCTCAACATTATTTACCTAATCCCTTGCAAATCAAACTCACTGGGAAATGTCTAGTGGTCCCCGTTTGCATTTGTGACAGTGGTTAGACTTGGGGCGTGCACAAGCACTGGAGGCCACAGACAATCTCGGGAAATTTCTACCTTCTTCTTTGTCCAGTCAGAAAGTTGTGAGTAGCGAATCGCTCGAACACACGCGTTTCACGCCCACATTATCCTCGAGGCCGCTCTAACACGCTAATGCAGCTAAAAATCCACGCAGTCAACAAGGTAGAACGTGTGCGACCTGTCAAAAGCCGCTTTGCACTCTCCACGCTCGAATACACCAGGCATAAACGATTTCCGAACCGACTATAAATAGGGCTCCGATAAAACATTGGCACGCGATCTTATGACGGAATAAATCTCGATGACCAAATATGACCGTAGTAGACCTGGCAGAGGCCCCTCATGGCTCTAGCAAAACTCTCCCCGTGCCCCTTGCGGTGGCTTTGAAACGATGCACGGCGGGGCCGGGACTAGGTCAACCACTTGCCGATGCGGCCCCGGCCTGCGTCTTTCTCATCGTGCCAGTGTGCGCGTCAGATGTGACGTCGTCATGGCTGCGTCTCCACACGACGAGTCGGATTGCGTGACTGGGCCGGGTGGTGCGTGCAAATAAGGCCGCCGCCGGACGGGGCGCGAGTCGCTCGTTCGCAGAGTCGTCGCGTGTCGGTCCGATCGATCGCCGTGCGTCAGCGCTGCGTAATTATAACACAACGCCTCCCCCTCGCCTCCGAGACGCGCGTCCCATCGCACTCCTACCTATTTGCTGTTCATTTGCCCAGTTTTTTGTTACTACAGAGTACATTTTCCCATACGGAAGCCGTAGAAGTACCCCTTCCGCAACCTGTGCGCATTGCAGATGCCGAAATTCAGCGAGGACATCTGTTATTTCTCCGAGGAGGACAAGTTTCACCTGATCGACCTGGTCCAGGAACGCAAAGTGCTGTGGCTGGAGGACCATTGTGACTACAAGAATAGCGCCGTACGTACGAGGAAATGGCACGAAATACAGCAGTCGTTCGTGCAAAGGGGCAAGCAAGTTCCAAGTAAGATCTTACCTTGAGTTACATATGTAAGTTTTAAGGACTAATCACCGGCATAGTGAGGCCAAGGACTCATTTTCTCATTGGCACATTAGTCTCCTAGATTGTTTAGAAGTAGTTCTCTTCACCGGCTGAGTTGCCGTCAATTCTACAGACTGCCTCAAAAAAGGTCGGAATTTGCTATCTGCGCTCAGAATTGAAATTTTGCGCTAAACGGCAAGAAAAAAAATAGGTTGATCTGCTGATGGTTGGGTGCCGCATAGTTTCACGCATTCCTTTCTGCACTAGTTTCTCTTCAACTCTTGTCACATCTGGGACGGAGTACAGAGGCAAAGGCTTATCTAGATCTATTTTTCGGTACTTTACCGAAAACGGGCAGAACTTCCCTCTCTTTCACACGGCGAACATAGGGAACCGTTCCGTGAAGTTGCGAAGTGACGTTCTAATGGACTGCCAAGAGCGAACAAGGAAGAAATTGACCAGATTTTATCTGATAGCTGTAAAGCATTGCTGGAAAACTTCATTTATCCTGTCTCGGGAGGAGAAATTGCTGGTTTTCGAATGCCCATGAGAAATGATGCCATGAAAAGTTGTGGAAACGCTGAACTTCCACACAGTAAACGAGATTTTCCCTCAGAAGTGATCAACTTTGTAGGAACAAATCAATTTGATAGAGCTCTTTCGGTACTTTTTGCTTGTGGATCTGGACCTATATGTATTTCTGTTAGCAAAAAGTGAATATCTAGCTTCCTCGTAGTACACAGGCATTCCGTGAGCAAGGACGTAGAGATCGGGGCGGGGCAGTGCGGATGAGGACACGGATGAGGCGTGGATGATGGCGCTGGAGCATCTCATGACAGCCGCTGTTAGCTCGATGCGTTTTCCATCCCAGTGGCTAACTCATCCATTTATTCGCTCGCACTCTGTTCCTCCACTGCCTGCGCTGCACAGCTTATACGCATGTAACAAACCAAAACGAGAGATTCTATTATAATTCGAGCAAAATGCAACCAATTAATGGAAGCATTCCAGTTATTGAACTACAAAAGCACTGGAGGACGCTACGCGATACCTATGTCAGGAAGCAGCGATACATGAAAGAAGCGCTCCAGCTACCAAATGGCGCGGAATCAAGAGTTAGCAGGAGGATTATGGCTTGGCCGTTTTATGAGCGAATGTCGTTCCTGTCCTTGTTTATTGGAGAGAACAGGTTGGGAAAATTGTGCCGTTGTTTTGTTCCTATCTCGAATACACTACTGTTCTTGCAGTGCTTCGCGACGATATCGAACATCTCCGAAAAGAGAACCTGCAACGTCCCCAAAATTGGAGTTGCCGTGCAATTCCGAAAAGGAAGAGAAGCAAGTGAAGGAAAATGAAAATGGTGATTTAGTTTTCTTCGATTCGCCCTCAGAGTTACATTGGAATTTTGGGTGTTACAATCTGTTTCAAACGCGATGATAGTGGAGTATTCGCTCATAATGCCTGTTTTTCTCTTCACCCTCTGCAATCTCTGTGCACTTTTCCGCGTTCTTCTTCTCTGTGGCGTTTCTCCAACTATCTAATCCTGTGAAACAGATTATACCACGAAAAAATTGAAATCTATTATATCCTTCGATTAATGCAAACCAAATCATAATTTGACCATTCCAGCTTTGTGCATGCTTGAAGCTTTTGCCAGAGATCTCAACAATCAAGCTGCTCAGCAGTCGCCTCCAGGAGACGAATGGGACATATTAGGTTTGTTGTTTTTCTAACGAAAAATTGGAAGGATCCGATATCCATTTTACAGGCGCATCGTTGAGTATTCGCTTGAGAGAGCTGGCCGCAAGCGATCGCGTCAAAGCCCAGGAATATCGCATGGATGTAGATCAGCTGATTCTAAACATTGGCAGAAGCATTATTGATTGTGCTAAGGCTCTGCATTGATCTGTGATCTACATGATCCATTTCGTGTTTATATACGTAACCATGATATGTATGTTCATTCTGCTACTCCACTGTGAAGATGTTCGCTGGAATGATCCACGTTTTAATTTTCATTGTTTAACCCTGACTCATTGTTTATGTTGTACATAATTGTTATGCCTTTATTCATCATATGGGTAAATTTATTACAATAATGGCATGAGATTTTTCTTCCAAAAATCCTTCTTGGGTGGAACGCTTTTTTTGCTCTTGACGCCAGAAGAAGAATTTGATAACGAAGGAGTGATTCCATCGTATATTTCAACACGTAACGCGGCAATTCGTATCATCCACTGCAACCTTCGGGCTGTTCAGTAATTTTGGTTGGGGCTCATGTATATACATACGTAATAGAGAAGGGCTCAATCTTTGTCACTTCATATCTCTATCCGATACCGTATGTACATTCAGAAGGATGAAAAGATGGTGCCACGCAAAGGCACACGTTCTGCATTCTTTGTTGCATACAGTCCTTCTCAAAAATACTTGAATCACGCTTCACCGCCCATCTTGCTAAGCCGCGCCGCATCACCTATGCATTATCATACGTGGTGTGACGTGGCTAAGCTGACGGGCGGTTCAGCGTGATGCAAAAATTTCTGAGAAAGACTGTATAAGTGCCGTAGATCCGCCTCGTCCTCAAGGCGCACAGCTTGAGATCACATCTGCGCCCTGCTGGCAGCATTCCCGCAGCCAACCGGGTGAGTATCAATCGCCAGCAGGACGCCACGTGTGATCTCAGGCGGTGCGCCTTGAGGACAAGGAGGATCTACGGCACTGTATATCTACAGTCCTTCTCAAAAGTATAGGAAACTCCAAACGTACTTAGACAAGAGTCGAGATCGCGGCGCAGCTCTCATAGACAGAGACGCAGGCGCACGCTATGCTGAGCACCCTTGACTCTGCCCAAGAGAGCCGCGCCGCGGACCTGACTCTTGACTGCGTCCGTTTGGAGTTCTCTGTACTTGCCTCACGCTTCACCGTCCATCTGCTAAGGCGCACCGCATCACCTGTGCATTATCATGCGTGGTGTGACGTGGCTAAGCTGACGGGCGGTTCAGCGCGAGGCAAGAATTTTTGAGAAACACTGTACCGCCGCCCGCATCACTTCTGCTCTCATCCTTCTGAATGGAGGGTGGCTTTCTGAACATCACCCTGTTAGCATCATCTCAACAGTGGCGGACGCACACGGGGAAGAATAGGGTGCATTGGCTGGGAGGCTGGTATCTCCGCCAATTTGAGGAACCCAACCTTAGGAATTTTAGGAATAACATCAAAAAATTAAGTCTACATTTGAATTCCCAAGAACAATTATCCAAAATGTGATGGAACAAAGAGTTGAAAGTCAGCTGGTATAGTTTTTTTTTGAAGTTTTTCTATGGGCTATTTATGAAAAATGTGACGACTCATTCTTGTCCCCCTTCCTGCGCCGAACACGGCATATCACCTATAAACGTCTGTCAAAATAGGAGAAATAGCTGGGTGTTTGTGTTGGTTTAGTTGGATGAGTGGTTATTTGCCAGTTTACAGCGGCTTACAATGATAATTGTTGCAGCTGGTTGGCGGAGCTGCACTTCGCCGTGGAGTCGTAGACGTCAGCCGGAGTGTGCGTGGTGTGGGCCTCATATCAGCAGCTGGACGACCACTGGGATCACTCGTCGTGCCGCCGCCGACACAGTTGCGTCGTCGAATGCCTGTGCGATGATCGAGCGAATACATCGATTCGTGTTCCGCAGGATAGGCGCGGTCGCCAACACGACCGTCCCGGTCTCAGGCTCGCCGTGGTTGTTTGGCCGCCGCTCTGCTGTTCTGAATCCGCTCGGAACAATGTTGCCCGTCGCTTTCGCTCACACTCTTCCCAAGGAACACCTTCCGCAGACTCCATATGAGGTTAGCCGACCATCTGTCCCCTTTTCATTTTTTTTTCTTTTTTTTTTGGAATACGGCTTAGAGAGTATCATCGACTTCGATGATTCTGTTAGGTTACATTCTCTTGGCGATAAAGCAGTTGCACTCACTCTCTTCCTCACAACAAAACCACTGAACCATCTTACGGTCTGTTCAAACGGTAAAGAACCCAGAATATCTAGCGCCCACTCGTTTGATGGAACATTCCAGACTCCGTACTTATGATTTGCACTTTATTACGTCTCATACTTCAAAAACTGCTGTAAATCGGGCGAAAACCCATATTATCTATTTAGTGGGGGAGTCCGCTGTATGACATGTCAAAAAAGTGCACGGCATGCGTGGGACATTCTTTGCTTCTATTCCCATATTATTACACTCAATTTCATAAGAGCAGAAAAATGTGTTAAGTGAGATGAATGGGCATCAGTGACCATGCTGAGACCAAAGGGAGTCTGCCTAGCTCCCTTTCTCCTGATTTCTTGTGAAATGATTTCGTTGTGGAAAGTATAAATGGGGCATTTTACTGTCAACAAACAATTTTTTACTCGCAGTGTACTAAAATCGTCCTCCTCCACCAAGTTATTGTGTTTCCTGTTTACGCAAGCTCTTGTTTTCCGGTTATTTCAAAGGTTCCCGTTATCGCTTCACCAACTCATATTCGATCTACTAAGCTTATATTTGATCTACTAAGTGTAGGACGTTAAGAGTGTGTAGGTTCCTGACATAGTTTTTGAGCAAAATGGCATAGCCAATTAAATGAGGAATTTGGGTGCGGGTCCTTAGTTTCCCATCGCATCTGGCACGAAGGGAAGCGAGCGCCCTCTGCAGTTGCTATCGGCATTAAGACATCAATGCTGTGCTCTAATTTCGGTAGTG
The DNA here is from genome assembly GCA_037903475.1 of Ancylostoma caninum. NCBI lineage: Eukaryota > Metazoa > Nematoda > Chromadorea > Rhabditida > Ancylostomatidae > Ancylostoma > Ancylostoma caninum. The sequence goes on along the minus strand of JBAJFG010000245.1, from coordinate 31,399 downwards.
ATGGTCATGACAGAGTGAAAAAGATTGTTCTTGGTCATTCTTTTCATTTGTTCACTTTTTTCACAAAGTACAAAATCTGCCGATTTTCTAGGATTCCGTGCTCATTTGCGAAAGTCCCAGTGATTGACAAATGTTTGCAACTATTCAGCATGAAATGAAACTACTAAACGATCTAAATTTTAAAAAAACCTGACTGAAGCAGCTTTAGGCAAGTCAGTGTCCCGATGTTTTGAAAAATCTCCCTTACTTTTGACTACTACTGATGATAGATCTCTTTTGGCTTCATTTTCCTTGCTGAATTCTTGATTTCACCAATGCTCATCTAATGGAAAAAACTTGAAGTGCTCTGAGAGCCTAAGGACAGTTCTGAGCGGGAGGATATTTCTCTATGCAGCAGGCCTCGCTCCGGCTGCACCTAACATCTCGGGTAACTAAGTGCCGCCCCCAAGGAATTTCTTGAACGATTCATCCTCATTATGTCTTTGAAATCGAGGAAAATGAGCTGTTGCTGCACAGTCTACCTCGAAAGCTAGTTCAGTGCTACTGCGTAAACGCATCCGAGTTTTCTCCCTCAATACTGCATGATTCGACTGGTTTTCTCTCTAATCTTTCTCCGACTAACTTACCCAATGAAATGCAGTTAAACTTCACAATGTAAAAGCTGCACAGGATCAATGCCGACTTCCCAGCTGAATTCTGAGCGACACATGCTTGTTCACCTACTCTATTGCTACTCATTCTATTTGATGTTTTCATGGAATTATGTTTATGAAGAGCGCTGCACCCGTAAAGGGCGGCGCGGCGATCGTCTGCAGTATATCAATCCGTCAGGCTCTGCTGTACCGCCCTTTCCTAGGTGCAACGATCCGCACCCATTCGGCTCTTGTTGCCACAACAACTTTGCAATTCTTTTTGGCCTTACACCAGTAGAATATAGGGAGGCTGCAGGATCTCCCGATGATCCTGTGAGACAACGTGGTGTAAATATGAAAACAGGTCTTCCGTGTACTATTCTAGCAGATACATGATGTAAGGTTCATTTCCAGTGCAGTAACATACAACCTGCTCTGTTGATCGAAAATGTTTCTTGGTAGGCCTTATGGACTAATTCTTTGTGCTGACCGCTGCTTACTGATGCTTCAAGCGTGACATCAATCAGTTTTCGTGCAGTTTTCGCTGATCTTCTGTAACGGAAAAGGGTGCAGCGCTTTTAGCTGCCTTCATCTCCTTTATATATTGTACATACACTTTGATTAGTCAGTTTCATCAGAGAGTTGGACAACTGTCAGAAAAACGCGCAAAGATGTGCTCAGGGATGTATTGGGTTGGGCAATAAGTTCGTGCGGTTTTCTTCATCTCTTTTTCTCACGAGGATTTGAACTAATTCAGATAGCTAGATAGGTCATCTTATAGCTCCTGCTTTGCTCTTCACGAATGCTATAACCAATTTCCCCAATTCCCACTACTTCTCATTTTGGTGGCATGAAATGTGACTCCCCAATTCGACAAGAGCGTGCATCTGTGACACCTCCAACTGTTGCGCTACAATAGTGGAACAAATTCAGCTCAAGCTGCTGGGGATATGAATAGCTTCTAAATGGAAGCCATTACTGATGAAGGAACAGCGCAGACGTGGCCGTCTGCTTCAGAGAGATCGGTTCTGGACTGTAGGATGCACCTCGTTCTGTACGCACAGTTCGTAGAGTTAAGAGACGATTTTTCACCAGGACTTGCTCTAGATGTGCAGAAGTAGTGATCCAGAAATTAATTTCAGATAAAGCTAGGTTCAACTAGTCCACTTCGTGGAAATACACTGAATGCAGAGAAAAAAAACCACCCGAACCTATTAGCCAACCTAATACATATGCGTTACGCCCACATATACTACTCTTGCCGTTTTTGAGACAAGACATAGCTTTACAGTTGTTTGTTCTAAAACATTTCTTTCCGCTGAACCGGAGCATAGTAAAAGAGGATATGCTGGTGCTAATGTGTCAATATGTATCTGTAACTGATAATAATGATCGTGGTGAAAAACTTCCATATATGCGTTTACATTGCATAGTAGTTCATATGAAGGGACGTCTTAGACTCTTTATTCGTGACAACTTTTCAGCGCAAATGGTTGGTCCCTAACGCGCTGAATTCTTCTAAAACGACGAACATTACAGGCAGCGATCTTGCATTTGAATTCCTTGCAATCAAATGCAGCTAATCTCCAGAAAATTCGAGAAAAACGTGGTATACTGCAGGAGTCGAACCTGCCCGACACGATTTCAAAGCTGAATAAATGCGGAATTGAAGTGAGGTCAAGTGAGTTAGTAAGGAACGCTAGATCCTTTTCACTGCTACTTTGTTTCTTCTAGCTTGATACGCTGGACCGACTGAATGTGATCCACGTCAGTGGAACGAAAGGAAAAGGATCAACTTGTGCCTTTGTGGAGTCCATCCTGAGAAATGCAGGGTTCAGAACAGGGCTATACACGTACGTACCATATTTAAATGTATTCCTTTTTCAATTATTTGTTCTAATGCCAGCAGCGATGCTGCTACGGCATCCGCTCTTTCAAAACGAATCGTCTATACCGCGCTAAAGTGCTAAAGGTCTCCTCTAGTTAAACAAATATAAATCCTACTTTTTGAACTGTTTTATTTCCCAGTACTCTTATATGTATAGGGCATTTCTGAAGCAGTTGTTTTCAGATCACCTCATTTGGTTCATGCACGTGAGAGGATTCGCATTGATGGGAAACCAATCAGTGAGACGCTTTTTGCGAAGCACTTTTTCACCGTGTATAACAAACTCAAGCAAGTGAGTGGTTTTTCTTGTCCGACATCTGGAGCCCTGTCGGTATTCATATCAGCTTCATCTGTAACATTGGGGCCGCTTGTACTGAAGGCACAGCACTTTCCTAGCGTTACTATTTTTGCGCATGTTGGACTATGATCAGTCATACTATTCATTTCACTTGAACTTTATCGAGTTTCTTAAGCCTTTTAAAATTTTCAGCAAGAGATTGAGAGCGACATGCCACCATATTTCAAATTTCTTACGCTTCTCTCCTTCCACGTATTTCTGGAGGAATGCGTAGACGTTGCTATAGTAGAAGTTGGAATTGGTGGAGAATACGATGCAACAAACATAATACAGTAAGTTGATAATGAATTAATAGCTTCAAAATGTTTTCTTTTATAATTCACGCAGCTGGAACCTTCTAAAGTTTTGAACTTCTTGTTCTAGGCACCCTGTTGTGTGTGGAATTACCACCTTAGACATTGATCACACGTCGATTCTGGGAACTACACTGCCGGAAATTGCTTGGCATAAAGCTGGAATTCTGAAGCAAGGTTCTCCCGCTGTTGTCACACCGTTATGTCAGGAAGCTCTCAACGTGGTTTTGGATCGTGCTTCGGAACGTGGTGTGAGTTGTTGTCGAATTTAGTGCTTCTGATGCCTTCCTCTACCATTTGTTTCTCTTTAAATGATTCAGAGTTCAGGTTGAGTTGAAAGTCGCACCGCTTTACCAGTCATACTCATTCGCCAAGGGCTCTGTGTCCGCAGGAATAGCAGGCGATCATCAAAAGGTTAACATTTCTTTAGCGCTACAACTTGCTAGGACATGGATCAAGCGTATGGGAAGAGAAGGTACAAGATATCGCTGTCAAGTTTCTTGTTTATGGTTGTTTAATGATTCGGCATTAAGCGACGATATTTCCGGATGCCACCGAAAATGAATGGGAGATAGGGGAGCCGTTCTTCGTGCCAAGACCTATTGTTGAAGCTATAGAGTCTTGTCACTGGCGTGGCCGGAGTCAGATTGTTGATATGAAACGTGTGCGCTATTATTTGGATGGCGCCCACACTCCAAAAAGCATGGAGGTGAGTATTTTAAGAGTGATGGTTTTTTCTACCTCAGTTTTCGTATCGTTAAAGGTGTGCTCGAATTGGTTCGGTGACGCAGTTGAAAAAACTCATCACAGAAAGCGTGTCCTTGTCTTTCAATGTACGGCTGATAGGAATCCCTCAAGTCTTCTTCCCCATCTCACTGTGAGTTTTTTTCGCTTTATAACAAAGGGAATGCAGGAGGCTAACCCCACAGATCGAAATTAAACCGATATGGTTCGCAGCTCCTCTTAATAAGGTACTACACCTCTTGTATCATTTTTTGTTCTCGGATCTTAAGAAGAAGGCTGCACAAATGCAAAACAAGTCCTGGCGGGATTCGAATCGTTGCGCCACTGGTTGGTAGTCCAATATATCACCCACGCGACAGCACCATAGTTTAAGTAACACTGGCGGCTCTGCTTGGCAAACATGGTGAATTCTGTACAACGTCTGCGGCCAGTCTGACAGTAATTTATGCGTGAAATTAGATGCATTTGCGAACTGCAAGTGCACCACGGCCCCTATATTCGACGGCAGATCAGTGTCGAGCAAGCGAAATTTGGCTTACTTAACACGTGAGAGGTGACTACACTTGTCTAAAAGGAATATTCATGTCCTAGAAGGTAGTTGGAAAAGCAGATGGGACAATTCGACATTACACGCAACTGCCGTAGTGATTCAGCAAAAGCGATTCTTGGCCCGATTTGCCAGAACATTCCTGTGGTTCGCGCATTTCTCATTTGAAGGACATTCATTGCCAAACTTTGACAGATTAGTAGTCCTTTGCGCGAAAATAAGCTCGCAATCAAACTCGTAAGTGTCCTGGCGTCGAATATGGAACTTGTGTTGTGCTCGCAGTCCGCCAATGCATCTAATTTCACTCCTAGGTGTTTATAAATTACGGTCAGACTGACCGTGAATGTTGTGCACAATTGATCTTGTGCTTGACAACGACTAGCCTCCCTTATCATCAAGACATCTTTAAAGACAGTGTGTCACCTCGTTTCGTGAGCTGAAAATACCAATAGACTCTAGACCTCTTCGTCACGCTAAATCTAAAGATGTACGTCAAAGCTCATAAAAATGGCGAAAACCCCGTTTTCGGAGGGTTCGAAAGTGCAGTTCACGGACCACCTGGGCGGAGCGGTCCGTGAATGTGCTGGCTGCGCGCCACGTCTGTAGCGCTCCCCAACATGTCTAGACGTGTCCGATCGATGAGATCAAGGCCTCACGCGTCCACTCGGCTCGACGACTGTTACAAATCCCGTCCAGAAAAACGTTTAAAAATAGGGTTTAAAGCCATTTTTGTAACATTTTAGGTATACCGTTGGATTCAGCGTGTCGAGGAGATTCAGAATCTGGTAAAAGCTCAGACATAAAAACGAGGTGACACACTGCCTTTAAATCATTCATTGAGCTGAACATTCTGAATATTGTGAAGCTTGTGTACGTTTAATCCACAAAAAATATTGAGGATTCGCGCACATGAAGTGCCGGCATCATTGAAGGGTGTGAAAGACACTTTTCCTGTATCGTCAGTCTGCGCAAAACTTGAAACAAGCAGAAGTAATGATGGGCCGATGGTTTGATGTGTAGCTAAAGAGAGTGTGCATGGAAGTAGTAAGGATGAGAGGATTTTCTGGAAATTCGGTGGCACGCCTGATCCTGATTATAGATAGGAGAAGATGTATTTCGTTTACTCCCATTCGTTCTGAATTTTCAAACCCACACAAAGATTTCAGAGGCCATTCCTTCGATTACGCGCTGTTCTGTCCAACTGCTCTGAAGGTGTCTCCAGACATGAAATCTGACCTCACGAACTTCAATCAATCTGCTTCCGAACAGAGAAAACGTAGCCAGCAATGTGCTTCCACTTGGAAGGAGATAGGCACTGGGGTAGGCGTCATAATTGCCCTATAGTAATTACCACCACTTTTGCGATGACTTCAGGAAATCTTGGTTTTTGACTGCATTACGTCCACTGTGGAGAGGATAGAGAAGCTCGCTGAGACTGAAGATTTAGACGTGCTGGTTACAGGCAGTTTACATTTGGTTGGAGGAGTTTTATCTCTCATTGAACCATCCATTGACTAAATTTAGACGTTGGGTGTAAGGTTATATTTTGTGTTGTGTAGAAAAAGCGTGTAACCTTCCATATCGTTTTTGTTTTGACTGTGATAGCTTTGCCAATCGCTTTGCTTGCCTTTTTTTTCAGTTCTATTCACTTTGTTAGTGCAAATTCCGTCGATGATATGCCAATCATTTGGATTTCTTCGTTTTTTTTCGAGTATTATTTGGTGGAGTTTATCCTATATACTTCTGCCCCATTATTTGGTAGTTGTGGTCCTGCAAAGTTTATGGGGCAGGGGAAGGGGGTGACAATCATTTGAGCAACGTCAAGCTTCGTTCAGCTATGTCTACCTCCTCATGTGCGATAGGACGGATCAAGACTCGTCCTGCCCTTTTTACGTTGCTTATTCCACATTTCTTCTACTTTTCCACTCATTCTAGTTTCATACGTTCCTGGTTCGGGCCCGACCGTTGATTTCCATAGATTTCTTGCCCGAGTGCTGGGTATTAGACGCCCTTTTACTTAAATCCCAAGCTAAAATTGTTGTACGCTTGGCTCCACATCACACCATGTATTTGTATATTTTTTAGTGTTGAAACATAGTTTCCTTACGTTCGTGGTTTTTCAGCTTTGCTATCTGGAATTTTATCGCCTCGGAGAATATCCGGCCATTTTAGGGTGGGAATGCAAGGTTTCGCCATCAGTACCATTTCTTAAAAGTCAATAAATATGTGAACCATTTTACAAACGTTGCATTCCATCCCTCGAGGTTGTCTCATAACCCTTTCTTTCGCCTGATGCAATCCTGTGCACACTGCATCAGGCGAAATGAAGGGCTATGTGACAACCTCGAGGGATGGAATGCAACTTAACCAAAAAAAAGTATTTGGAGCAAAATGCTCCAATCATTTTAAATTTTTAGGTTACGTTATTCAACCCAAAAAATTAAAACAATTGGAGCATTTTGCTCCAAATACTCAACCGGCGTCCAAAAGGTGTGGAGGTTTCCTCAAATACAGCATTGGTTGGATGACTTAGGATCTGTTTTCGATCCGTCTGAACTTTTTAAAATCTGTTTAACATTTTGCATGGTACTTTTCCGGGGAACCTTCTCTTCTACTTTATATCTGTTTGATATTTGTGATTGCCACTGGTATTTATCAATATTTGTGAATAGCTATAAAGAGAATTGTGCATTTAACCCTGTACTGCCTTGTCCTACCTCATAGTTATGGCCTTCGCTCGTCATTTTTCATGTTACAGATGATTTAGTTCACAGATAAATTAGTTTTGTTGATCGATATTCTTCAATAAGCTGCAGGAAGCTTGAAATAAGCGATTTCGAGTTCTAATGCATATTTGAGGTTGGAGAAGTGGGAGGGGTTGTGCTAAGATGGATGGTTCTGTACTTACTAAAGTAATGCTCCCCAGGGTGGAGGCAGGAGCTGCAACCCAGGGGGGGGGGAGTAGCAACTCCGCCACTGGGCGAACCCTGATGGAATAATAAAAGTACTGAAAATAGTAATTTTGATGTACAATGATTGATAATCAATATTTTAGAAGTAATAAAAATGAGCTTAGACAATATCTTCATTCATTTTATAAAATGACTTCAAAAAGTTACCCAGAGAAGGGGTGCTTAACCAGGACGTCAGGGAATACGTCTCCTTAAGTTTTCTTCTGCCACACTAAGTTGTTGCGATGGAACGTCATTGAAAGCCTAAAATTTCGACGAGAGCCTGGTGTGGCACAATAAATTCAGGAAGTCATCTGGAAAGTACCCAGGTACATACAAAGATGAACGACCATGGAAACAATGGCTGTCTATTATGCGAACATGTGTAAAATCTTAGGTGTTATCCCGTATCCTAAGCGATGAAGCTGAAAAAGCAAATCTCATCACGGGTTGCATCTCTGTGGTAAAGTCCGTTCCGAAAAACGCCTATAGTTGAGTGTTCGCGACTATGATCTGCATTTCTCGCCTGCCTCTAAAAATACGGCAATATATCTCTTCTAACTATATTCCTCGGTGAACACACATTATATGTACCACCAATGGCCTCTATATGAGGCTCTGGCACTGACCAGTGTGCGTCAGTCCATCTTTACAATGACGTCCCAGGTACATATTGCAGGTACCAGACGCGCAGGAGGACGACTGGCTTGGCTAGTTGCCAGAGTTCAGCCGGAATAATGCGTTCAGAGCGGAGGCCCTTCTTCGCATCCTGGTTAGTCCCAGTGATGTAATGGCAATGAACTCTCTAACGTAGTACTGCAGTATACGTGACTTGGGTTCTAGACCACGGGTTCTAGACCACGCTTTTGGTAGGTGGCACTAGGTGGTGACCACTATCGATCGGTCGAAAAAATGATATAAATCAATGTGTACTGAAAATTGATCTTTAGCAGTCCTTTGACTTCACTGATCTAACAATAATATTTCTTCTTCCAGTAGATTTCACGGCATGGCAAAAATCTGCTGGAAGCGTTCATCATAACCCTTTTCATTCCAAAGGAGAATCTCAAGTTTGAGCAGAGTTACACACCTTGGAATGTGCACCTCAAAAATGGCCATTATTTTTGGGACAACCCAATACACAGTATATTGACGAGCCTATATATCTTTGATATGTTTTAAATTGCCATGAATGTGTATGAGAGATGAACTAATGAACCTCGCTTGTTGCTTATGTGCATCAGCCTTGCTAGCTCCATCACAACAGCTCGGATATGCCTTCCAAGCGTCCAAGTTTGAATTTGATTCAGCCCGTTGCTTTCACATCACGAAATGTCACTATTTCATTTAATGACGACGATGACGATGAGTCCACTTATTATCCTCCACTTGATGACGTTATTCGAAACAAGCGTCACTGTCCCGGCTAGATACGTCATTTCCCGAGGCTGGAGGGAGGAGCTCGTGTATTTTGCTACAGAGCTCTGCATTTGTTGTGAGCACGCGACAGCGTCAGCAATCAATTTCCTCCGTTCGCCACTGAATCCCCACGTTCTCTTCTGGAAAGTGAAACTGCTCAGTCTCCGCTATTTCGGATGGTTCTGACGAGCTTCTAATTACAAGAGCACCTTTCAACCCAAATGAAAGCTACAGGGGCTTTACAGCTGCAAAAGTTGTGCTATGAGCGCTTTCTCCAAGGAACCAGGCAAATTTGGAACAGAACTCATTAGCTCCCGTAGCCAAGCCCGTAATTACAAAGGTCCCACCAAGGCGGATGCCACCGCGGTAGCAACGCAATCGCCGCGATTTCGTCCCTCTCACTGGCGCGAGCTTGTCGCTGTTGATGTTGCTTTCGCTAGAGCCCTATTTGAAAGCTGTTCTTCAGTGCACTATTTATTGCAATATGACTGGCGCGAACCTAGTAATTTATCAGACTAATCTAATGTACGGTGTGGTGGTAACTATTGAAACGACAGAGAAACGATGAAGGTCTCGGTTAACTGTCAGCTCTGGTTTGCAACCACGAACATGCTACGAGGTAACTGACAGCCGTGGTCTTTGAATGATGTGGTTTTTGCAAAACCTTTCAACCATTAGAGGTTTCGAGCCTTCAAACATCAAACAGTCGATGTCCTCAGAGTGTGCTGACATGTATGTACCTTGCACCACAGACTGCACCAATAACGACATTTATGTGACTATTTTAACCAAAGCGGCTAGTGAATCCCGTTCTGCATGAACTAATTTAGATGTGTCAACCTTAATAGTATCGTGCATAGGATACAGGAATTTATTCTGAGAAGGTGTGGAGGTTAGCTGTCAAAATCACCCACCAGAAAATCTGGATCATCGATGGGCGCATGGTCATGGTAATCGAGACAGTGGAAACATTGATCAGCTGAGTATATCCGGAATTGGAACCTTCACCGAAAAGGAGTCAGTGCACGCTCGGCTGGCTACTTACTACATCGATGAACTCGAACCACGAGAAAGAAGTCCTCTGTAGAAGTTCTTCACGAAACGACGAGATCATTGTCTGCGTCTCGCGTTCTGCACATTACTTCGCTCCCCATATCCTCGTCGTTTCAAACTGGCAGTTCAGCGTGCTGTTAGTTCACCTGCAAGTGTGGTCCTGGTTTTCCCTTAGTACTTAAGCACTATACTTAGAGAACCATATGCAGAGCAATAAAGCTTGCATTACCTATTCATGAGTTCCCCCATGAACTACGAGATAGCTGCCAGTTGACGTTCATAGTTAACTGACAGTTCCAGTAGGTTTATCACCACTCCTGAAATGTGGCTAAAGATTCGCACCGCGACTGAATCGCTGTTGCTGCCAGTATGTCGAGAATCTTTAGCTTCAGCATGGCAGGCGCCTGCGACCTTCTGTAAGGCTGTATAGCTCAACTGCATACAACCTTGGCTAGAAAAAGTAATCAACTGATGACGGAAAATAACGAAACATCTACAGCTCACGAAAGGATATCAAAGTGTTGTTGTGAGTGGATTGTGAAAATGTGTGACGATCGCCCATTGTTATTGTGATTATTGTGATCATCTGCTACATAGAAGGTTACCTTCTTCTGCTTTTCAACCACTCTTATACGACGAAACACCGCCCGCCTGGTTTGCCGCGCCGCACCACCCTAACGACGCGGTCGACAAAATGGGTGCTGTGATTATCGGGCATTGTCGGTACTGATGTTTTGTTTATGTTTTAATCTAAGCTTTCTATCCTGTTTTTTCTGCGTCTTTATCTCCCAGAATGGAAATTCCCGCCTTACAACAACAGCGCTCACTCAGCTCGTCGCGCTGCGCCGCGTAGCTGACAGCTATTCTGTGGTGCAAGCGCGGACGGACCGCTATTCTGTGGTGCAAGAGCACTGGACTAAGATACTTGGCCGTGAATTTAATAACCTATGTCTCGTTTGAATGACCTCCTTTGATTTACCGTCTCTGTCAAACTTCTCATAGCCTTTTAATTTTTAAAATATTTTCAAGTAAATATATGACTATATACAGGGTGCGTCATAATTATTGACGCACTGAAGCTATGCTGTAAAAAGGACAACATCCCGAAAACCACTATATATGCATAACCAAAATAAAGATCATGTCTTAGCGAATACAAAAAATCCACTCCTATCCGAAAAGCTCCCTCTCCTTGTAAAAGCAGCCACGAAGATGTCAGTGGAGAATATCGCCGATGCGCCGCAACTGAAGTTCGCTCATTATTCTTCCATATTATAAAGAGGTTAAGCTTTGGAAAAACGATACTCCTATGAGAAGTGGGGCAGGTCTTCCTCTCCAAGTATCACATGAAAGCATATCCTTGTTCGCAAGTCTTGTCGTGTTCCCGCCAAAGAAAGGCATCTATGTTTTACTATAGAAAATTTTTTCCTTTCCTTGTTTCTCGTTCAAGCAATGTTCTAAGGGCACATTTTCTTGCTTATCTTAGTTCTCATCACAGGGTGAATTCATAGGTACTTTGGCAGGGCTTGGCTGTTGTACAAGAGACAAAAGTAGTACGGGCCCAGTTTCAAAAATCTAGTGAGGGACTTCAATTTGGCAGAGAATAGGCTTCCTTGTGAACCGAGTTCCAGTCCACGTATGACCCCATATAAATATCTTAGAGAGCAAGAGCTGCGCTATCATCCGCAGAAACATCAAGCTCCCAAAGGCTTATCTATTCAAGATCTGGGGCAAGATAGACCTGAGTTAGTTGCGGCGCAGAGGCTGTGCGATCTCTCGTCGTCTCTGTGAGTGCTTCAGCAAGGAAGGAGCTTGCTGTGAATAAGAGTGCGTTTATTCGGATCGCCAAGACATGGGCTTTATTCTGCGTATGCTTTTTTTGGAATGTTTTTGCATCTTGTCTTTTCTACAGACTCATTTTAGGTGCGTCAATAATTCTGACGCACCCTGTACTTAACTTCATGTACCTTCTTTCGAAGGGTCGCATTGTAACTATTACAATGTGATAAGTGAATGAATATGAACCTATAACGGCGACGGGTCTTTAAAAACATCATACCTTAGTCAGGTTGTAGGCGCAGAGATAAAAGAATTTATCATGCATAGAATGTGGAATTTGTCCGAGTCTTCATCACCAATTCATACGAAGCTTTCCTCGGAAACGAAACGAGCAGAGTGCTTGTGCATAAAAGTTCAAGTTCCTTACTCGGCAAGTAGACAGGTCTGCTTCTTGTCCCATGTCGCTGTATAATTTCACGCTGGCCTTTTCCTCCAACTCCTCTGCAACTCCCTTTTCTGGTGAAACGGAACTTTCTCACCTAATCCGAACAGCTGAGCTACTGCATTCATGTGATCTTTTGCGATAATAATCCGAAGCTCATTAGTAGCGTCAACCCACTGCGTTGTCCCTGAAGTGCAAAGGGAGAGTTTTCTAGGTACGCCCTTCGCCATTGCAGCGCTGAGTTCGAAACACTGCTGCAGAAAGCGATAAAATGAGTGCGGCATGCGCCTGGAACTCCTCTCCGAGGCAACCGCCGTCGTGTGCAGGCTCGCCATTGCTACGAACCAAACCTGAGTATTCGCACTATCACTGGCTTCGAAAAGTTTCTATACTTTCTAATCGTCTGCTCAATCTTCAACAGAGTCGAGCTAAATTCATAATCACTCTTTCATCATGTGCATGCTCCAATTTATCTGTATAATTAGGCGAATAAATAAATGAGTAAATACATAATTATTATAAATGAGAGCAAATAATGAACACAAATAAAAGCTGCTTTGGCTTCTTGCGCTGTGATAACGGTCTATTCGTCTGTTGATAGCAGTTCTTGTGCATATTCTCAAATATGTAGGTTGTGATCTACCCACTTTTCTAAATCGAAACAGTTCTTGAGGCTTAGTTAGTAAAAGCATGTTTACTTCACCCGAGTTACTATCAGCGGTGACACTCATGGCCAGAATAGGAAGATATACTACTTTTTGCTGTAGAAACACATTTACTCCGAATGACCAGGAAGCCTAGAAATTTCTTGGAAACGTTTATTGATCTCAACACTGGTGGTCCGCACTGCCCACCAATGGCGGGCACCGGGAAGAAAAACTGGCGTCTAAGCCAATGCGCGGACCCGGAACTCCTGAAAAATGGGTGAAGGAATCAGAAATACTAAGGGAATCAAAATTGAGCCAAGACAAAAATCCGCATTTTTTCATGAAGTACTCTTAAGAATTCGGCGACCCTGAGAGAGAAGCACCCTTGCTGCTGGTTAGTTTCTCTGTCTTTCCTATGGAGCAGATTGAATGGATTCGAATAAATGAATATGGTGCAACTTTTACTATAAAGCTAAAAATGTTGCACACCAGACGATGTTCGCTAGCAGTTGTCTCATATCCACTTTGGAATGCTGTTTTTAGAGCTCAGAATACTTTCTGAATAATTTAAACAAAAAGGATCTTCAGGTACACCACGCCGATCACAGTGATGGAAGTAATTCCTTGAATAGACCCATGTTCAGGCCCTCCTTGGTTGAGAATTCAGGATGTCCACTGAGACATCTAGGCTGCGCTAGGAGCCACCTATCGATATCAGCAGCTGCACAGCCTTGTGGCAGATGTCGGAATGAACATCCCGAATTCTCCCCAAAAGTGGCTCATAACAGGTTTTCCACACTTTTTAAGACATAGTGTATAACATTGTGATCAGCGTTCCTTGAAGATTCTTTTCTTATTAAAGTCTTGGAAACGTTTCGCAAGTGATACACTGACTTTCTATTGTCCGTCTTCTATAGGTATTTCTATTGGTTTCCAGAATGAGTAATATCTCTTCCTGAAGGTGAAAAGAACTAAAATTTCTAGCGCCTTCCGTTGTAAAACGGTTTCATTCGATTTTGTGATCGCTGATCACCTCGTTTCGTCGATGGTTAGTGTGTTGCGTTTCTTCAATACAGCTCGCTATTCTATACCGCAAATATAGCATCAGACCTGTTTTGTGTTGGTTCAGTGGATTAATCGCATGTCTGAAGTAAACCACATTATACAGTTTTGACACTGTCTCTGACTGTTACAATTTTCGACCTTCCATTTTCTACTGAGTTTTTCATGTGGTCCTTGAAATCACTTCTTTGTTTTCCTCGTTTCTCATCAGTTGACGAAGTGCGTATAGTCATTTGAATGCATTTCCTTGGACCACAAGAGCAGATTCATCATTTTCTGGATAGATCAAATTCTCCTGCAACTGTACTATTCGAAACCAGATCATGACCTCCTCTTCTAACGGTTCATATAGCTGGTTTTATCAAGTCAGGTGATGTTAGCGCCAACGATGAGAATGTTCCTGGATCATTCCAGCAGAATGAATTCCCGAAAACGCCTTCACCGAAATCATCTTTTTTTCCTTGAGGCCACTGAGCACTAGCACGCAAATAAGGGTAAAATATAACAAGTTTATCTGAATACCATGCATTGGGGTGAAAGTTCCAGGCGGCAGAAGGATCCTTCTTCAACGCTGCCCTTGTTTTAGAGGAAGTGAAAAAAGTGACCGAAACAACGTAAGGAGAATACTGGTGGCACTTTCCCTGCTAATTTGTAGCAGGTTTAGCAACGTCTGCAGTATGGAAAAAGGTGGCGGGTGGCAGTCAGGGTAGTTGTGGAGAAAGATCTCTTGGTCTTATTTTGAGGCGAGGCTCATTTACTCGGTGCAGTTGGACTACATACGTAAGAAATCTCCTTCATCGTATTTTCTTCTCAAGCATTTCCCACTGCAGCGGTGACCTCCCGAATCGACTGCGACTGTAAACAGAAGTGGAGTTTGCTAATCTAATAGAAATGACCATTTTCGTACTTGATGCAGACATTACAAGCTACTCGGTTTCTTTTCCTTTAAATGCGAAAATACAAGCAAGGCAACTGTCGAAAAGACTTCTCTCCAGCCTAGAATTTCCATCTCCAATCCCTGAAATCCATGTGAAATTGAGTTATTTGGTAACCTAGGGAAAATGTTTTGCGCAGCCAGGAAAGGAGTCTCATCATTGGCCTGGGTTAGCTTCCCGAGTCATGGATCGTTAAGGAGTTTGTACTATCTTGGTTATCCCAAGCCATGTGAACCGTTCTCCTACCACCGAATTTCTCACGTTCTAGACTTTCCCCATCGTTCGACTTCCCAGCTTCCGGTTTCATGCGTCACTTCCGCTCATCGCTGGTCCGCATTCTCATCCAAGCCTTCCAGTGGGGTCCATGCATTGAGGAACCCGCAGCTGTACCGCCAGCGTCCCCCTTCAGTGACGTTGAACTTCTCGTGCACTTTTGAATCCCTATTCTAATTCAATATTGAGGATGATTTTGGCACTTCTAGTGGTTTCTACCAGTTAGTATCGAATTTTAGAACCGCCGCATATTCCGTTTACCACTTTTACCACTTCCTAGAAGATCAGATTGTGTACAACTAACTTGGACTGACATGTCGTTTTGCTTTACATTACTGGAATTCCTGGAAAGCTTCAACACACTGCGGACCGACCACACGGGTGACAATAAAATTGGTTGAGCTCCGGTCGTGGAAATCTGATCCGTTGTTTTCTGGATTTAAAGGCAGCACTCACGGAAATTTCCGCATTGGAGATTTCGTGGTATATCGGGGTTTTTAGGGACGACGAACTCATCGACAGTGATGAAATAGCGTGAAGCAAGCGGAGAACAAAGAATGATGGCGTTATTTCATGTGTGTTCGCGGACGAGTGTTCCGTGATGGGTCCCGCCACGAAACCCTGCAAATGGTACGCATTCCACACAAAGCCCTGCGCTAAACCACATACGCAAACCCGACGATGGCGTTAGCTGAAGCGACGGAACCCCTTTTGTCCAGAGCGGCAGATGTGTCCACGGTAGTATCTTTGCAGGCAGGCCTCTATTCACTGTGTTCAACTTACTCTTGTGATTGTCCAACGGCCGGCTACACGGTAAGCGACTCCGTTCAGAGGTGAAAATTTCCGTAAGTGCTGAATTTGATGATGTACTTCTGGGAGATGGCCGTCGGAAAACAGTAAAGTTCAGACACATGGACGAGTTTTTCGGGTTAAAATGGGTATACGTCTTTAGAGCGAGTCGTCTCAGTCAGCGATGGCAACTAGCGATGAAGATAATACAGTGATTCACATTTTCTTGAAAGCCTCGTTCACTCTGGGTGATCAGGGAGCTTGGAACTTTAAACTTTACCGGGAACATCCACGCTATTTGCCCAGTGGGGACCAGTCATGCGAAGGAAATATAGGTTCTATAGTGCGTCCCACCGCCTCTTCTATCTTTAATGCGTAAATAGCTGGAACGTAGAACCGCGTACTACGTCGTGTAGGAAGCCCTATCCATCCCCTCTCATTTGTTGGCATCCTCTCAATTGCTGCTACGGCCTCACTTTTTTTAGCAGCAGTTGAGGAACATTTAGTGAATGTCTGACACTTTTGGCATCTGCTTTCTCTCTGAGCCGTTCCTACAGCTCAGAAACAGGCATATTTAATATATTTAGCGCTACGTTCTCTGTCTTTTGATTCACAATCCACACAAGATTGTTGATCTGAATGGGTATTTTACATTATAACTACCGCGTTCTACTCCTTTCTCTGTCCTGCCACCAGCGTCACCCTCTAACGCTCACATTCGATGCTTACCTGCATATTTCCGCTATGATTGATGACGGAGTGTCTGGGTTCCAACCAAAACATGAGCTGTGTGTTGCCGCTGCAGTACTTCCCGTTCATGGTTTATCTGGTCGCTCGAGTGGTGTTTGGTCGTCCTTTTTCCGAGAGATCAGAAGTGAACCTTCAAAAAAACGAAACCCGCTCTGAACGCGATGACCGGTTCGTCATCCTAAGCAGCGTGAGCGGCTAGTATTTACGAGGGCAGCTTTTTGACGCTAGCAGTCGAAACTTCAGATAAGCGTATAAAGGGCATTTCTAGTCCCAGCACTTTCACTCCCTCCGCCCCTGGACTGGATCCCACTGATTTGTGATCCTTGTGGTCGGGGAACACATCAATACCAACAGCAGCTCTATCCAACTGCGATGGCTATCGCTCTTCTTGTAACGCTCATGCTAGTAAGACAAGTGCTAGATTGGCTAGGATGTGATGGATAACAAAAGGAAATATAAAAAGTGAAAATAAAAGCGTAAACACTCTTCTTTTTGACCTAATATTTAGTGCACTGAGGTGATTTACAAAAATAAAACTGTGAGCTGAATACGTCACGATGGATTTGTACGAGAAGTAGACATTAATGCGATCTTGAGCTAGATTATCTGAAACGTTTCTGCACGTTGAGGACAAAGACGCAATTATTCTGGATTTGCCGTTGCACTGAGGATGCCTAGCGATCATTTTCACTGTTATTGTCTCCATGATATTCTTGCTCCATTTTAAAGATAGCACTATAAATTAGTGCGTCCGAAAACCAAGCTAGATCTTTTATCCAGATGATTACATGACGACAGCCTTGTAGGCACTGTCCCACCTTGGAGTCCTTTCCAGAATTTTAATAATAAAGGAATCTCCAGGAGCTGTTAATCACGATGGTGTACATGATTTCGTGTGAAGTTGACGAAAATCTGTTTTTGGGTCACTTCTTCTGGGGAGAAATTGGGTGGGGTCAAGGCGAAGGTGTGAAGTTTCTTCGCCGCGCACTCCTTTGCTGGCAGCATTCCAGAGCTCAGCTGCAAACCCTGCAAACTTTGAAACACGAGCAGAAATTTCTCAGTATGCAGCACACTACTCGACTGATCTCTCGTCTTCCCAATTTGGCGCCGCCCTATCTCTGCTAAGAAAGAAGATCTCAAAGACCAGTTTCTCGGCGCTTTTGCAGCAAATCATGTATATCATGTATACCATTATCATCAGCTCCAAACGATCCTTCCGATGTGAAAATTTTAAAGACGATTTTGAGGTGGGACGATGACTTCAACGAAGATCCTGTGGGATGTATGTCGTCGATCGTAAATCGTTATTGGCTTCCTTACGTATACAGGATTTTTTTTTTCGCAAAAGAATTTGCTACGGAATTTCAGAGGTAAACAAAATCAACCATAAAAATGCCAAAGAACCCAATTTTTGAGCTCGTAGTTTTAAGGATGACTAGGGCGGGGCATCCAGGGAAATGGAAGACAACTGGCACTAAGGGGCACACAAATGTTCTTATTTCATGGAACACTGACTAAATCAGAGAGAACACTCCTCTTCAATTTGGTTAATTATCATTTCGAAACTGATTCCACTTCACGCTGCAGCCACAACAGTAACTGGCAATCGTGGGCTGAGCAAATTTCAGGCGACGGAGGCATTCATTATTTATAGGCCATCAGCAGAGCGTGAAAAACAATCGAAATTCAGCGAAATCTGTATTCTTGTCGAGAAAAAGTGAATCCTAACGCTGAACCGGTTCGCAAAGTCGTACGCCATATTTCACTTTCGTAATGAAAGCGCAGGTAAAGATCCAACGTTCGGAAAGAGCACAATACACCGATCTTTTTTTCGAAGGTCACTGGAAACACCCGTAAAACCCATGATTCTATGGGACATTTACCCAGTTTTTCCCTATATTCTCGTGTGATATTCTATAATTTTTTTTATAATCTTATGATGCAAATTCAGCCGGAAAAATTCCACTGCGGGGACATTCAGAGGTCTAAGGGGCGAGAGAAAGAGGAGGAAACAGGGAAAGGGGAAGACGAGGGAGAGAGTGAGAGAAGTGGGACAGAAGCACATTCCCCCCCCCCCCCAAGTGGTAAAGCGGTAGGCAAAGTTTCCATCATTACTTTAAAAATGAATAAAAATGTTTTATTAGTCTATCTTTCGTGTTCGTTATTGTTTCTTAAATATTTGTCCTGATAACCCATACATGAAACTACGTGTCTATCATCATTATTCTTGAAATGTTGGTCATCGGCGTCCCCGTTTTTGACGGAGGCCCCAGTTCTCTTACCACACCCCTCCTCCTGTCTACGATTTCTCTGAAAGTTAGTGAAGAAAAGATTGGCTGGATAAGAGAGTAGTGGAGTAAGGGATGGAGTAAGATTGGAGAAAGTGAAAAAGGAGAGTGGAAGAGAGGAAATAGAACGGGAAGGAGAGAACGTTTATTAAGTCTGTCCCCACTCAAAGTGCGATATAATCTGCAGTGTGACGTCGTTGTTTTTCTGCTCGGCACGACAATTCATCGCTGGTGAATTTTAGCCATTTATGCATGCAATAAAGGACGAAATGGGGACAGTAATGCATGGAATCGAAGACATCGCAACTCTCTGGAAGTTGCAACCAGCGTCTTTGCAGGAGCCGTACCAGGGCATTTGAGCTTTTTTTTTTTCAAATGTTCGAGTATTCGAACATATGTGGGTTGATGCATAAAAATATGCGGGTTAATGAATAATTCTGAAACCTGCATTTGTGCTAGCATTTCTGGCTTGCTTGAATAACTCGACCATTATAGAAACAAAACTTTCCAAAAACTCAATTTTCAAGATTTTTATGTTGTTCGGTCGAAATTATTTGTCCTAGCACAAATATGTGCATATAGTCGGCTTCAGTGGGGAATGAAGTTGAAGAGGTGCCAGAGATAGAAGGGTGGAGAGGGTGTTGAGAAAAGCAGACAAAATGCACAAAACTCAACTATTGCCGCGTTTGGAAAGAACCTACAATGGCAGAAGCACAGCTTTTCAGACTTTCTTTAGTCTTTTTAACTAATTTTTTCTGTACTTTATATTTTATTTCAATATTTTGAATATTTTTTTCAGTGAAATTGTGTGCGTCAGACGCGCGGATGCATTTATGAAGGAGTTCAGACATACAGCTTGCGTCAATGTCGGTGTGGTGCACTTTTCGCGGACATGGGAACCATGCGACGCGGTCACGTCTCTCGCATTGAATTCATCGCCATATTTATCGAAGCACTCTGTGTGCACCAAAAGGAAAGCGTAGTAGCAGATCAAGGTCCCATAATATTTGACGTTGGCTATTGAGAAAACTGACTATCAGGAAAATCCGGTTGTGGGTCATGCTGAGGCAAGAGTGGGTGGGCAATGTGTCTGCGACTGCGTCCATGAAACCAGGACCCGTCCTTCAAGACATACTCCCACCTATTCGCGCGATTTCACCATGCATACCTATGCAAATTTGAATGTGAGCGTGGACGAATAGACGCCGAATGGCGGGGAGACACCGCGCCACTTTGCCTCATCATGACCAACACGCAGGAAACCCTATAGCTTGTTGTCGCGTGGATTCCAGTGTGAGCGGCGCGTTTGCGACGCACGCCTTCCGAGACCACGAAAAGCGCAACGGCATTGACGCTCACCGTAAATGGTGTAGTATGTATATCGTGAATGAAAATAATGAAAATATCGCTGCGAATCCGCAAGCGCATGCGCCTCAGCTGCGTCAGGCCTGCGTTAGAGGTGCGTCTGGGAATATACTTGGTCATGTAGCAGCACGTGCGATGAACGCGCAGAAAAAGACATTAAGTATAAACTGCTCTGTAAGATAAATAATTGAAAATAGGCTTTCATCTTCAAACTTTTTGCTCGAAGCCTAAACAGTTCATAGACCCATAGCAATGTGGTATCCATGCATTCTTGACACCTCACTGGTTTTCACGAATCAGTTTTCCATCTTTCTCCCGCATTTCCCATTCCACAGTGAACAAGCACGTTTGTTAACCTGTTCTACATGTTGCAATCAACGATCCCACTGCTAATCCAGGCGTTTTATCCCCTGCAGTTAGCAGCGGTAAAACGCCGCTGCAGCAGTCGGACGCGCCACTTAGTGCAATGGGATCGACTCACCGCAGCCAGCGCGCCCGCGACACTTTGGCCCGCGGCCAGCCGAGCCGGCCGGCTCGCCCCGTTGCCGCACTGTGAACTGCCCAGTTCACTGATAAATGTGATAAACGACCTGGTGACAACGCTGGTGACAAGGCGAAACCAGTTCCTGCTCCAGTCGTCACCGTCGTCCCTCCCGGCGCTTGTCGATCGATTCCGCCTAGCAGTGTTTGGTCGTCACCTGCTGGCATTTCGCCAATTTCCAAGCCGTCCCAGGCAGCGCCTGCTGTTGTCCCCTCTTCCTCTTGTTCAGATCGGCCGCCATGCATGCCTCTGAGAGTTCTCATGCCACTTAACTTGTTGTTTTTTTACTATAAAGTTTGTTTATTCCGACTGATTGTCTGCGGGTGCTACAATTCCATTTTTCTATAGTTTGCACTTTGAAGGTTTCACTATAACGAACACTTTAAAATGTCATTTTCTTTACATTTTGTTAACGAAAAGAAAAATAAGGGCGGAATTTGGCTCCCATGACCCACTGTGCCAAGAAAAATATCCAAAAAAAACTAGTTTCAACTAATCATCTACCTGGGCTTGTCATCTGTTACTCTGATAACTGTGCAGCACGAACGCAGCCCGAACGGCGTAATGGTTCGGTTAGAAACGCTAGCAGCAACGGTTCCCAGTTGCTGCCATCCTCCCTTTGATTGCTGCCGTCTTTCAGCAACTGCTGCCAAAGGGCCGACAACTTGAGCAGCAATCAAGGGGAGAATGGCAGCAACTGGGAACCGTTGCTGCTAGCGTTTCTAACCGAACCATTACGCCGTTCGGGCTGCGTTCGTGCTGCACCGTTACCAGATTAAGTCAGAGTGGCCCGATAAAGGGAGTTTGGCCGCAATCACAGCAGACACAGTGTGGCACGCTCCTCTGATTGTTTTTTCTAGACATTCTTGATTTTTTGATTGTTTTCTTTTTTTCTCAAGCTTTTGCCTTACGATCCAGTGTGCATAGGTGATGATTTCTGTCTCATTTTCATTGTTCCCTTGCCGTCGCTTACTCCCTTCCTCCATAAATGGAGACTTCTAGTAATTTACTCATTGTGAGAAGTCAGAGTCCCCGCATGGCTCTCCCTGAGGTAATATACTATGATTACAAGTATCGGAAACTGTTTAGATCTACATTGGTTCTAATGCTTGGAGTCTAATTCTGCTCGACATACCTTGGCGATAAGAATATCATTGGAGAATTTTTCCGTGATAGACAAACAGGAATTTAACCTCTAAAAACAACCGCTACTTATTCATTGGTCTACCGATAGTGTCGAATATTGGATTCCAATAGCTACTTAAACCAGCAGCTACTTTAACCCAGTGACGACCGCTCGCATTTTCGCGTGTCTGGCGCGTGGGACCAACGCCCATTTCAGGACCGCGACGCCTGCATAGTTCCTTGCTGTTATGATAAGATAATTTAGACTAAAACACGAAGTTTTGTGGGAATAATCTGAAATCTAGAACTTGACGCTTAAGAGTGTCATCGGACTGAAAAACATGAGAATCTAAACGATTATCACTTTATTTAACGACAAAACAAGTTTGTTAAAGGTGTTTTGAGTGCTATGAAGAAGTTTCCCAAGGGTATGCACGTTTTTACTCCTCTAGCCTGAAGAGTGATGAAGTGCAAGATGCAGCGAATGCGTTTTTATGTAGAAAATACGGATCTTATACAAATTATTCCCCACAACTACAAAAGAAATGTAATGCAATCTTCCTCGATTTTAAAATCCCAGGGCATTTGGCACAGCAAAAAAAAGATATTTTTCTTGAACCACAGTTATATGACCATTGTTTAGATGTGTTGTACTCATTTCATATGAAAATACTGCAAAATAGCCCGCAGTAAGGGTCAGTAGTTGATAATGAGGGCGCAGCTCACCGGTGAGCCACGCAGTCATCAATGGGTTAAAGGCAGGGGCCCACCGCATTCTCATGGTTTAGCTAGTAGCAGATTCTGAGTCCTCCTATATAAATCTTGTCTTCTCGACACGCTGATTTCGGCGGTATACATACATGGATTGTCCCGGAACGGTCTTTCAACCCGTCTTCTGAGACGGGGTCTCTAACAGTTTGTTAAACCAAATTGACGTGTGAAGCCGTTGATCTTATCGATGAGACATGTCAAGACAGGTTGGCCAACGCTGCAGCCGCTGCGGATAGCCAGCACAGCCTGGAGCGATACGCCTCCCTGCTCCAAAAATGTAGCCAGTTCGACCCTTTCAAAAATGGAGACTTTCGTCGCTTTTGTTCCTGTTGATGTGCATTGGTAGGGCCTGCATGGAGAGAGGCTCTAGGATATGTTGATACCACCAACAAGCGGAACGAGGTGGGCCCCTGCCTTTGAGCATGAGCTCTTGCTGCGGATCTCTTACTCTTCTGAACGTTCTCTAACCTCCTTACAATGACGTCATGTTCTCTGGATAACTTTGGATGTCGGCATATATAAGCAGTCCCTGATAATCTCTCACTGCGACCAGACAAGCTCATCAAGTCTGCTTAGAGACTTATGCTCTCAAATATGCCATCAGCAAGGAGGAACTAATAGTAAGCGAAAGCTGGCTCTCTCTCAGTAGTGATATGCTTACTCCCCTTCACACTAACGGTCAAGAACAGCAGTTCAATGAGCGGTTGTTTTCCAGGTCTTTTAACCGATGCCATATAACCAGCGGGAAAAAAAGGTTGGAAAAGCACCTATCATTAAAATGCTTTACGTCATCGTTGGAGAAAAATGAGTGTAATCGCGTAATTGCTTGAGAAAAACTAGTTTTCTACTTTGTTTCTCGCCATCGCATATTCGAGCGCCTACTCTGCTCGGATATTGATATTTTTCTATTTATTTTTCTGTCCTGAATGCGGTATAAAACTATGGTCTGTGGTCATCGAGTCTATGGTCATCATTACTCTGCTGTCTAATGAAATGAGAAGAATTGTCAATTTTCAAGGATTCCAGAGATAATGGAAATTTCAGTTACCAAGACCGGCGCGACGCAGTGCACTCCGCTGTGGTGCGGCACTCTGGCTGTCTGCGCATCCACACGTGTCATTTATACCACTATTCTCATCCTCACCCATTATTTCTTCTTCCTGTTCTAACATGTCTAAACAGGTGGTAAGAAACGTGCATGCGGCTCTCGATCTCGAGCACCGAGGTCCCTATGGGTATTTTCTCCTGTGAATCACATTTCTTCTTCTTATGTCCTCATTCTTCTTGCTGCCACTCTATGCTAATGACGGGCTAAACAATCGGGTATTAACTAAATAAATAAATAAATTCATTACCTCATTATCACTATTAATCATTGATATATACTAAATCATAAATTATAGTGACACAATCCAGCCTTTTTTAATTGCTTATGTTACCTACGTGGCTACTCTTCACGCATCATCATGATCATGTCCTTTCTGTGCTTCAAAGTTGTCCATAGCACACCATGTTGCTGGCTACAATGAATAAATAAATATTATTGTACTATTATGCATTAAATATTCAGTAACTAGGAAAACAGATGACCGGATATTTTGCCATTTAATCGCACTCTAGTCAAATCCGTAGACCAATTCCAAGACGTTGGATCTGAAGCAGAGCTCAAAGTATAAGACTTCTTTCTAATTGTTTACTCCTCTGTTGCGAAGCAGACCGAAACACTGGACACCTGTCCATCCCAGTGTTTCCCCAGTAGCGGGAACACATAGCATTATTGTTTGTCTAACACAGTTTTTCCCTTCTGTTCCTCTATAACTGGTTATGGAAATCAATAGAGACTGCCGTGAAATAGCGAATAAGTCGTTGGTGACTATCAATTCGGCAAAAACTTCCCTCTCAATGTTTGCTCAAACACACGCACGTCTGTTCGTACATGTGCCGCGAGGTCACATGCAAGTCACGCAGGTGAATGACGCATCTTTGGCGACCTGGCCGGAGCTGGGATCATGTGCGTTATTTGTTGCTCTTTGATAATTTGTGTATTTAGTCAGATTTATATAGGTAGATTTGTGCCCACAGTGATCCCCTTTGAATGGGATGTGTTCCCGGACTACATAGCAACCTTTCCTGTGCTGTTTATCCCTCTCGTCGTCTACACACTCCAACATATATTATAGCTATGAGCTCTCTCACGCATAATGAGCCAATCATAGCCGCGTTGGCTATGGACTCAGAGGAGAGCGACGCCCTTTCTCGAGTGTCTGTGCTCTCACTTCCCATGTTGTGTGCTGCGATGTTAACATTTTTAGCGAACAAAAACAGATCTGTTTTTGATAATAGTACAGCAGGAATGGAGCTTCGAGTACAGAGCCTGGTGGCATCTCCTCCTAATTGTTAGTAGCCGTCAAACACTGCTGCTAAAAGAAGGAAAGCTAGAACAGCAACTGAGGGAACGATGGCAGCAGGTGGGAGAAGATGCCCCTAGGTTTTGTACTCAACATATTACTCTGTTCGGTTCTGATCTGTAGATGTCATTCGAGAGAATCGGATAGCATGAATTCATAAGAAAATTTTTACACTACTGCACTTTGAACAAATATGGGTGTGAGGAGTCTTTGCAGTTCCACTTTGGGTAGTGTAAACGTTCACAGAGGGGGAGGTCGTATGCGAGAGAAAAAAGCTAGTTTCTCTTGCCAAAAGTTGTTCTATACCTGTCAAAATTTGAAGAACCCAAAGTTTTCAACATTACTCGAGATGTATATTAAATGATCACAAATATGTATTCGACTAGCGAATAAAATTACGCAATTTAAATTAGCTCATGAACTCTTCCCTCTGAGCCGTCACTGAAATGGTGTGAACATTAGCTTATTTAGCTCGTTTCAACCTTTTCCTTTCACAGTGCTCTTCTTGTTCAGAACATTTTTCGAACACACAAGTCATGCGGTGCCGCTGATTTCTCACGAACTTTTTTCTCAATTAAACTGGTCCAGTTATCCCATCATCCTCAATTTTTCTCAAAATATGTTTATAGCTTCGCAGTATGTGTGATGTGTGACTTCCAGAAATGCGCGTGAAAATCAGGAATTATTGACGTTAGTGCAGTGGTCCTCTGTGTCTGAAGCCTACCAGTTCATATTTGGACCTATCAGTTTCTTGCATTAAAACTCACTTTGCTTACAACATTAATCCCGCACTGTTCAGATTTTTTCGCCACTTGTACGAGGCTGTTTCGATGCAATGACTATTTTGCTTCATTTGTATTTACTTGTGTTTATTATTTTTATATTTTCCTTTGTAATTAGTATTTTGTATCTATTCCTTATTTCCTAACCTTTAGAGGCCTTTGCCATCCTCATAGCCTCCTCGTTACTTATTAAAATCCTTTCTCTTAATATGAAGTGACTTTTGTTCTGCATTCTAACCACGCTTTTGTTTTTCCTCTAGCAATTTCATAAGTTTACGTAATTCAAAGTATTCCGTGACAGATAGTTATAAATTCTAAAGTAATCCGAAGTCTGAGAACTACTCCAAAACCTGTCGTCTTGCCTAAAGAAGAGGATACCACCTCGTTCAACATAGCCAGACTCAATTTCTCATAATTGTTCAACCAGAAGAAAGTTACTAGGACATATTTCAATCAAAAAAGCTTCTAAATCTCAATCAAACTAGCAGAAACTCATTAGGTTCAAGCGAGCAAAATATCTCTAGCAGTATTCATGTCGAAGCCCAATCAGGCCGTATCAAGAGTTACATAGAATCCAGCGTAGATGTTTTATGTCCTCTGATATCAAGCACTTGATTCCTTTGCGTTTCTTCAGGCTATCGTAAAGTATGGTTTCCCTCTTAGACCGGCCGATTTCCGCTGTTAAATCCACTCAATGCGACATTTGAATCTCTTTACGAGCTCAGCTCGTAGGACCAGATATTCCGTTGTAAAATCGTGGATGATTCATCGGACAAGCGAACCAGCTGGACAACTTCCACCCTACCCTCCCCCAGACATACGTATAAGAAAGCTGGAAATGATCAACACATGATTAAGGCGCCATGCAGTAATTTATGAATTTGTTTTTGCTTCCTCCCGCCGTGTTCTTCGGTCTCGAACATTCAGCCGTTGTTTTGTGCCGTTCGCCGATTTATCAGCGGCTGTTCGTCGCCCATGCTGCGTCAGTGGAAAAGAGATGTTGCCGTGGATGCTTCGACTGTTCGCTGGCGACCGGATTCTGTTGGCTGCTCACTTTTTGATTATCAGTGAAACCCTCCAGAGTTAGATATTCTAAATTTATTTACCTTTTTATCAACCTCTATCTTCCCTAACCAGTTCATCCGAATCTGAAACTGGGCTGCTTTGGGATGATGTAGCTGTAGGGCTGGTGACTGTGTAATGGGAGCATGTTGTCTATTCGCGTACTATGTGAGTATTACATGTAATCGATCCATGATTAGCACTTCTAGTGGACTTTCCCAGCATTCCATAGAATTCTCTCAATGTTTCTGCTGTGTCACAATCAGAATCACCTTTTTTTGTTCAGCCTACGTCGCTAAATCGTTAAAGCTGCTCCAACTTGATCAACTCCACCTCTTGTAATGGATGGTGCGCCTGGACAGACTTTGATACTCGGGATCTCTCTTTTTAGCTTCCAATCATAAAAATCCATCGACTACTTCGAAAAACTGTCGAATTGTTCGAAAGCCTGACTTCCACAAGAAAACTTCAAAATTCAGGAGTTCCGAAGAGAATTCGAAGTGAGACGTATTTAAAAAAATATAAAGACTGTCAGTGGAGAACCAGTCATTTGTTTGAGTATTCTGAATGAATAAATAAGTACTCATAGTTTTTATCTTGCTGAACTTAAGCCAATCGGTAGCACATGCTCCCCTGCCCCACGAATTTTAGAAGGCGCTACTTCACTTCAGAAACGATCCCGAGGTTTTAATATCATAAGAATCTTCAGTCGACGCTGATCATAATGATGTCCATATTCCCCTATGAAAATGCCGAAGAAGCCATTTTGAACGCATTCAGTTCGGGAGAGTTCGAGGTACACGTTGTTGCAACTACCACAAAGAGTTGCGCTCCACCCCGTGAGGCGCCGGCGATCGATATCAGGCATGCCGCAATTCATTGTGCTAGTTGTCGCAACAAGCACCTCGAACTCTACATAAAAGAAGGATCTCAAAAAGGGTCTTTCAGGAAATTTTAAAAGAAACTGTGTTCATCGTTGCGATCAGCATAGTCTGGAGATTCTGCTTGTTTTTGAATCCAAATTCGAGTTTTAGTTGAGTCACCACCTTCGTTTGGACCTTGACTAGTAGGCATACGTAGTTCTTTGAATCAACAACATAAGTTTCAGTAGAGAGAGCTGGAAATTTTGAAAAAAAAACTGAACATTCCTTCGGACATATTAAGCAAAAGAAAGACTGATTGGATGTATACATATTTTGTTTCAAACACGACGATAGTTGAGTATTCGTGCATATTTGGCTGTTTTCATTCGATCCTCTCAAATTTCTGCGTATTTTCTCACGCTGTACTTCTCCATGGCGTTCTTCCAACAATTTTCTACAATGAGGGAGACTATATCAACTTTCTAGAAGAACGTCGAGTGTTAAGCATTACTCCGTTAGAGATGTGTTCGCTATGGTCGCTGCGTTTTTTTTTTCCAAATTTCACCTTTCAATCGCTTAATGTTCGCACTTATTTGACCGCTTTTTTTTCTTTTGGAATGAGCACGTCAGAGAACAGAGAAAACAGAAAAAATCCTTCCTCAGAAGACACTGCGTACTTTACCTTGCTTTTTTCCATATATCGACTGCAAACATGACGTCAGCCGAAGTTCCTCATCCGCACGCGTCTCGCTCATTACCTCTAATTATTCTCGCCTAGGCATAGGCGACAACGTCTCTGCCTATATTTTAATTTTGCAGCGCATCCGTCGTCTCGCAATTTCGTTCCGCTTCTCGCCGCCGCCCCTCTGCTCTTCTTTCATGCCATGTTGCACTTCATTTGTCGATTCGCCCGGGGTTTGCTCCCACACGTGTTTTCCGCAACGATATTGACCCATGAGGTTCGGTGGGCATATTGTAATCTTCTCCTAGTCAGGAAAAAAACAATGTCTAGCGTTTACTTACGGTTATGAGTCATCTAAAAGGTGGCGTTTCACAATCCACTTGAAATCATTCCAAGTTACCTGTGGTTGCTGTGGATTGCATCATCTAACTGCTTTTAAATTTCCTGAGAGAGGAAATTTGAAGGAGCTCATCCTTGCACAAGCCTGCGACGCCATTTATGAGCCATTTTTCCGTACGCGATATTGTTTGTGACCACGTCCTACAAGGATTTTTATTTTTTTTTCTACCGATCGGCCGATCGGCGTTTATACGTAGGTGGTCATGCTGCATCCATTGATTCTGGATAGGTTTTTTCACGAGATTAAAAGTTTAGTCCAGTGAGCTGCATTATTGCCGTAATTGCTTGTCATGTGTTGTGGGTTCAAACCACTCTCTCTGTACTCAAAATTGACGCTGATAGGTGGATCGATGTTCGATGGGGCCTATGCTTAGGACCGAATAAAAATCGAATAACGCAATTCATTTATTCATGCAGGACTAGACTTGAAAAATTCAAATGTTCAAGAAAGAAAAAGATCTAAATGCCAACTTATCAGCCGTGTAGGATTGTATTGCTTCGTCTTTCTTAAACATCCACAACTGCAGACTTACTCGAAATCGAATTTTCGAATTACGGGTAAATCGATGGCTATCTAATGCGTTATTCGGCCATGCTATCTGGTAATCGGGCTGAACTGTTATTTTGTGGTTCTTTCTTGATCTTTGTTCTTTGTTTTCCAACCATAATTTCTTTCTCCTTTTCCTAATATTTTTAGCATCCTTTCCTATGATATTTGGATGCTTCTTTCCATACAGGAATTTTCATTCATTTATTCGCTTAGAACCAACAAATCACTCAAGCCCTGGGCGACGAACAGCATTTTTGACACCTGGGCTAGGATTCCTGAACGCACAGCCGGGAAGCAGACTGGTAGGCCAACTTTCGCGTCCAACAACGCTAACCATCTTTGGTTTGCGTGGATCACGTTTCATGAATCCCAGCCCAGCATTTGCGACACCGACACCTGCTTAGTAGATTGCTACTGATCAGCCTGAGTGGTTCCGTTTCTTTCCAGCATGGGGAAAGCTATGGATAAGTCTGCAGCAATGCGCGCTGATTTAATCCGGCATAGCAAAACTTTTTTCACTTGGACAGCATCGATCTGCTTCCATAGATATATACTCTATCTCGGCACAGGCAATAGTCGGGTGTTGATGCATAAATTTGCAATTTATGCCCTAATTGGTAAGCATCAAAGTTCTACCTTTTTAAAATGCCGAGCAACGCACGTACTAACGTTTTTTATCTCTAATTTCTCTCCGACTATCGTCTCCTTAAAAATGTTGCCCAACATTTCTCGCTACGTTTTCCATGAAGGTAGACCGTTTTTATTATACACATCACATAGATGGCAACCTTTAATGTTTCTTTCACGCTCGCCGGCAAGCGTCTCTTCATCTGCATCTCGGCACTCTAACTGTCTGCACATCCGCACATCTCATTGATGTCATTGTTCTCATCCTCATCGATCCTGTGTTGCTGTGCGGTATGCAGGACTAGACTACTAGGCTCGCATACATCATTGCGATTACATCATCAGAATAAAAGTTTTAACACCCTCAATTTAGACCAGTGGTGTCAACATGTTTACCCTGGGTTATTTCGATGATGCATCCACGCCCTGTAGTCTCTCATATATTTTATCAAAGATACATTAGGCCTCAATGATTTTATTTGTTTTGTAATCCACGTTATTTAATTTACTTTTAAAAATTTCCATTTCATGAGCGCAACTGCCGAATCTAAGAATTGTTGTGGTCGTGAATTTGTGAGTTACAAGGAACTCCAAGCGGTCGTGTTTAAGGGGCGGGGCCGAGGCGCGGCTCTTTTGGGCAGAGACACAAGGGCTCTGCGTGCTTGCTCTGGTTGTCTGCTTCTGCCAGCAGCAGAGA
Source organism: Ancylostoma caninum (assembly GCA_037903475.1). Classification (NCBI taxonomy): domain Eukaryota; kingdom Metazoa; phylum Nematoda; class Chromadorea; order Rhabditida; family Ancylostomatidae; genus Ancylostoma; species Ancylostoma caninum. Next base: position 677 of record JBAJFG010000245.1, on the reverse strand, counting down.
ATTGGAGTGCCACCCCACGCCGCGGTCCCACCCTTGCACACGGGGCGGTTTCATTATTTTTCAAGCATAATATTTCTTGTTTTGGAAGCCTAACTTTGCTTCTCTGATTCCCATTTCTCTGTGAATGTTGGGATTTTCAACTAGTTCAAGAAAATTCTGGATCTTATGCTCTGCATTCATATGCACATTTGCTTGGCGCGTGCTTTTCTCATCCACTTAGTCTTCTCGTCTTTCAACGTCCGTGCTTTTTGCACAGCCTTCCTTTGCGCACATCCTTTCCAACGTCAATCCTGTAGCCCTCTGAAGACAGAGCATCTTGCCGTAAAAACCTGAGGGAACAAAACGCGAGCATCTCGTTGCAGAGGGGAAGCGGTCTTATTATTCATGACTTGCTATCGAAATCTGAAAAAACTTGCACTAAATGTTCCTAGATATCCAGTGTTACTCTTTAGCTTGCCATTGTGTTTGAAAATTGCACTGTTAATTCTAGATCTATCTGTCTAGTTTCTTTAAGAGCCTAGGCATTTTCTGCTGTAACTAACAGCACATTCCCATCGAAATAAAGAATTTTTCAATGATATAATTTGTTGAACTTCTTCTATTTATTTTTAATTTCTCCTTCATTTCTGAGCTCTGTTATACTGGCTCCTCTGTGGATTTTCCGCGTTGAAACAAAA
>JBAJFG010000532.1:144068-186474 GCA_037903475.1 Ancylostoma caninum | reverse complement strand
ATATATTAGGGTGGTCAGAAAGTCTTGAGCCGATTTTTTTAAAAGTTTCAGAACTTTCGATTCTTGACCGGTACCACGACCTACCATGTGGTATCATCCTCTACCAGTATCACTCTCGAAACCGATAGGTATATATACCCAGGTTGCCTTTCTTAACTTTAATTACGATGTCAATTCCACAAGTGCACATTCGAGCGATTATCTTCTATGAATGGCGCCGCGGCACTGGAGCGACGGAAACCGTTCGCAACATCAACAACGCATTAGGAGAAGACACTACTTCCATCAGCACTGTCAAACGCTGTTTCGCTCGCTTCGAAGGAGGAGATACGGACTTCGAAGAAAAGCCTCGGTCGGGACGCCCCCTCAAGGTGGAAGACTCTGTCATTCTCGGCGTCGTCAAAGAGGACCCGGAAGTTAGCACCGGCAGTCTTGCGACGAGACTCAGATGTAGCCATCAAACAGTCCTCAGTCGCCTTCAGGTCCTCGGCTACAGAAAAGTGCTGACTCGATGGATCCCTCATGTCTTGACCGATAGTACGCGCTTCACCCGGATATCCATTTGTCAGTCTCTCCTTCTCCGCCCTCAATGAAAGGAGTTTCTGAGGGATCTGATTACCGGAGACGAGAGTTGGGTCCTCTACGATTCCAATACGCGTCGTGCCTTGTGGCTCCCTCAAGGAGAAGACCCTCCAACGCAAGCCAAATCGGACCTTCACCCCAAGAAGTGTCTCCTTTGCTGCTTTTGGGATTCGCGAGGAATGCTGTATCAGGAGCTGCTCCCGCAAGGACACACCGTCACCGGTAGCGTTTACGCCAATCAGCTCCAGAAATTAGCGGACGCTGTTCGAGAAAGACGGCCGAGACGAGCTTTGTCCACCTGCTCCACGATAACGCTAAGCCCCATGTAGCTAAAGAGACACGTGAAAAGTTGGAGGAGCTGGGCTGGGACACGGTTCCCCATCCACCCTATTCCCCTGATATTGCCCCCTCTGATTATCATTTGTTTCGCCCCCTCAAGGCATTCCTGGCTAAGAAAAAATTCACCAAACTTGAAGATGTTGGAAGGGCGGTCAGCGACTTCTTCTTGAAAAAAATCGCTCTGTCCGATCGGTGATCAATCTGTTGTTCGTATACATGCCATGGATCGCTAACGATTTTTGCGCACCCGCTTTCTTCAGAGCCTTTCAGGTCATGGACCGCCCATGTGTGAACGACCTAATGAAAACGGTAGCGTTATTGACTATTGCTATAGGATAGCATAGAACTCCGGATCCTCTCTATTACTTGCCTGGGACAGGTTGTTCATAGCATCAGCTTCTCGATACAGTCTTACAGCCGAAGACGCTGACAGCATTCTGATCCTAGTTAAATAGCGACGTTTTCAAGGCGTATGTTTGGGCAGAAAAATCGCGGATTCAAAGAAATTAGCTTGGAAGAAGTTTTCCAAGTCTCTTTCACTCCGTCCTCTTGTGAGCTTGCTCTTATAAGCTTCTCAAGCCGCTCGCTTCCTTCTGCCTAGCTCTGCAGCAAAGTCGTTCGTCATGGTACCCGACCATCGTGAATATAGCTGGAGCATTCGCATACATTCCTCTTGTTAACGGCGAATGGGGCATTCGTTACCAATTCGTTCCTTTTAAATATTTTCTTCGCCGGATTCTGCTGGATGCGATCCTTTCCACACGCACCGTCGAAGTCGGCTAGCATCTGTTCCGCTTGACTGATGCTCGGCGTTATAAGGACGACGTCACCAGTGAAGCGGAGAAGAAGTAGTTGCTGGTCATCGCCTTACACTCCTATGTTATTCTATTCTGGCGTTCTTGCTGCGTTCTGGAGCGTAGATACAGATTTCGACGTTCTTTTTCATTTAATCCTGGAACAATGATTTGAGTAGCGATAGTTGCGAACAAAGATTCCTATCGATAAACAGTTTGCCAAAATTTCAATGTTCTCTCAGCCTTGAAAGCTAAGGTTATTCGTGACTTGTTTCTTTGGGATCTTTCCTTAAAAAGAAAGTCATTTAGTAGAATTTTACCATTACAAAAAATGTTTGAGAGTGGCAATGAATGTCTTTGACAAAATAGGAGGTGGAAAAGTCTCCGCCCTTCGTTAAGCAGAATTGAGTCTTCATTGAAAGAAAAAGCAAAGCAGGTTCATCAGTCTAAGATAGACTATAACTTTTTCCCATCCTTCTCGGAGGAGACGGATGTCGCGGCGGTAGAAAGCCTCGTCCTTCGACTCAAATCATTCGTTCACCCATTTGTCGACGTCTACGAAAGATTGGAAGCTCTGCTCGGAAAGCCTGTGCGACATCAATGGAAGCAAATGGTAGTCTGACGAATATGCCGCATGGCATAGCACATCCCAGCAGAGTGCTTCAAGCGTTTCATTGACGGCTTTTGTGACATATGGACAAGTACTAGCAGCAAAATGGCTTTGTGCTGTCTTGTCTCGTATTCCAGCCGTTTTCGATGCAATACTCTGCTCAAACGAATCATTTGCTCCGCGATTGCCTGTGATTGTCTGACCTTGTTCCAGCAACTCATAATATGTGACTTTGCCTTCCTCCCTATGGAGATTGCCCTTGGGTTTAATTGTGATAATTAGCCATGAACGCAAATGGGTTTTCGGCGCTTCGAATTGTCGAAATATAATAGATCCACTTTTCGTCTCCAGTAACAATGCGGTGCAGAAATCCCTTCGTTTTTTTTGTTCGTTAAGCAGCATTTCACAGATGGTTTTTCTCTTTTCCATGTCTTGTCCTTTCATATCGTATGGTACCCATTTGTCTTCATTATAACGCTTCCTCATGACTTGACGCTCGGAAATGTTGAATCTATCAACATTTAAGGATCCGGCAAGCTCCTTCTGTGCTTGGAGTGGATCTTTATCGATAAATGATTTATGTTCGTTGTCTTCAAACACTTTTGGCCTTCCACTACATTGCTTTTCATCAGCATCGAAATCACAACTATTAAAGCGTCGCAACCATTCTTTGCACGCTATTTCTAATTAAATATGCTCACCATAAGCTTCCATGAGCATTCGACAAGATTCGGCAGCAGTATTCTCTAAGCTGAAGCAGAAAAGAAGTGCTTAGCGCAAGTGATGCTTAGTTGGCTCAAACGTCGGCATGATTCTTCTTCTTCAGCGTTTGTCCCGTTCGGAGGCGGGGTCCGCTCTAGTGACCCCTTGACGCCATTTTGCCCTGTCGTGTGCCTGGTCAGGGTGGATCCCAACTACTTTCAGATCGGCGTGCAACGTGTCGATCCATCGTTGTTTTGGGCGCTCTTTTGGCCGCTTGCCTGGTACGTCAAAATCAAATCCGATTTTGCAAATGCTGTCGGTGTCAACCCTGAGCACGTGACCGTGCCATCGCAGACGAGTTTGGTGGAGCTTTTCCGTTATTGGGGCTACATCAAAACGCTGTCGGATGTCCTGGTTGCAGATGCGGTCAAGTCTGGTAATGCCACCCGTCCAGCGTAGCATCTTCATTTCCCTGACTCTAAGCCGATGTTCTACTTCCTTGCAGCCCAACACTCAGCTTCGTACAAAGCGACAGCACGTACAACAGTTTTTTCGATTTGAGACGCTCAGGAATGTTCTTGTCGCACGGTACAGCAGCCATTGAACGCCATTTCATCCACTCGTAGTTTACACGTGCTACTATTTCATGTCAGTGGTTACCATCAGACGAAACCGTTGAGCCGAGGTACTTGAACGCATCGGTTCTCGAGAGTAATTGAATATTCGTTCGAAACTATTCGAATAGCAGTGTATAATTAGCACACACCCACGTGCGTGAGTGCGTGTTCACATACATATGCCGACCGTATGAATCGAATCCAGCACTGTCGAACTGAGGAATCCATCCTCTAGGTCTACCCGCGTCGCAGGGCAAGCGCATGGCTGTTTCGGTCCGCGGCAAACCCCAATCCGCCATCCGGGGTCGCGCCACGTTGCTTCGCAGCAAATCGGCTGGGATCCCTCGAATGAGGGAGATCCGTGGAAACGTCGGCATGATTATCGCAGTAAAATACGATAATGTTTACGCAAATCAAAACAAATATGTGCTGAATATTATTGACAGATGTCAAACCAACAAAATTGAGTAGGAATTACAAAGCATTTGCAAAGATAACTAACTACTACAACTACTCACCGTTAGAGGGCTGAAACTTTTTCACCTCCCTAATATCTTACACTTACAATGTTATCAGCAAAACGACGATGGTTAAGTCTCCGGCCATCAACTCTCACTCCCATGTTATCACATTGTAGTCTCCCCTGACGTCCTCGACATCGACGCTGAATGGCTTAGGCGACACGGTGTCGCCTTGTAGAACCCCTTTCCTGACGGTGATGTTGGTGTATAGTGGCGAAATTCTGGTTGTGAAGTTGCTGAAGAGCTCATGAAATATCTTGTTGTATGAGTAGGAGCGCCCTACTTGCCCACGGCTTCCACGACCGCTTCTATCTCGATGGAGTCGAAAACTTTCTTCAAATCGTTGAACGTGAAACAGAGAGACATTTTATACTCTCATCATACTTCGATGAGTCTATTGACCGTTTACGTATATGTGGTCTATAGTGCCGAATCACTATTGAAGCTTAAGCGAATACTGGCCGATTTTGAACGATGAAAAGATCGGTCTTCAACTGAATCTGACGAAGACGATGTTTATGAAAAACGGATGGACCCCGGATGCCCCATTCTCGCTCAACGGAACGACCATATCCGAATGCTCCAGCTACGTATATTTAGGTGGGGAAGTTAACATGATGAACGAGCTCGCTCCAGAGTTGGACAGGAGGAAGCGAGCGGCTTGGGGAGCTAACAAGAGCATCGAGGACGTAGCGAAGACGACGAAAAGCCTCAGGCTCCGTGCCCACTTCTTCAACACAACGGTTCTCCCTGCTTTGACGTACTCCTCAGAAACTTGGGCGTGCGTAAGCAGGATGAGAATGCAGTCAGCGTCGTCAAACGCTTCATCGAGAGGGTTGAGCTAGAAGTAACCCACCTCACGCAAGTGAGGCTAGATTACGACGCTCTACCCTACGCCAACAGTCGAAAATCAGGGAGGATGCCGCTTACTCCAAGTAAGATCAGGTGGACCGGTCACGTGATGCACCTTAACAACAAACGTTGGACAAGAGCCGTGAGCGTCTGAATTCCGAGGAAAGGTGGACCACTCATGGTAGCGGAAGGTAGTTGTCAAGCACAGACTATATATAAGGCCAACACAGTAACAACACGGGACAAGCTCCAGCTCCGAGCAAACAAGAGTTGCACTACTATCTCAATGTAACGGATGCTACCGGTGCTTTCCTACCTATCCAACGACTGAGTGTCGGATTTAAAATTACATTAATATTTTGACACATCAATAAAATGATGGATCAAGTATTATAATACTACCAAGACTACCGGGTTTTTTGTTACTCTGACCATTGCAACAGTTGTCGCTGCACCTGTTACTGTTACTATGTATTACGACCACTACTATCCTTATTGCTACTACATGTGTATTATTACTGGTAATCAATACCTTCGCTATACTGCTACAATCGCTACTACTGTTGTTATTACTACTACTGCATATTGCTACACTATTACCATTACTATGACTACTTCATTATTTTGCTTCTGGTATTGCTACCTTTAATATGCTATTATACTACAGCAGATACTACTACTACCGCTAATAGTAGTAGTACTAGTGTAACAATAACTTATTGTGGGAATATGAGGGTTCATTTGGAGGCGCTTGGACATTAGCTATCACATTCCATAAGAGTTCCTGTGAATAACCCGACTTGACACCAGTGTTGTTTTTTTACAGTTTTAATTTGTTTAGTTATGGATTCTATTTATACATCGATCAGGTTTTCTTGTATGGAGCACCCTGAGTGCATTCAATAAATAAATAAATAAACTAGTACGCATTATGAATTTCTGTTGGTATTACTGGTACTACAGCTGTTTTTACAATTAAGCTATCTCTTACAATAATACTACCATTACTTCTGTTTGAGAATTATTACAGTAAATATAATTTTCATTATTGTTTCTACTTTTTATTGGGAACTTCACGAGAAAATTCCAGGAATTCAAGTTGTTTCGAAGGGATGTCTATAAGTTCTACAAGTTTTCACCACCAGCCCACATACAACCACCCCTTTAAAGACGGGTTGCTATGGAATTTTTCTAAATTTTAGGTGATTTGGGAAATTATTGGGAAGCTCACTTTATTAAAGCACTGATGGCATCTGTCCATAGAAAATTTATTAGATGTTTTCAGAACGAATCCTCGTATCTTCGAGCCAGATGGTCCCAGTTCGACTTGTTCATGCTACTAATGCATGTCCTCTCATGTGCCTTACACTGCTACGAACTCTTCACCATTCTTGTGCCATCGCTTGGATTAGTGGTCAGTTCACACTTTTTTTAATTTATTTTTCATTCCGTTTTTAATTTCAATCAATTTCAATTTTTTTTTTGATTTTTTAAAGAATGTAGTAGCACGTCTTACAGTACCGCCCTTGGTTCGGCGTGATTCGCTCCCCTCGGCCGTTTATTATGCTGCGGTTCATCCGATCACTGGTTCGATTCAAGTTGCCAAAAAATCGAATCAAACAGATTATCAAGTGAGTCTAGTTGCCAACAGGCGGGATTGTCCGGGATTTTAATAATTTAAGATGCTGCTGAATGATTTTTACATTTAATAGTAAGGGTTCTTGCAACTTTTTGTTCGGCTAGTAGCGGAAAATCCAGTAGGATTTGCAGTAACTTGGAGTACACTCGTTATTTTTAGGCTTTACAGATTTTTTCCCAAAAAGTTGCCGGAATAATTGCCTCCCAATGTTTTATTACTTTAATTTTTCTTTATTGAGTTGGTTACTTTGCTTTATTTCAGTTATTTTTCTTTTTTCCCTGGATTTTTTCCTGGGTTGTTGGTCCACTATCGGAAAAAATATTGAAATTCAGCTGTCTTCTCACTCATCAGGACATCTATTCCTCTCTTTTTACATCCGTTTTTCTTTGTGGCAAATAGTGAACAACTTGTCAACACCCCCTGTCATTGTACTGCACTTCCAGGCGCTCTTCGCAACAGATCCAGAATGTCACGATATTTTTCATGTTCTTCATGGCGCTTTACGCTATTATGGGTGTTCAACTATTTGGTAAGTGCACTCACTTCGCCACATCTTCAACTCACCTCACTGAATCCGTCTTCGTTTAGGACGCATGGATTATCACTGTGTGTTAAGCGGCACGGATCCAAGAAATGTCACTATCGCGGATTTGGCCATTCCAGACACTATGTGCTCGCAAAAAGGCGAAGGTATGAGTGGGCGGAGCTAACAGTCGATAATGGGGTGTTTGTCAAGTGCAAAAGCTGAAGACAGATGAGGGTATCGGAAAAGGTCGATGTCGCTGCACTAATTCTCATTTTTCATTTCAGGCGGATATGAATGTCCGGATAACATGGTTTGTATGAAGCTGGACATGTCCGCTCACGTGGAGGGGTTCTACGGGATGTTCAACGACTTTGGTTAGTTGTTGCTTCGCGAGCTTAGCAACAGAATAGCAGCAAAATCTTGAGATGCACTTGAAATAAATGATGGTGTCATCTTTTGATGGCCAAGCTCCATCAGAAACTTTATTTATTCGTTTATTTTTTGTCGATTGCTTACCCATTCACCACTATTTGTTTATTTTATTTTACTTATTTGTTCATTTATTTCTATCTCAAAAGTACATAAATTGTTTAGCAAGAATAATAAGAGCAGGGACACGACGTGAATCTGGCAAAATGAAAAAAGGTATTTTTCAAAAGAATTTGAAGAGAAATCTTCACCAGCAAGCTTTCTTCCACCCTTCAGATTTTGGGACTTCCATTTATCCCTCGTATATGCCCAATTTTTTATACCATTAGTGGAAATGTGTGTTCTACTAAGTACTTCCTAGTAGAGGCGGACGCAGAAAGTGGGCGGGGGGGGGAGGCGTGGGAAAAAAGTGAGGTCTCTGCCAATTTGGGGACCCAGACGGAAAATAAAATTAATAAAAATACTAATTATAATATTGAATAATTAATGAAAATTATATTAAAAGTAACATTAAAAATAGACAAGTAAAAATAAACTAGTGCAAGATTTTTATATGTATTGTAGAGTAATTTCAAAAATTTGCCGACCCATTCTCGGGGAGGGGGCCATCCCTCCCTGCGTCCGCCACTGCTTGCTAGGGATACCTAGCGTGTCTCTAAGGCATGAGTACTTCCACTGAATCCAGCGATAATTTCGGGATCTTGTCCACCCATTCATAGCCTATGGATAGGGAAAAAACTGTTGTAATAAAAACAAAAAAGAAAATTTTTTCCGGGAATAGATCAATCAATATTGATCAATATGAATTTTTGTTTGGTTCTTTCAAAGAAGCATATTTGAACTAATGGAAACTGCCAGCATTTATCAGTAACTTACTCGCTAATGGCCGGATTGTAAATGGAGACGCAGTTTCCTATACGTGACGAATATATAAAAAATTTGAAAGAACCGAAGAATATTTTTCCATACACTTCAATTACATTCTTGAACATTGAGAAAACAACAGAAAAAATCCGGTTTCTTCTGCATATTTAAACAGTTCGTGTGGATCCACTCTATTCGACTGTTCACTTAATCATTCTTTCGATTATTCGTCCGACCATTCATTCTAGTTTATTTTTCACTTTTTTCAATGAAGAATTCCCGTTCTGAGTGACACCTTTGTAGGATGGAGGTGGTTGAACGGACGCTGATTTGTACTTATACCTGCATACAGATATATGGACAATGCGAGTGATCATACAGAGGATTACTATAATAGTTAGATGTTAATAGAATAAGAAACAGACTGCAACACAAGCTAAGATGACTCAAAAACCTAAGTAGTTTTACACTGAACCGGTTTCGAGGCTTAGAACTAGATCGATAGTGTAGTTTCCTTGGTGCCCCGAGTCACATGACTCTTTCATCAGTTGTTCTCCTCGGACGCTTTCAAAAGTACCATCTCAACATAGGATGATTCGGATACGATGGGAGGGAATCAGTGCCAACTGGATGATCGTGGAAGGAGAGTGACGTAATGTAGGAGAAGCTGCGAATAAGTAGATCCTTGCACACTATCCTATATAGTTACTGGTTTGAATGTAGTTCTTGTACCAGTGATGGGCGAACGCAGGGAGTGGGGGTACGCCCTTCCCCCCTCGGGAATGGGTTGTCAAATTTTTGCAATTGCTTTACAGAACAAAAAAAGATGCATAAGTTTATTCTCAGTTGTTTGCCCATATTATTATTTTTGAAATGATTTTTATTGATTATTTATTAGTATGATTTGTGTTTTCATTAATTTCATTGTATTTTCTATCTGGGTCCCCTGAGCGGCGAAACTGTTCCGCCATATCTCACGACGATTAGCTACCACTCTACAGTTCTTTCTAGAGAAACTCAAAAATTCTGTTTTTCTAATTCTTAGTTTTTTCATAGATTTTTGCGGATTTTTTCCCGACAATTTTGTCGAGATAAAGCTGACTTCTGTAATCGTAAAGGAATCCAGCTGATTTTTTGTGCCCATAGTATAAGGAAGGAAATCATCTTCTTCAGTTAGCTATGTATAGTTTTCGTAAATTCTTTTCGATAAAATTTTGGAAAAAAATTCCTGTTGCATCCAATTTATGTAAAGCAATCAGAAGAGAACACTTGATCATTGGATTCTGATCTTCGGACGCATAGGTAGGCAGGATTACTCAAGACCGACTTTCATGTGCATCGTTCATGATCCTCAGCCGTGAACATAACCAATACAGGCGCATCCTAAAGGACTCCCAGTTTCCATATTTTTTTCTTGTTTTTTTTAGTTATAGTCTAGTGGTATTCAACATCGATTGCCAGAGCAAAAGATGCTGGTTCAATTCCCGACGAAGTCGAAAATTTGGAAGTCACTGAAGCGCTGGTAACCAAGTCGTTACTGTTACAGCCTCCTCACTGTTCACCGTCTACATGGCAGCTAGCCAAGAAGGCTGGGTCTACGTTTTGTACGACTGCTTGGACACTCTTCCCTCATACGTGGCATTTTTCTACTTCGTCACGCTGATTTTCTTCCTTGCCTGGCTCGTCAAGGTTTGATCTTTTGATCTATCGATTGGTTGTTCTCCGATGCACTAGTCAACAGATCGTACGTGTTCCAGAATGTGTTTATCGCTGTTATCACGGAGACTTTTGCTGAGATTCGAGTACAGTTCAGTGAAATGTGGCAGAGTAACACATCGGCTTCTGAGGACACCTATACGCAGGTCTCAATATCTTGGCCGCTTGCCAACTGGAGTGGAGATTCAGCTCAAAGACATAGTTTATGTTGACGTTTCAGCGGTTGGAGCGATTCGAAGGTGGTTGGCGATTGGTAGAAATCGACCACTACAGCCGAGGCACGAATAGTCCGCAGTTTTTGCACTTGGTAAACATTCATTGATCTTTTTTTGGTTTATCGATTTTATTGATCGCCTCATCGTCTTGGCTTTCGGAAGACCGGTTATATGCGGTAGAAGTGTAAACCACAACAGGCACAGTGCCGGCTAATAATCTTTTCATCACGGAAAACCGACCATCCGTTCCGCTGCGTCGCACTGGCCACGCGGCGCGGCAGGCCAGGTTGGCGCTGTGGTTGTCTGGCATTGCTAACATTGATATTCTGCTTATATTGCTCGAAATAAACCAAAGACACATGAAAAAATTGAAAATCTATTTATTTATTGTCCACACTCGAGTTGCATCAGAAACGGCAAAAACCACCTTGAGTTTAGATAATAAATGAACAAATAAATAAATAAGTAAATAATTAAACAAATTGATAAATCAATAAAAACGGTGAAAAACCTAGACAAAACATCAATATCGATAACTGAGAGTTACAGCGCCAAGCTAGTTTGCCGCGCCGCGCAGGGCGTGCGACGCGAGAGACCAGACAGGCGGCTTTCTTGATGCAAAGATGATTGGCAGGCACTAAATTATTGTCCGAATAATCATTCAAATTCGAGTCCCCGTATATGGTAATACAGAGATTTAACAAGTGGCAGTAAAGTATAAACAGAGAATAAAAAAATATGGGAGTTTGGTTTGTTTTATTTCACAAACTGATAATGTTCGCTAACATTTTAGGCAAGGTTGCCGTTTTTTCATGTTTTTTTTTTCAACCAAACCGAACACTTTAGCAGCTCCATTTTTGTCAGAAACCAGAGTTGATGGAATACTTTGGGAGCAGAAAATACAGTTTAGCCAGAAATGGTTGGTGTACTTCGTCCATAGTGAAAACCATGCGCAACTCAGATAAAAACCGTGGCTTAATCGTGGAATTACTGTTATACAAAGGGGACTTCGCTAGGAACAATGAAAATTTTGTGGAACTTGGGATTTTTCCTTTGTTTTCAGTTGGTGAACAGCACTGCTTTTCAAATCACTATGATGGTGCTGGTGCTGCTGAACGCGTTGATCAACGCCTCGTTCGTTTATCGACACGACAACTCGGACATTGTACGCAAGGAGATCTACTACTACGTGGAGGTGGGTCTAGGGAGCAATGACAAGGAAAGGAATAGCATTTCTAGAAAATATTCAACTCGTTTCCCTACTTAGACTAAATTTTCAGACTATGCGGGTAAGAGATTTTTAGAGAATTTGTTTTTTTTTCTCTTTGAGAAATTTTCAGAAGAATTGTGTCTAAGTCAAAGAGATCAACTCCCAAAGTTTCGGTAAAAGCTTCAAACACGCCTCAACATCTAAATTCGAGCAGATTTTTTTCGGGTTCAGGAGACTGCTCAATGTATATTTTTTCATGATAATTTTTTTGTTCGCCTTCGTTGCGTCTCTGCAAGAAAGAAGCAAAATGTTCAAAAAACCAGTAAATATAAGCGAAAAATGAGATCCGATTATTCAGATCTGCTTCACCATTGTATTCAATTTGGAATGTCTAATTAAAGTGATCGGTTATGGCTGGAAAGGCTACGTACGACGTGGTCAGCACAAATTCGAATTAATATTATGTGTAGGTGGGTACATACATGCTCTTACAATTTTTTCTTTCTGTTTTTGTAGTTTATCCACTATTTTTCTGGATTTTTTCTTTGTTCTGACAGTTTTCTGGACGCAAAAACAGTTGCTAGCTCACAGTTGCTTAAAATTGACGCCTCACAAGGAAATTTCCTATTATTTTTGTGATTTACGCATTTTTGTCTCTTTTCATTCCATTTTTCAATAAAATTGTTAGTGGGGAATATTCTATTTCATTCCATTTTTCAATAAAATTGTTAGTGGGTAATATTCTAATTTTTCGAGAGAATCCACTCAGGAAAGTGGGCACGGCAGTTGAAAAATATGCATCAGTCTCTGCCTCGAAACCTGAGCCTAAACCCGGATATGGGGTCCTGAATATGGGGTTGTCACCCCCTCCCCCGCCTCCTCCCGAATGGACTCCCAAATTTCTTTGGCCCAATTTGTAAATACGGTCATATGCTCTGATAGGTGAAATAGTCACAGTATGAGACTATGCTTACGGGAACGGAATGACTAGAGGTAGTGGAAATACCAAGCACTTTTACACAAAATTTTAATTTTTCAAATATTGTTAAAGAAAATTTTCCATCGGGAATCGCCTGATGTCGTACGTGCCCTAATTTTCCAACTCTCCTTTGGATATGTTAAAAAAATTGAATTATTTGTCAAAACATCAGATTAAAAATGAAAAAATTACTCCTCCTCAGGCTCCACCCTGAATCTCATCCGTCCACTCTACAATATGAACATCTTCACGTATTTCCAAGTATTTCGCATTGTTCGCCTTATCAAAGCCTCGCCAATGCTCGAGGATTTCGTCTATAAGGTGAGCACCGTCTCCAAGTGAGTTCACATCATACATATTGATTAGGGTGACCCCATTTCAGATATTTGGACCTGGAAAGAAACTGGGTGGTCTGGTAGTGTTCACCATGGTGCTGTTGTTTATCACTTCTGCCATATCGTTGCAATTGTTCTGTTATGTGCCGAATTTGAAGAAGTTCACTACTTTTCCTATGGTGGGTTGATTTTACCTGTCCAAGGATTTCTGGTATATCGGCAGTTCAACCGCAGGACAGCGTGAAGCGCTTCTGATTCCAGGCATTCATGTCGATGTTCCAAATCATCACCCAAGAGGGGTGGACCGATGTTGTGGTGGAGATTTTGCGCGCCACCAACGAGTCCATGGTCCCGTTCGTTGCCATCTACTTTGTCGGATACCATTTGCTCGTTACACTGGTAGGCTTTTAGTGCATATTAATATTTTTTCTAGATTTTCACCAATCATTTCTACTGCTTATTGTTTTTCATAACTTTCTTCATACATCCAACAGCAATTTAAACAGTTTTTCATTAGTACTATCAGAATACTCAAAAGTAACCTCCTCAAAAACCCTGGAAGCCTGTTAGAAAGTGTTCGTGCAAAGATTTTCAACTAAATGTTATGAAATTCCGAAAGGTAGATATCGTTAAATTGGACTAGGTCAAAGTATGATTATTCTGAACAACTGTTGCTTTTAAAGGCAGCACCCACGATAACCTTCATGTCCAGAATTTTGAATGTTTTGGAGTCTGGATGATAGTCCCAGTAATTCTACGCAAGTTGCACCGCCGAAGGGATCAGCGTTCCCAAGATTTAACAAGTTAGACAAGGTATCCGGGTATCCGCGGGGTGAGATGTGGCGCGAATCAGCTGTCTTCTGCCGCAGTCACTCAGTTTTCCTAAGATAACGTTTGCTTTCCATGCTCATTTCGAGAATTTTTACGTTGTGATGATCTGATTCCCCCATCTACGCTCTTTTAATTGTTGTTAGACCGTACGATCGCTTCTTTTCTCTCAGAACTTTCAAATTTTTATTATGATATAAATTTCTTTTCGTTACAGCTCTTTACACTTAACCATAAGTTTTGTTCCTTTTCTTGAGGTATGTCTCTGTGGTGAGCATTCTATTTCCCTTTTGTTTGTGCTTTTTTTCCTCCAGGAAAGCCGGAAAATTTGTCATTATCCAGTTGCGCCAACAAATTCGTTGACAATGAAGGCAGCGTCATCGACTTCCTTGATCTACTCCAACTCGGCCGAATTGCTATAATGCAGCAAATTGGTAGCATCCAAAAACCATTTTAGCATGAGTTCTGACAAAATTGACCACATTATTCATGCTCCACATAGTCAGAAACCCAAGATTTCTCTAAAACCTGAGTGACAAAGTTTTTCGTTGGTGCTGCCTTTAATACCCTTATCCTTAAATAATCAGCTGATTCCTTCAGATTGTGTTGAGCTTGTTCGTTGCCGTAATCCTGGATAACCTGGAAATGGACGAGGAATTGAAGAAGGTGAAGCAGCTGAAGGCCAGAGAGCAGGTAGGGCGTCGTATATGATTCATATTTAAATTCCTCCTATTTTTAGACTTTAAACAACCTCTCAATAGCTATCGAATTTCTTGAAAACTTGTATGGAAAAGATTAGCTTCTTCCGAAATAAAGATCACTTTATCGCATCCAGGTGAACTGGTCTCTGGCATCAGTATCCTAGCATAATTGGGAGGTTTTTTCATTACGAATTTCACATCTTTACAACCGCTCATCACTTCGTTACCACTCATAAAGCACAGCCCTGGATTGGGCCAGTGACTAGCAGAATTCTGATTCGAAAACAAAGGAGTTTTGGCGTGCTTCAAGCCTATAACTCCCACTTTTTTCCCAAAAATTCTGCGAAAATTGGATTTTGCGAATGTCAAGAACTTTTCGGTGTTTCTACCCTTTCAGATCCCCCATATCTTGGAGTTCTTCTAGTTTGCAAATCCAGTGCTTCGCTTTTCAGACAGCAACCTTGATTAGGACACTGTTGTAGCAGCTTGTCCCCATTCCTTCTTAGCCCCGCCTCCTTTTCCAGAACACCATCAAAACCACCCTACCGTGGCGCCTTCGTGTGTTCGACAGATTCCCGACGAGACCTCAGATGATCTCTTTAAAGAAGGTGAGCTGACCCCTCTTCTTAATGACCGCCTCAAAGAAAATACCGCTCCTTCAGGTAACGTCTGAGTTCCCTCTCCCGAAGATTCGCGACTCTTTCACGCGCCAGTTCGCTGACGAGAGCGAACGTAACAACGCGGATTCCAATGAAGGTAACCCTTGGAATGTTTGACAGCTCATACTTTCTACTGCTATGTATTGGTGATTCAGCTGAGAATGCGAATACTCGTTCGATTCTGAGGCGAGGAGCAAATATTCGAGCACAAAGGAAGATAAGACTACGGCATATTGGACAGAATTCTAGTCGGCATATTCTGACTTCGTTGCTTGAGTGAGTAAACCATTCTTGGGATCAAGTTAGTTCACGAACTACAGTGCGTTTCACTAATATGTAGGCATCCCAAAACTTATAAGTTTCCCTATATTGCGCTGATTTTTGGAACCATCACCAGGCCTGCTGGAACTGGAGTGTCAGAAAATCCCTTGCCTCAAATTTTCTTACCACCACACCAAAGCCTGGTCCAGTGCCTCGATTCACCAGTATCATATTGATATCAGACCGTTTCATAAATACTTAGGCAGTAAGAACAACTTCAAGTTATTTGAGGTTGAGCCTGCTCCAAACTACAAAAATGAAGGTATTTGTAGAAAAATAACATCATTGTAATGGCACGAGCCCCAGTTTTCTTGTCTGAGGGGATGGGCTCAAGCTAAATTCCTCTACTCACCTGACTTGTTAAATCAGGCTGTAGCCAGCGGCTTCGGCGCTTTTCTAAGGAGGATCGACCGATTTTTGAGCAGATTTCTTACACACGACCAGAATATGTAGGTCTCGTTCACATCTCCATATGCTGTGCAGTCAAGATTAACGGCGAATTTTTCAATTGTCATCAAGTTCACTTTTCCCAATGCATGAGGTGTCCTCTCAATAAAGCACATTTCAAACCTAAAAAGTGGGATTTTCTTCTCAAATTAGTGAACTGATGAATGTTCTAGGCTCGTTGTACTGTTTCAACCAAACTCCTGGTAGCTGAATTACAGCGAGGTGCTCGATTGAACAGTAAGTTTGGGGAATGAGACTTTGCTGAATTTCTCATGTTCGCGGACAGACACGAGGTGGCCCGTCTTCACTGTGCACATATTAATTTCGGTACGGATTGGTCGATAATGATATTTTTGCACAAAAGAAGTGAAATTTAGACGGCTTGGACGATGTACGCAGTTACCAAAGCTAGTTTTGAAAAGGAACTTTCCTATTTTACCACCCCAACATTGGAGTGAGAAGTTTGGTCATGTCTGCTGTGATTTCTCAGCCAGGAATGCCGAAGCTGATTTTCAATTTCCGACGCATGAATGCACAAGAACATCGTTATGCATTAGGTCTGCACGTGCAAGTTACATGTCCCGGCAGGACAACATCACTGCGCATGAGCCCAACTATACCAAAAGCTGGTGAAATCAATGCAAGATTCGCCTTGTTTACTGGCTATACCTAAGCCTGATTAAGAATCTATGGAGAATATCCGCACAATGCGTATACGCTCTTCCTTTTTGTCGCAGAGTTAGAGGCCGTTGTAGTCGTTGCTTGGGGGGGGGGGGTGCTGGAGGCTAGTAGCATCGAAAGCGTTGTGGATGGTACGCAAAGAAGAATTTTTGGGCTAATGTGTAATGAAGAAGTTCTTACAAACTCTTGGAAGAGAGTTAATTTAGAAAAACTTTTGGTATTTTCGACTGCCTACATATCTATGAAACGGTCTGATATCGGAGTGATATCGAAAATTTGAGCCAGTAGACCAGGGTGGAGAGGTCGTGATATGAAATTTTCGGACAAGGGGTTTTCTGACTTGCCAGTTCCGCTAGGCTTGGTGGGGGATTCCGAAAATCAGCGTAATATAGCATTTACAAATTTTGGGGTGCATACATATTTATGAAATGCGCTGTATTTCTGACTTTACAGGAGTGCAAGAAAAATGTGGAAATTTACGTCGAGCTAATAAAAATTTGGTTTCCGCTATATATTATTATATTTATTTATTGCTCATCATTTATAATGTATAGGATCTATCTGTGCAAAAAAAACCCACCCTTATCGACAGATTTGTTAGTGTCATTGTTTTACAGAGAATCGAACCGCCATCGTGCTCTCTACTGCGATTCCAACCAGTTCATCCCAAATCTTGGAAGAGGCAATCTAAAGAACCCTAAAGGAACACCCATGTAAGCCATTTAGAGTTTTCCGGATAAACTCTTCTGTATTGACGGATTTCCATTAAGGGGATCGCGCACACGTGGTTTCCAATCCATGAAAGGTAAAAACCACATCGAAGGGTTGAAGGAGAACGGTGACGTGCGTCCATCTGACTCCGCACCCAAAAAGGAGCCCAAGCAGGGCGAGATCGACATCAAGGCGTTGCAACAGAAGCGAGCGCATGCTGAGATCACGAGGTGCTGAAAGGAACAGTTGTCCAGTTCTCTTGGAGGGGCTATCTAACTACCATTCAGGAATCGTATTGAAGAGGAGATGCGTGAGAATCATCCACTTTTCGATCGGCCACTTTTCGCAGTGGGTCGCGACTCGCGGCTAAGGGTTCTGTGTCAGAACATCGTCTATGCGCAGTATTCACCAGAGAGAATCGATCCAGTCACTGGGAAGCAAATAATCCTGAAGTATAAACAGCTACAGTGAGTGGACTATTCTGCTTAACTGGTTTTTAATTCCCCTTATGTGCTGAAATTTTCGCCTTGATATTCTTGAAAGTTGTAGAGCCATAGACCGTTTCAAAAGCGACGACAGTTGAGTATTCATACCTATGGTCTGCATTTCTCGCCTGTCTCTTCGAATACGGCACTATTTCTCGCGTTCTCTCTTCCTCTAATATCTTCGCAACTACGTTGCCTGGTGAAATACACTATATTTACTCTTCCAAGGGGAAATTTTCGGAAGAATCTTTGGAATGGGGAAACGTGGAGGGAGAGAGCCCAAAGTGGTCATAAGCTTCCATTTCGGAGCCTTAGATGCATTGGTACCAGCTCACCAAGATACGAAAAAAAGACCCATCTGCTCATTTTTTTTGACCCGAACATCTAACCATTGCCAGTGAACAGTTCTCGCTCATCGTTCTTACATTTTTCGTCTACAAATTTACTTTCAATCGCTTAACTGCACTACGAATATTTTCTCATTGTTTACTGATTTGTCATTGCTACTAGTAAACCGAAAGAGTTTCCAGTTTACCACATTTCTTTGAATATGGTAAGAAAAAAAATGAAGTCGAGCTTGGGTAACCGAGCCTCATTCACGATTTCACTTGTCAATTTTGCATTTTGGATGTAGGTAATTTGCTCTTTAGACCTCAAAAATTTCACAGAAATTCCCGATACTGCACTTTTGAGTATTTCTGCACTCTTTTCTGAGTTTATTCTGTAATTCACTTCTTCCTTGGATATGGAAGTTGTTGTACCAGGATAGAGCGGTGCCGCCGAACTCTGGGATTGGTCTAATCATCCAACTGGCCAGTCGCAGAGCTCGGATGCACCGTCTCTTCTAGATGCAACTTTCAGCCTGCTTTTTTCAAGTTCCGTAAAAAAAAGACTACCTAAATGATGTTATGGATTGAAACCAGCTTTTTTTCTGCAGCTAATGGTTTATTTTTGCATTCTCAACCTTTTTTGTGTCTAGTGTTTTTTGTGTGGACTAAAGTTCCTTATGAAATTTTTTTGTGTGAACTGAAGTTCCTCATCGAGGAGCTGTTCTCTTCTTTATTGCTATTTTTTTGTGTCAGTTATCCCGACGTGCTTTTTCAGTGACTTCATCGGCCTGATGACGTACTTGGACTGGGCTATGGTTCTGGTCACATCGCTATCGTGCTGGTCCATGCTCTTTGAGAGCCCTTGGCCGCTTAACGGGGAGAATCTGATCTTCAACAATCCATTACTCCAGGTCTATCTCCAATAGCTGCCTTATTTTTTGCTATTAGCTCATAATCTGGTTCCAGATCACTGAGTATCTCTATGTCGTTTCGATGACTTTCGAATTGACGGTGAAAGTAATCGCGAATGGGTTGTTCTTTACACCAAAGGCTGTGGTAAAGGATGTTGGGGACATTATGACATTTTTCATCTATTTTGTGAGTTTTATGCCTCCCTTTCTCTCCGTTGACCAGGCTCGCAAGATCGCGTTATGCAGACAAGTCTAATCTATCTGCTCTGGATGCCTTCACACGTCGAAATCAACTCATGGGCTCAGCTTCTGATGATTATGAGAGCAATGCGTCCGCTCAGGATTTATACGCTTGTCCCACATATCAGACGAGTTGTTGTTGAACTGTGCCGAGGATTCAAGGAGATTCTTCTGGTTGGGACCCACACCACTATTCTTTTAAAGGGTGTGTCTAGTGAAGAGTGTTCATTTTCTAGGTAACAATTCTCCTAATCGTCTTGATGTTCATGTTCGCTAGTTTTGGTGTACAGATCGTTGGCGGAAAGCTGGCTGCTTGCAATGATCCAACGATTACGGAGAGGGTCAGTCCGTTTTCGTACTATTTTTTAAAAGTGCCCATTTTTTTGCACTTTTTTGGAAACCCCCCCCCCCCCCTCCCCAATAAAAGTGCTAAAATCATGGAAATCTGAACGTCTATCCTTCAAGTTTTCGGAACACCACAAGACTAACCAGTTCTGGCCTCATTCTTTCTTGTTCATGTCTATATGGTTATGTATATTACTTCATAACTTCATTTGTACTTCATAACTACTTTTCTCACCGTTAGTAGTCGACCATCTCCAGAAGTTGAAGGACTGCATTCACCTTTGAGAGGGTAAGCGTGTGGCGTTACCAATTTTGCCCTGGGTAGAGTCAATGATGCATTCGGGCCATAGTTGAAACTACCCAGGGTGAAAAAAGAGATATCGTGAAATTTGCTCGATTTTGTTCACTGGATATTGAAGTTATTTATAATAAACCCTTTTTAGCGTCTATCTCCAGAAGTGCGTCGAAATATAAGTAAATAAATAATAAGTAGTGAAGGAATGAAATGATTCTCGTGCCATGTTTCCCTAGTTGAAATGAAGTTCTAAATTAACGGGAAAGAATTCTGAATGAATGGAATAGAAATGAAATTTTTTAGTAACCTCAAAACTTCAGCTCAACTGCACCGGCGTCTTCGAGCAGAAGATTTTCGTTACCAGAATGGAAGTGTACGGGAAGAACGACGACAAACTCCATCCGAAAATTCTTGTACCCCGTGTCTGGTAAGCGCATTTTCCTCTTGGTAAAAATTTTCCTGAAACTCCTACTTCTAGGACAAATCCTCGCAACTTCAATTTCGACCATATTGGTAATGCAATGCTGGCTCTGTTTGAGACACTATCCTATAAGGGCTGGAATGTCATTCGAGATATACTCTACCTCCGCCAGGGACCGGTACGGACAACTGTTCCTCTCTTGAAGTGTCGTAGACAAAGGTGTTACTTTGCAGTGGGCGGTGCTGTTCATCCATATCTACGTGTTCATTGGTTGTATGATTGGTTTGACACTGTTCGTAGGTGTCGTTGTTGCTAATTACACCGAGAACAGGGTAAGTCTCATTTTTTCCCTCTGTTCTCAGGATTTCTACCCCTCAATTCCAGGGTACTGCGCTTCTCACAGTAGATCAACGGCGATGGCATGATCTGAAGGCGAGGTTGAAGATGGCTCAGCCGCTGCATGTGCCTCCGAAACCACCGGAAAGCGCAAAACTGAGGAGTTACCTCTACGACTTGACGCTCAGCAGGGGATTCAAACAGGTAAATAAGAACTCTGGGGTTCTCCTCGATTTCTCCGCACAACTCGGACGCTGGTGTCTATTATCTCGCTCGGCTTCTTTCCAAACAAATCCATACCGAAGGAATCCGTGCTATAACCCAGTTTATAGAATAATTAACTTCCAAGGAAAGTCGAAGTCTACGATAATTTAGTGTGGACATATGTCACTTAATCTTTGCCCGGGGACCAGTCCCCACCTCCTTATACACACTGCATTCAATGGTTTCTTGATCACCTTTTGTAAATAACTTTACCATGTATAAGGTGTTAACATAAGTCCTTGCGCTTTTTTCAGTTGCGATTTTTCCCGACTAAATGTCGTTTTTCCGCAACGTGCTCTATACCTCCTGTTTCACAGAATTTTGAATTACTCGATTTTTAGGCTTAAGAAGAAAAACGCCAATTTACGGAAAAACATCATTTTGTCCTTGTATTCAGCAGAGATCAGAAAACACCCAATACTATTTGAACGTATAATGTAAGCTCTGTGGAATATGAACGCCGAATAAATTCAGCAATGGAACTGTTGCATGGCCAGTTTGGCGATTCTGGCAAGGGTGAGGTCCGACGTTATCATGGGCTAAGATGACTAGACTGTTACGATTCGGTCATTCCAGCAGTATTACCTCAGCTGTTTGATAGCTTTAAGAAGTATAATGTTCACCTAGACGACAGGATCCCTCTGGGGCAATTCTCAGCTGTTCATGGAAGAAATCTGTTCGGTCGAAGTGATTGGTTTCATTGAGACTAGATATGTTTTCTTTGAGCTTGGAAAGTCACTGATGACCAGTCATTTCAAGCAAAACGTCTCTTTCATACTTAGTAGAGATCGCTTGCCTAGTTTGCTCGAACCAGTGCTCGCATAATACACGGCGAAAATGCAAAGAGATTCGCTTGAAAGTGCTTCTGAAATCAGTAGTACCATGTAAGGCTGTGTCTTTTATCATTCGCGTCGCCAACTCGCCAAAGATATATAGTTCAAGCTTCATGGCTCGTCTCGGTGGGTGAGGTCGTACGAAAAGCCTAATGCTCGTTACCCGGCTTGCCGGTCCCACGAGGGTGGCCGTATACCTGTGTGTCGAAGTTCCGGCAAGCTCCCATGACCCCTTTGGTGGCGCTAAGGGCACCATAGCCGGTTGATGTGGGTACTGCTTCTGGCTTTTGTACTGGTCTCCCCATCGGGTTTACTGGGCTCATTCAAAGTGCTATATCTTGCTCGGCACCAATAGGGGATCGGATCATAAGACATTCGGGTTTGAAAACTGCACTTTATAGAGCATTCGTTGAACTGGCTAGCTAGAAAAGTCCAGCACTCAGTGTCCAATTCGTACATCAATTTGCTCTGTTGTAACCCTAGTTGCATTTTATGGTCTCTCTTTTTTTTCCTTTGTTGTTACAACGTTTTTAGACGTATGAAAATGAAAACGAAACTGAAAATGAACTCTCCACGATTCATAAGTTCCAAAAATTGTTACAAGAATTTGCAATCCTTGCTGGTTAGCCTCCCCTCTTTTACAGTGTTGACATAATTACCTGTCCATCTCACAATCTTTGTTGAGATTTTAAATAAAAAGAGTCTCCAGCACGTCCTGATCACGATGGTGTCCGTGATTCCTTGTGAAACTGCAGAGAACACCATTTTCGCGTATCATCCATGCAGCTGTGCCATCAAGCTGCGAGCTGACTTGTCTATTAGTCGGTTTTTGTCCTCGAAATGCAGCTTTTCTTAGTTTTTTTTTTGCAACTTTCTGTGCTATGCCAAACAAACCACTATTGCGTCAACGTGATCAAACAAATTCCTTTTCTTTCTATTTCAACTTCATCTTTTATTTTTCAGTCATTTGCTCTTTTGGTGGTGATCAACTCGTGCACGCTGGTGGTTCCATGGAACGTCGAAGAGGAAAAGCAACGAAGGAACGTCCTCTTTGGCCTTACAATCCTTTCAGCTCTCTGTAACATCCTTTTCACCATCGAGGTTGATTCACTCAATCCGTGTGGAAGCACTACTGCCTATCTAGCGACTCGCTTTCAGATCATACTGAAGTCCGTTGCGTTCACAGTTCGAGGCTTCTGGCAATCGCGACGAAATCGCGGCGATTTTGTTATCACTATACTCGGTCTGACGTGGATAGTTTTTCATTTTCTGTTCCAAGGTGAGAAATTTCTCGGGAATTTCCTGTTGCTTCACTTGAAAAGTCATTTCCAGTGCCTGCATATATCGCTGGTGGTATCAACGAGTGGAAACGATTGACATACACCTTTGGTTACATGGTGGTGATCCTGCGATTTTTCACTATCGCAGGTTGTGCGGCATCATCCCCTATCCCATTAATTTCGTTTATGAATGCTGTCTTCAGGAAGAAAATCCACATTGAAAATGCTGATGTTGACCGTGTTGATGTCCATGGTTCGGTCGTTGTTCATTATCGCTGCGATGTTCCTTCTGGTGTTGTTCTATGCCTATACTGGTGTGATCCTGTTTGGAATGGTGAAGTACGGTCAAGCTGTCAGCAAGTGAGTATGAACTTATCATGCAGAGACGCTGGTAATACTGCTAGGCTCGAAAATAATTCGCAATAGCTGATAGGTTGGTAAAAAGCAAAGAAAGGCAAAAGCTTCAAATCTGACTTCGCAGTTGCGAGTGTGAATTTCCTCCAAGTTTGATTTGAAATACTCAGAAGGAAATCTTCCAAGTATCTGTTATCCTCGACATGACTCGCAAGGATTTTCATCCACTTTCGAGGAAAGCAAATCGTTAATCCTTAGGCATGTGAACTTCCGCAATGGTCGTGAAGCGCTGGTGGTGCTGTTCCGCTCAGTCACTGGTGAAGACTGGAATGATATCATGCACGACTGTATGGTAAGTTGTCGACAACAGCTAAAGGGCAATTTATACTAGCTGCGTGCGTCAGTCGCACATCAGTCGCACGCAACCATTTTAGAGGGATATTCCATGAAGATCGGTCAACACGGCATGTACATCCTCAATGAAAAGAACGCGCGGTCACCGCGAGATCGTAAACGCGTGCGTCTGAGCAGCGACTGCGATGCGACTACAATGCGACTGTGCCCTATTCTTCATCATGTAGACGCACGCGCATCAGTCGCACGCATCCAGTATAAATCGCCCTCAACTCCATATGTCCACGCATTATCACTTCGTGCACCTCTTCCTCATTCTCCTTATATCCTTCTGGATCGGTTTGTACCTAATGTCTTCGTCACAGACTTCAGTGAATGCGATTTTTTTCAAAAAAAACCCCCCAAATTTTTGAATAATTTGGTATTTGGGCTCGGAACAATACATGTTTCGATGAATATTCAGTTCATTCGAAGTTCGATCTGAATAGGTAGTATTCATATCGGTATGTAGGACACTACACAAGAGATAATTTCAGCGCTCCCCACCATTCTGCTACTGGGCTGAGGGTCTGAACTACTGGGAGACTGACTGTGGCAACTACTTCGGCGCGATCGTCTACTTCTGCTCGTTTTATCTGATCATCACCTACATCGTCCTCAACCTTCTTGTCGGTGAGTTCCTCTTAAGCGTTAATTGTAGATTTGCTGCTGCAACTGGTTGTTCCAGCTATAATTATGGAAAATTTCTCGTTGTTCTACTCAAGCGAAGAGGACGCCCTGTTGTCCTACGCCGATATTCGAAATTTCCAGCAAGTATGGAATATTGTGGATGCAGATCAGAAGGTTAGACTGATTATAATTGTGTAACAGGCAGTACAATAAGGCAAACACTAATAAAGAGCATGTATAGTAAGTGATGTGCATCATAATTTCGATCCGCAAATATCTATTTCTTGATATGCTGTAAATTTCTCCTAATCAGTCAAAATTTTTCATTTTTTTTTCTCATTTTTCGATTCGTGCTAGCATTGAAAAGGGGGAAAACGGAAAAATAACCATGATGCAGCATTTACCTTGGCGAAGTGTGATCCATGAAAATCCCTGGTGAAGTTATGGGTCGCCGGCTTGCGCATTGTGAACGAGTTCTAATGGGCAAGGCTGGAAATATTTTCCCTGGAGTGATCCACATTTTCTCCCAGTAGCGGCGACAAATCGTATTCGCTTCCACTACCTGCATGGAATGTTGGGAATCACTTGTAGATAAAAATTTCAGCGTTCGATCCCTACCCGAAGGGTGAAATTCCTTCTCCGATTGCTCCGTGGAAGACTCGAAGTGGACCCCAACAAGGATCGACTGCTCTTCAAGCACATGTGCTATGAGATGGAGCGGCTGCACAATGGCGAAGACGTGTCTTTCCATGATGTGCTGAAGTGAGTTGATTACAGTAACTTAATCTTACTGTAATTGCTCATAATCGTTTTTACAGTATGCTGTCGTACCGAAGTGTGGATATACGGAAAAGCCTTCAACTGGAAGAGCTTCTGCAACGGGAAGAGCTGGAGTATCTAATCGAGGAGGAAGTGGCGAAGCAGACCATTCGTGCATGGCTGGAGCAATGCCTCCGACGGATTAAGCAGAAGCAAAATGTGGTTGGTCCTGAAAAGATCATGGGTACTGTGATGAGTGTGCAATTGGTGTTTTGCAGCAGAGCCAACCTGAAAGTATCGTGCCGACCTCGCTAGCTCTACATCGTCTCAGTTGCTTGATCCCTCTTGTTCCACATGTCCCATCCCAGCATAATCTCCAGGCTGCTCATGCAACTCCACCAGCGACTACGGTAGGTTTCTCCCCTTTTAGCCAATCACGTCACGTCGTTAAAATGAAGTATCGCTGGCTAGGAAGAGTATGATAAATAGCTTTCCTACATTAGGGAGGGGGCGTGTCCGTCGCTCCACCATCTTTCCGAGGATTCTGCACATGTAAAAGCTGTTTCAAGCAATTAACTGCTCACGAAAAGCTTCAGCAGAATTCCTCCAACTCTACAATATTCCTTTTCGGACGAGTTGCACCCGCAATTTTTCAAAGCACCCATTTTGCAAAGGGAAGAGCCCGTTGCAACGCCCACTTGTGGTAGATCTGTGTAAGGAGTGTTGGCACAGGACTAACTGTAGTAGATGTTCATCCTGAGCCCATCGTCACTGTATGATTTGTTCAATAGTATCGCTCAAATTCGTTTGTGCACGTGAAGAAGATGGCAAGTGGGCGTGGCGTCGCAACCTTCTGGAGAGATAGTACACGCTTGTGAGGAATTCACCGAAGTGGGCGTGGCTTGAGGGCTAGTATTCTTGATTTGTTTACCACTTGCCATTAAATACTCTTAGGACCTCAAATTGTTCCCCCCCCCCCACGCAGTTAGCGTTTTCCGCTCCAGCCAAATTTAGGCGTAGAGAAGTACACCTAGAAGCGGTGGCGCAGTCAAGCTCTGCGATTGGTCAATTCATCCAACTGGTCGATTGCCCTCTCCGGGTGGGCGGAGCCACAGACGCAATTTAACATGAGCGGCTTGATGATTGCCTAGCATCATGACCTTTCTCAGGAAATAGTATGAAATAATACATAATATAATAGTATACGATATGAAATAAGAGAGTGACAAAATAAGATAGGGTGCTCACCAAACAAATGGTAAAATATACATATAAATAAAATATGAATGGGAGCGTAAAAAAGTTAAAGGATTGAAGCAATGCCCTAATAACAGTGTCACTATGTGCGTTGAGATGACATCTCGGACCAATCACATGACTGTGCTAACGTCCTAGCCAATCATAGCGCAAAGAACAAATGGAAGCACGTCCTTTATAATTAGAGAGTATTACAGCAAAATTTCGACTCGTTTGAGTCTCGGGAAAGTATCGAAGAAGACAGTGGAAGTCGAAGGAAGCAAAGACGTCGCAACTCTATTCCGGAACTCGTTGGAGAAGCCAAAAAGTTCATGTTTGGCAGCCTTGCGAAGCGTCTTGAGAAGGCAGCTGAGTCCAAGTCGGGTAAGGATCGTCGTGGGACCCTCAAACAGTTGCAGGTGAGTTGCCTTATATCCTAGGACTAGTTCCTATGGTTAGGGGGAAATCCTTTTTCAGATGCCTACATACGAGCTTCCGGACTTGGAGGAGAATCTAGACGAAGCTTGTGATTCTCCACAGGAACGAAGACATTCTGTCGATACACCGATGAGCAACAATCCTGGTAAAACAGTGATCTTCTCAACTTCCTTGGAAAGTTTTCTCAACTTCAGGAGTAGATCTGTTGGTCCTCAATGCGTCTTCGCCGTCCGTGGAATTTCCAAACATCGAGCCCAATCCTGACCTACATCAATGGTGGACAGACCTATTTGAACTGTGAGCGATTGCACAGTGCAGCGGAACTACCGCTGGACTTCCATGAAAGTCCTACATCGCTCGGACATGTGTAAGGAGGAATGATGGCACTACATCGCGTTGGAGCATACGGTAGATGTTAGGGTATACTGTACAGATCTCTGTCAGAATTCTAATGGAGGTGATCTCAATAATAAATGGTACTTGTATCTTGTCATGTTGTTAACTGCCCAAAAATTATGTGTATTGGCCGAGGTCTAAATTAAAGGCCCGACGAGTAAATAAAACAATTTGGTACACTTACATTCATTTTTCGATCAATATTTTACAACATCTGGCACCTCCTGTATCAACTTCTCCGCTCGCTCTCGCCGAATACTACCAGCAGAACACCTTCGGCTACTTGACACCATTTTGAGCAACCGATTCACAGGTTTTGACAAGAAAATCCTTGAGTACCTCGGTGTAAGGGCGAGTGTTGCTTTCATGGATCACCATCTAGCAAAGTCACTAAAAACAGACTGTGGCCTATGCTATCTGTATTTTTAAAGCAAGAACACGGAGCATAATTGTCAGCCAATTTGTGTTGCGCCGCCAAGAGTAACTACAGGGTGGTTCAAAATTACGGAGACACGCTAAAAGGTTCATATCTAACGCTGGAAAACGAGCTGGCAATTTTGTTTCCAATACGATATTTTCCACACTACCTTGAACACTAGAATCACATCTCACGATATCTCTTACCACCGGCGATAAAACACATGAAGAATTCGAACTAGTCGCCTGCTGTAGCGCGGAAGTGCAGTCTTCCTAGATAATCTGCACTTTGTAAAAGCCTTTGCTCCAAGGATTAAACAATTTTCCGAGAGTGAAGTCAGTTTTTGTCCTCGGATGAATATTATGACGAGAAATCAGTTCGAATAAGTACTGAAAATAAGATTTATAGGAAAGCAGACATGACTTCCAGTGCAAAAACAGAGCAAAAACGTACTTTACGGTTGTTTCTTGTTCTTTTTCACTGTTTAGGGAGGGGACTGGAACTTATCAGGCTCATCAACTTCCACTCTCAAAGTTCTGAGAAGTATTTCCCTCGTAATACATTTAATGATGGTGATTAGAATTGAAAAGCACCCTCTGCCCGCGTTGAATTTCGGCGTATCGGCACGAAATTCTGGATCTCATAACCAAGGTAAGTGGACATTCCCAATGACTTTAACGTTTTTCTGTTTTCCACACCTTGTACTTTTCGATGTACTACTTAGTGTCGCTCTTGTAAAATTTTACACCTTAGTACAACTTGCGCGCCAAAAAAAATGTAATTGGGTGGTAAAACAAAGCTTGACTGACGTCCTAGATGTTCCTAAAAATCATAGTGTTAGGTAATTTTTTGGAAGAAGCTGTACAATTGAACAAATGAACAGCAAAAGATTGGATGCAAAACGCGAAAACTCGAGATAAGTCGAAAAACGCGCATCGCGCCCTTGTCTCCGTAATTTTGGACCACCCTGTAGTAGCTGAAAAATTGAGATATGCAGTCTTAGATGAGCGAAGCTGTATCGATGCGCATGTCCTCAGAATCCTCAAAGGTGGTAGAGGGGGGGGGGAGAGAGTGACAGCATGTATGAAATCAGTGTGGTCCATGGAAGCTCAACAAATTACCGAAATTTCAGTTTATGTTTGGTTCCGTGAAAACTAAACCTGTTAGGACATGAAGGTGCAAGGCAACTGCGAGTTAAGCAAAAAAATAGGATTGCAGAAAATTTGGGCTGCTGCTGTGAGCTTAAGACTAGGGTATCAGGGTTATTTTAGGTGCTAATTACAATGGTTGTTGCATCTGGTGGTTGTTGCATCTCCGCGATAAGCAACCCAAAGTGGAACAGACCAAAATAAGGTAGCCGCTATACTCCTCGAGGAGTATAGCACCTTGCGTCGTCGTCGCCGGCGACGGCGGCCGCCGATGTTGGCGACCCTTCAGAATCGATACGCACCGGCGCCGCAGTCGCCAACATTGGCGGCCGCCGATCGCCAAAGTTGGCGACCAATCGATATCCAGCGACGTCACAGTCGCCAACATTAGCGGCCGCCGATGTTGGCGATCGCCAGTCGCCGGCGACGGCGGCCGCCGCCACCGCTCCGCCCACAATCAATGCGCATCGGCCTCACAGTCGCCGGCGACGGCGACGCAAGGTGCTACAGTCCTCGAGGACTATAGCGGCAGTGTAAAGGTGACCTCGGAATGAGCGGGAAACAGCGTAAAAAGTGTGATTGCAGACGCGGCGAAAATAAGAATTATTAATGATTGCGAGTAAACATGAGCGCTTCACAGTACCGAAGTGTCAAGTTGGATGAGGAGGACAAGGGGACACTGAGACCACGAAGCAGTCCACCATGTATTAGATGAACCTACGTAACGACTTCGGGCCTAAGGCCACATGTACCAGGCATGTGAAATGGATTATGACGGCAGAGCCATCCATCGATCAATGGAGACAGGAAGAAAGGAAAGAGACAACCGCTCAAATCGGTGGCAACCATGAGAGACCGCCGTGCGCTGATGGCTTCGGCAGCCATTGAGCGCGGACATGATCTAGTCACAGGCCCCAGCGCAGCTTGTCGGTGGGCAAGCTGGGCTTCGTAAAAGGACCGGAAAGCAAAAGGGGCTTCGTACGGGTTCGGGGCCGAGCCCCAGAAAAAACTTTGAGGTGTTCGTTGGTCCAAAGAAAAGAAATGCGTTTATAAAGGCGATGAAAGACGAAAAAGGCTCGCAAAAGAACTGCTCTTAGCTTTAGCAGAGCAATTGCGGCGATCGATGTTGAAAAGTTCGATTGGAGCAGATCATGTACAGGTTCTCATAATCCTGAGGACTTAAACGACTCCTGCGCCGCGGAATCTGCATGGATTGAGCTGGAATCTTCAGTGAGATAAGAACTAAGGGAACACTAGAAGATTTTGGGAGAGACAATCTAAACTTATGTGAACCAGAAAAATATACGCTCACATTCTGAGTCTGAGTGGTTGCAAGGCTCTCCCGTTGAGTCGAGACTCAACCGATTGACACCAAATTTGGGGTGAAGAAGCGTCACAGCACTCAAAATAAATGTATGATGTCAGATCACAAAACTTATGTGAATCCAGGAATTGTATGCTCGGTAAAAGGGGCGAGCCTATTTTCGACAGGCTGGGCTACAAGCTGAGCCTGTCGGGGGCATAATGTCCCTATTCAAACACATAAGTTACCAACCCCCTACCATGTACCCTATAGTTGTAGGTATGTGCTTTCATACGCCTCACATACTATCACTTATCATCTCCTATCTTCCGAGTATTTGTCCTTCTCCGCTCGCTCCAAGGAACTATAGCAAGCCGTTTAGCCGCGCTCCAAAGCAGAACGCCGACCCAATCGACCCAGCGCGGGAATTGGAATCATTTGAAAGCCCCTTCGAAAGCCTCAGCACTGGTTTTTGGTAGTCATTTATATGATCTCCAGTCAATCACTTCTTTTGCGTCTCGGTAAATTCTCAATCTACTTCATCGCGGTCTCATTTCATTTTATAGGCTCTACGTAAAGGCTGTATTCACTGGATTTAAACGCGGTCTCCGCACCCAGTCCGAGCATACTGCGCTGCTCAAGCTCGATGGTGTGTTCAACAAGAGCGACGCCCAGTTCTACATTGGAGAACCGCCGTTTATCTCTACAAGGCTCACAATAAGACCACGGTTAGTTTCCCTTTTGTATTCAGTAGGTGTTGTCGAAAGTTTTTGTTTTTTTTTTGTTTCTCTTTTTGTTTTCTCATCAAATTCGTATGCTCTTTGTTCCGAGTTTTCGTTTCTTTTTTGAGCGCTTGAATGTGAATCGATGGAAATTTTGCTTTCTTGTCACAGTGTTGTATTGATTCTGCTATTGAAGTTTTTTTTTTGAGTTCACCTTTCCTCATCAAAATTGTTTTATGACACTTAAGCAGTGGCTGCCAACATTCAATTTTTGGAACTCGTTCTTTTGAGCCGTAAGATACTTTTAACCCATTGACGACCGCGTGGCTCACCGGTGAGCCGCACTTTTTCGGTTTTATATGCATTTTTGAGGGTTTCTCCCACACCACTATTTTTAAAGAGGGCTTCGTAGAATCTGCATTTTTCAAAGGGGGCTTCGTTTTGCCTACGACCATAAGACAGGCTCGTACCGGGGCCTGTCTAGTCATCGTGACCGCCTCTGGACGGTCTCAGTATTAGTTTACGGTCGCTAGCCGGGGCGCGATCGCATTCGTGACAATAGTACTACAGTCTGCGGTAAAGCTGCGGGGGGAGGGGGGGTGTCCTATAATTATGGAACGCATTATACCTCAATATATTGACCTGCTCCACAAACAACACAGTTGTTAACATGACTTAACACTCACAGATGTCGATCCATATATGAACTTATAACGCTGGACTAACTGCTTTCTTGTTATTCTAGGCCTTCGCGAAACATTCTGCGTATCCTCCAGACACATGAGTTAGAGGGGTCCATTACTCTGTCATCGGGCAGCAGCTAACCAGCTCAAAATCGTTTAGCCTTACCCACTTGACAGCATCCTCTCCTCAGTTGTTCCTAGAAAGACAAGAATCTAGCACGAACGTCCTCCCTTGGGATTATATCAAAAGAGGATTACATCACAAGCAATTCTGAAGAACGATGAATGCAATGAAGGAAATGTGTAGTGGGATAAAAGCTCACAGAAAAGTTGAACTTAGATATGTTGAAACGAAGAAATCAACCATAACCGAACACCATTGCACCTATGCTCTACTTCGTACAGTTCGCGGACGTCGACTGCCACTACAAAGTTGACCAGCTGAGATGTTCGAATACGTGACACCTTCAAAACGCAGTAATTCTTACATCAAACTAGTACATGGAACTAGCCATTACTCCTTCCAAAAGTAATTGTTCACTGACCCGATTCATATTCTGTACTTTCTATGCCCTGATCATTAAATAATATCATCCCAAGGCAAATGAACACTTTCACTCCTCAATAACTGAAACAATTCCAGAATAAACAGTTTCAGGATAGGGCAACTGTGCCCGAATTAATGATGTTCTCAGGCCAAATATAACGAATGAAGAATAATATTCCACACAATGGAATGACCGCCGAGAATTTGGCGAAGAGCGCTACACTGCTCCCTACAAAAGCCACCACTAGTGTATGTGATATCAGAACCATAAATTGGTATGGCTGGCAAAGTCGTTCTCTTGGCGGTAAGTTTCTTTGAGGAGTCGCACAGTTTCATGTCAAGTTATCTTCTATTCAGACCGCCCTCGCTCTATTGGGAGGAAATCATGTTGAAGGTGAGGATCTTGTGAAACAATGCATGTAGGCGCCCTCAGAGATGTTGGCTCAAGCCGTTGCGACGCGACCAGTATGAAGGGCGGAAGTATAGCACCTGGAGCACCCTCTCATGTCGTGACGTAGAGGATAGAAGAGCAGAAAATTCCTCATATTACAGCGGCCTTCGAAAACGCTAGAACGACATAAGATAGCTTTCCCAACATCGTTAACTTAGGCACGGCACCAGCCGCTACTACTGTGGCACCGGCCGCTACTACTGCAGCACCAGCTGCTACTACTGCAGCACCAGCTGCTACCACTGCAGCAGGTGGCGGTGCAGCTACCACTGCAGCTGGTGCAGCTACTACAGCAGCCGGAGGTACTGGAGCAACTACTGCTGCAACAGCGTCGAATGTAACGAGAAAGCCATGGCCAAGTAAGTATGTTCGCTATGAAAGTTGCTTGAGATCGAATATTGGAACTGCTTCAGAGCCGAACTGTGGAGCCCAAACACTATCGAACGGCCTGAGGTCGCTATTCCTCAACAAGCACAATGAATACAGGTGAAGGCTGTACTCTTCTCTAGTGTTTTCGGTGAGGTTACTGTGGCAAACGCAAGCGTTTCGCTAGTCTCGCTGCTACAACAGAGCTCGTGGAAAGTTCAGATGCTGTGGAAGTGTATCCGAGGTCTAGGAGGGCGACGGTATCCTCCCAATGATTGGTATTGTTTTGGCGTAGCTAGAATGACTTCTTCGGGTGATACCCACTCTAGACAAGGATTTACAGTCTAGATGAACGATTTCGTAGAACTCAATAAGCTCAGGGATGCCCACAAATGAGCCAAAAATTGTAAAGTTTACTCGCTCCCATATTTCGTTATTTGTAACAATTTCAGAGGACTTGTTGCCAGAGGACAGACACAGGTCAG
This sequence comes from Ancylostoma caninum, assembly GCA_037903475.1. Lineage (NCBI taxonomy): Eukaryota > Metazoa > Nematoda > Chromadorea > Rhabditida > Ancylostomatidae > Ancylostoma > Ancylostoma caninum. Next base: position 153,128 of record JBAJFG010000532.1, on the reverse strand, counting down.
CGCCGGCTGGGGCATTGCTCCACCTGCTGCACTTATGTACCGTATGGTATGGACAAATTTTTCCTTTATTTCTTAATGAGCCGAAGTATATGCAGTGGTTGGAATTTCAGAAGTACAGCTGCGATGCTGAATCATACGCTATACAATATGTTGCAAACTGCCGACCTCGTGCCCTCCCTGAGTACACTCACCCTGGGTATAAGGTGAACACCCATGTTCTGCGAACCGTTTACACAACCGAGGCCGGAGCTATACAAAACGTGAGTTGGATGCTGCTTATTATGACATCTGGCACTCAATTTGATAAATACCAGCTGAGCAATTTCTGCAGGCAATGGCGACGTGGTGGGGTCAGTTGGCAAGATTTGGAATGAGATCGAACATGATGTTCTATGCCAGCGAGTACAGAAGAGGTACCAGCAATGTTCTGAGCTGGGCAAAGGTCTGACTATTACTATTAGCAATGATGAAGATAACCAGTAAAAAGAACTGCACTGTTTTCATTTAGATGGCTTGGTGGAATAATAAGGAAGTCGGCTGTGCAGTACGCAATTGCGGAACGTTCTTCTACACTGCCTGCATGTACAAGCCTGGGTGGGGAATCGCAACCATCCTAAACCGTTCCAGATGACCTCAGTCAACTTTGGATTTCAGAGGCAACGGTATCAATCAGTATGTCTACAAAGTAGGAGCTGTGTGTTCCGAGTGCCCAGCGGGAGAATGCGACGGCCAGGCACTGTGTCGTTGGTAGACTTTGTGTGAAATTTTTGAAACTGAAGTTTCGCTCTTGTTCGTTTGATAGCAGTGATGAAGCAATAAAAATATTTTATGCATGCTTTGACAAGACCAAAAATTAAAATTACACGGCATTGAGTGGAAGCAAACAATGTATTATTGTGCAATGGCGCAACCACATCCAAAAGATTCTCTGTAGGACATTGAAAATGACTTGACTTTTTGGATTTCGAGTACTTTCACTGAAGTTACTGTTGAGTGAAATTTGGCAAGCTGATCAAAAATAGGAAAATGGTTCTGAAAGAAGGAGGGTGTATTTTTGTAATATAAAAAAGAAATGACCAAGTGAAACTTTGAAAACATCGACTGGTAAAGTAATCACTTGAAAAAATCCGACATGTCATACCACATAGATGACTTAGTATTGTTTACTCAAGTTAGATCTATAACTGCGACAGGAGCGAAATGGGGGGGGGGGGTCAAAAAGTGAAGGCTGTTCCTCAACGGCTCCGATAAGGCTGAGACATGTCAAAGAAAGTGAAGGTTGTAAAGTACAAGATAGCCCTTTCTAAGGTGAAGCACAGGAACACTTTCAATATTTCCCAAAAAAAAGATAACTACACTACGTTCGAAGCTGATGCTTGAGCTGGAACTTGCACCTGCTCATTGCTTTCGTGTCGGGGACAGCACCCAGGTCAACACGGATAGTGTCTTAGTTTGATATTCGCGGAAAATTTTGGTTATTTCACAAAACTGTGTATCGCCATATTGCGCAGTTGCCACTTATTTTTCTCCTCCGAAATTTCCCACAGAAGGACACCAAAAGCGACGAAGCAAAGCGAGCAAACCAGACATCTTTACTTCTACGTTTTATGTGATTTCTGCGCCACTTTCAGTTGCACCTCTGTGATCTCAGTACCACCTTGTCCTTAAAGGCCGTGTGTCACCTAGTTTTGAGGGTTGTAGATATCAACAGGTTCTATACCTCCTCGTCACGCTGATTCCAATGACGTCAGACAGAACGCATAATATTGTTGAAAACCCCGTTTTCGGAGGGTCTGAAAGTACAGTCCACTTGGGCGGAGCGGTCCGTGACTGTGATAACTGCCCGCCACGGCTGCAATATTAGCCAACACGTCTTGACGTGTCCAATCAATAAGACCAGCGGAATCAAGCATCCATTCGGCTCAATAAACTGTTCCAAATCCCGTACCGAAAAACGTTTAAAAACGGGTTTAAAGAAAGCTTTGTAAAATTATGTTATGCCGCCGGATTCAGCGCATCGAGGAGATTCATAATCCGCTAGAATCTCATATATGAGAAAGAGACGACACATTGCCTTTAAAGGCAGCACTGACGGAAATTCTCGCTTCTAATTTGAGTTGGTCACCACGTAGCCGACCGCTAGACAATCGCAACAGTGAGTTGAACATCGTGGATGGCCTTACCTGCGAAGATACTGCCGTGGACACATCTGCCGCTTTGGACAAAAGGGTTTGTTCCTTCATCTAACGCCGTCGACTGGGATGGTGCATGGAATCCTACCATTTTCAGGGTTCCACGGCGGAATCCATTGTGTGGGATATTATTTTTCATTCGTTATATTTGGCTTGAGAACACCATTAATTCGAGCACAGTTGCCCTATCCTAAAACTGTTTATCCTGGAATTGTTTCAGTTATGAAGAGATGGAAGTGTTTATTTGCGTTGGGATAATATTAGTTGATAATGTGTAGTTGTAGTACCAGGGCATAGGAAGTACAGAATGTGAATAGGGTGAATGAATAATTATTCTTTAGAAAAGCAGGTACTAGTGCGATGTACTAAATTGATTTAGTAATCACTGCATTCGGAACGATCACACATCTCAATATCCCAAAATGGTCCAATTTGTAATGGCGTACAATTGAATTCGGTTAGGGTTAACCACTACACAAAAAACGTAATGCAGCCTCCCTCGAGTTCAAAGTTCCAGCCCTTTCATTGCATTTGTCACGATAAAAAAATCTTTCTTGAACCACAGTGATTTGAGACATTGTTTGGAAGTGTAGCACTCATTTCATATGAAAATACTGGGGAATAGTCAAAAAATAAGGTCCAGTATTTGATAAGAAAGGCGCGGCTTACCGGTGAGCTATGCGGTTGTCGATGGGATGATGGACTCACAACTCATACCTGAAGTAACTAACCACGAAATATCGCGAAACGCGCAAGAAAATCACAAAAACGAGATGCTGTTTCCAATAAGTGTTATCGTGCTCCCTCGACACTTGTGAGTACTACACGGAAACCGAATGCGTTTGCGAAAGGGAGCGATTCCGACGCCGATGCAGACGCGGACGTACCCCAAAAAATCCGTACTGATATCAGCGTCCACGAAAATATCTCCGCAGTTAGGTGTCAATTCTTTGTATTCTGCTTATTGCTTATTCATTATTCAATAGTCTATGCAAGTACAACTTTTTCTACAGTAGACATCTTCCATTTGGAATTGAGCAGATCTCAAACATTTCCCTCCTACTCTTTTAGACAAACCATGAGCAGGTTATAAAGCGAAAAGGAAAAAGAGAAACTTATTCGGAAAGAAAAGTAGTATTCCGCTCAACCTCACACACTCTGGTAACCGTGCAGCACGAACACAGCCCGAACTGCGTGGTTCCAGTAGAAACGCTAGCAGCAACGGTTGCCAGTTGCTGCCACCATCCCCTCGATTGCTGCTCAAGCTGTCGGCCCTTTAGCAGAAATTGCTGAGGGACAGGGTTAACGTCGATAGACCTCACTTCCGATTCAGAGACAGAACTATATGTGCTCTGGTAACTGTGCAGCACGAACGCAGCCCAAACGGCTTAATGGTTCGAGTAGAAACCCTAGCAGCAACGGTTCCCAGTTGCTGCCATCCTCCCCTTGATTGCTGCTGTCCCTCAGCAATTGCTGCTAGAGGGCCGACAGCTTGAGCAGCAATTGAGGGGAGGATGGCAGCAACTGGCAGCCGTTCAAGAAATAATTCAATTTTGTCAGTATTGCAATGTTGATCTCACCTCCTGGCAAGAATTTCCACAGATATTTCTTCCACGTGATAATTGACAAGCTCACGCAATGGGGGTTTATGGCTGAACTCTTCTGAAACGGAAAGGAACATTACTCTCTCCACTGTTTCTGCTATTGAAGATACTCCTATGTTGTTCAGGAGCGATACATTTGGCAGACGATTATCGTTACCTCTACATTTTTACGGGAGAAAATTTGCTAGGCGATACAATTTCCTGGAAAATCAGTGATAAAGTTGCTACAGCAAAATATCAGTGATATGTAATAAACAAAGCTCATTTCATTGTATCTTCTCGTAAACATGCAATGGTACGCATAGTACGATTCATTTCTAGTTACCGAATGTTATGGGCAGTTGCTGCTGTGGGTTCCTCTGTCAACAGGGACTGAACACTGTTCAGCTACAACACAAAATCTATTCAGTTTAAACTTCGCAAACTCTTTTTCAGCCCGTTTCAAAAGAAAAGAAGTCGACATGACTCAAATGGATCCCTTCGTACACAAAGTGAGCAAATCAAACGTTTTTTCAAGCTCAAGAGCAAGTAGTCGTAATTGCAGATCACCTACGACTGCAAAGGATTTGGCCTGCACGACATGGCTCTGCTCAACAAAAAACATGACCCTCATGGCGCTGCTGCTTACGCTGTAAGTTCATGTGATCACAAACTCAAATGGCTAGGACATTCCGTAATTGTAATTTGCGTGGGGTGAAGTAGGGTAATTCAACCTATGGGTGGAGTTAGGCTGAACAATCTTGTCATGGCAGACCTCACCTCTGTCTCACAACGAGCCATTTTCCTAAAGAGGGGACCAGCTTTTTAGCTGCTTATTACACAACCAGTCTGGCCGTCCGGCTGACGCCGGACTTCCAGACTTTTCCTAATGCTCGCTTCGCTCGCATGGCTTCATCCCTTCTTCATTCAAATAAAGTCACAGCTATTCCACAATTTTGCTATAATGTGTCCCACACCCTTTCCATTGCTTTTTCTCATGTAAAAATGCACTTATCAAAGAGGATTAACCTTCTCAAAGCAATTTTATCATTTGCTCAACTGAAATGGGTTTTTGTAACTATATATAACCGGTTCAACCTGGATTGACCGCAGAAAATGGTCTATCATTCTTTGTTCGTTATAACTGGTCAAGTGATAAGAGTCAGTTAGAACATATAAAAGTGGAGGGTGCGGTGTGTTCATAAACAAATGAGAAGAGAAGAACGCGGCGGAGGACGTAAGGAGGAAGGATTCGCACGGATTGCATACTAATCCGCGCATGCGGACTGATGTCAGGCTACCACTGGTGGTCTGACATCTAGTTTTTTTTTACGATTGATGATAGACGCCATCGAATCGATTTAACAAATATGGACCTAACTCATGACATTTCCCTGAATAGTGGACACCGGCGCACCCCTCCTGCATCAGTAGCTATATTTTCAAGCGTCTCCCCCCACTTTGGGCGCCGGCGCACCTTTATCACAGCCGTGGACCCGTCTCCCCCCACTTTGGGCGCCGGTGCACCCTTATCACAGCAGTGGACCCGTCTCTCCCCACTTTGGGCGCCGGCGCAGCCTTATCACAGTGATGGACCTGTCTCCCCCCACTTTGGGCGCCGGCGCACCTTTATCACAGCCGTGGACCCGTCTCCCCCCACTTTGGGCGCCGGTGCACCCTTATCACAGCAGTGGACCCGTCTCTCCCCACTTTGGGCGCCGGCGCACCCTTATCACAGCCGTGGATCCGCCTTCCCCCACTTCTGGGCGCCGGCGCACCCTTATCACAGTGGTGGACCCATCTTCCTCACTTCTGGGCGCCGGCGCACCCTTATCACAGTGGTGGACCCGTCTCCACCCACTTTGGGCGCCGGCGCATCATTATCGCAGCAGTGGACCCGTCTCCCCTCACTTTGGGCGCCGACGCACCCTTGTCACAGCAGTGGATCCGTCTCCCCCCACTTTGGGCGGCGACGCACCCTTATCACAGCAGTGGACCCGTCTCCCCCACTTTGGGCGCGGACGCACCCTTATCACGGCCGTGGACCCGTCTCTCCCCACTTTGGGCGCGGACGCACCCTTATCACAGCCGTGGACCCGTCTCCCCCACTTTGGGCGCGGACGCACCCTTATCACAGCCGTGGACCCGTCTCCCCCCACTTTGGGCGCCGGCGCACCCTTATCACAGCAGTGGACCCGTCTCCCCCACTTTGGGCGCCGACGCACCCTTATCACAGCCGTGGACCCGTCTCCCCCCACTTTGGGCGCCGACGCACCCTTATCACAGCCATGGACCCGTCTCCCCCCACTTTGGGCGCCGACGCACCCTTATCACAGCCGTGGACCCGTCTCCCTCCACTTTGGGCGCCGGCGCGCCCTTATCACAGTGGTGGACCCGTCTCCCCCACATTGGGCGCCGGCGCACCCTTATCACGCCGTTGGACCCAACTCCAGGCGTTTTCCCACTTTTGGACTCCGGCGCACTCCTACAGCAACAGTGGACCCGGTGTAGAACATTTTCATCACTCTAAGCCACGCCCTCGAATTTCGTTTCACACACACTGACACACACACGTGACAGACAGACTAAGCCCGTTATTATAAGTCATGATCATTTCAAATTAATTCCGGTTGGGGGCAGATTGTACTAAGTGCGTGCGTTTGACACGCGTGCGTCTATGTGATGACTCAGACGCACGTGTTTGCGGTCTCACACTCTTTTTCGTTGAGGATGTACACTCCGCGTTGATCGGACTTCATGGAAAATCCTCTAGCTACATTTATAGTTCATCATCGGAGTCCGATCCGGTCTGGTAACGAATGATACGTATCGATCGCCGGATAACGAAGATCAATATGTATCTTTTGTTATCTGACCAGATCGGACACCGATGCACATGAATGTAGCTTCTGCAAATTGATACGTGCGTCCGACCCGCGAATGACGCATGCACTAAGAGTAGATAGCCCTTTAGTCAAGCTAAGGGTATCCCTAGAGTGTGCCTGTACTCGTAACGATTGTCATACGCATCTTTTTCACTGTCGTTCTCATCTTCAATGAACATAACGGCACAAGCATAGTTTGAAATCAAGCACTTTCCCGAACATGGCGCAAATATGACGAATATATTTTTGGATACTTCACTGCTGCTTCTGACCCGTGGTTTGGCTTGTGAATCGCTTTGTTACGATAAGTTATCGCCTTGGAACGAAAAGAATGAAAATCCGCGTTCTGAATATTCATTTTTAACAAACTTATTGCGGGTATTGTACCTACGAAGCTCAGGTGCATGCGTCTCACCTGCGTCTGAGCTGCGTCAAGGCTACGACTGACCGTATCCTTCACCAGTCTGGCCGTCCGGCTGACGCCGGACTTCCAGACTTTTCCTAATGCTCGCTTCGCTCGCATGGCTTCATCCCTTCTTCATTCAAATAAAGTCACAGCTATTCCACAATTTTGCTATAATGTGTCCCACACCCTTTCCATTGCTTTTTCTCATGTAAAAATGCACTTATCAAAGAGGATTAACCTTCTCAAAGCAATTTTATCATTTGCTCAACTGAAATGGGTTTTTGTAACTATATATAACCGGTTCAACCTGGATTGACCGCAGAAAATGGTCTATCATTCTTTGTTCGTTATAACTGGTCAAGTGATAAGAGTCAGTTAGAACATATAAAAGTGGAGGGTGCGGTGTGTTCATAAACAAATGAGAAGAGAAGAACGCGGCGGAGGACGTAAGGAGGAAGGATTCGCACGGATTGCATACTAATCCGCGCATGCGGACTGATGTCAGGCTACCACTGGTGGTCTGACATCTAGTTTTTTTTTACGATTGATGATAGACGCCATCGAATCGATTTAACAAATATGGACCTAACTCATGACATTTCCCTGAATAGTGGACACCGGCGCACCCCTCCTGCATCAGTAGCTATATTTTCAAGCGCTCCTCCACTTTTGAGCGCAGGCGCACCCCTATCACAGCAGTAGACCCGTCTCCCCCCACTTTGGGCGCCGACGCACCCTTATAACAGCCATGGACCCGTCTCCCCCACTTTGGGCGCCGGCGCACCCTTATCACAGCAGTGGACCCGTCTCCCCCCACTTTGGGCGCCGACGCACCCTTATCACAGCCGTGGACCCGTCTCCCCCCACTTTGGGCGCCGACGCACCCTTATCACAGCCGTGGACCCGTCTCCCCCCACTTTGGGCGCCGACGCACCCTTATCACAGCAGTGGACCCGTCTCCCCCCACTTTGGGCGCCGACGCACCCTCACAGCAGTGGACCCGTCTCCCCCACTTTGGGCGCCGGTGCACCCTTATCACAGCAGTGGACCCGTCTCCCCCCACTTTGGGCGCGACGCACCCTTATCACAGCCGTGGACCCGTCTCCCCCACTTTGGGCGCCGGTGCACCCTTATCACAGCAGTGGACCCGTCTCCCCCCACTTTGGGCGCCGGCGCACCCTTATCACAGCAGTGGACCCGTCTCCCCCACTTTGGGCGCCGGCACACCCTTATCACAGCAGTGGACCCGTCTCCCCCCACTTTGGGCGCTGGCGCACCCTTATCACAGCCGTGGACCCGTCTCCCCCCACTTGGGCGCCGACGCACCCTTATCACAGCCATGGACCCGTCTCCCCCACTTTGGGCGCCGACGCACCGTTATCACAGCCGTGGACCCGTCTCCCCCCACTTTGGGCGCCGACGCACCCTTATAACAGCCATGGACCCGTCTCCCCCCACTTTGGGCGCCGGCGCACCCTTATCACAGCAGTGGACCCGTCTCCCCCACTTTGGGCGCCGGCGCACCCTTATCACAGCAGTGGACCCGTCTCCCCCACTTTGGGCGCCGGCGCACCCTTATCACAGCAGTGGACCCGTCTCCCCCACTTTGGGCGCCGGCGCACCCTTATCACAGCCGTGGACCCGTCTCCCCCCACTTTGGGCGCCGACGCACCCTTATCACAGCAGTGGACCCGTCTCCCCCACTTTGGGCGCCGGCGCACCCTTATCACAGCAGTGGACCCGTCTCCCCCACTTTGGGCGCGGACGCACCCTTATCACGGCCGTGGACCCGTCTCTCCCCACTTTGGGCGCGGACGCACCCTTATCACAGCCGTGGACCCGTCTCCCGTCTCCCCCACTTTGGGCGCGGACGCACCCTTATCACAGCCGTGGACCCGTCTCCCCCCACTTTGGGCGCCGGCGCACCCTTATCACAGCAGTGGACCCGTCTCCCCCACTTTGGGCGCGGACGCACCCTTATCACGGCCGTGGAC
>JBAJFG010000532.1:0-143968 GCA_037903475.1 Ancylostoma caninum | reverse complement strand
GTGGACCCGTCTCCCCCACTCTGGGCGCCGACGCACCCTTATCACAGCCGTGGACCCGTCTCCCCCACTTTGGGCGCCCGCACCCTTATCACAGCAGTGGACCCGTCTCCCCCACTTTGGGCGCCGGTGCACCCTTATCACAGCAGTGGACCCGTCTCCCCCACTCTGGGCGCCGACGCAACCTTATCACAGCCGTGGACCCGTCTCCCCCACTTTGGGCGCCGACGCACCCTTATCACAGCAGTGGACCCGTCTCCCCCCACTTTGGGCGCCGACGCACCCTTATCACAGCCGTGGACCCGTCTCCCCCCACTTTGGGCGCCGACGCACCCTTATCACAGCCATGGACCCGTCTCCCCCCACTTTGGGCGCCGACGCACCCTTATCACAGCCGTGGACCCGTCTCCCTCCACTTTGGGCGCCGGCGCGCCCTTATCACAGTGGTGGACCCGTCTCCCCCACATTGGGCGCCGGCGCACCCTTATCACGCCGTTGGACCCAACTCCAGGCGTTTTCCCACTTTTGGACGCCGGCGCACTCCTACAGCAACAGTGGACCCGGTGTAGAACATTTTCATCACTCTAAGCCACGCCCTCGAATTTCGTTTCACACACACTGACACACACACGTGACAGACAGACTAAGCCCGTTATTATAAGTCATGATCATAGAGAGACAGCACGTTGAATGCACACACTTAATGTGAATTTCCCCTTCATTTTATGGCTCCAATGCTCGGAAAAGTCCTCTAGTTTTCCAAATTGCTGCCGATCCTTGCATGTCCATAAGCTGAGAAAGAAATGAACAGCTAAGTAAAGAGCTGAGTATTCACTTTCTGAAGAGAATGTTGTTTTTTCAGAAATACCGCTACTACGGCGACGTTCAGATCATCTCCACTGAAAGACTTTTCAAACTCATGGAAATGCCACGAGGTTTTCCAGTTCTCATATGATTACGAGTTACAATTTCACTTCATTGCAATACGCTTTAGACGAATCTTTTTCACTAAATGGTCCCAACATAGACGTGAAGGAGGTCTTTCGAATATTATTCGTCAAAGATTTCGATGATCCATTTTATCTACGATTATTGGAGAGCATGATGCCGTTGGGTAAGCCTCTTATTCTACTTGAGCTAGGAATTTGGGATGTTAATTTGGGATGTTTGTGTGGGAAAGGAGGGCGGTGTCAAACTCTACGATTGGTGCGTCGATGTCTCCATTACTCAATCCCACGTCATACGCAGGAGCTCGTACCTCCAATTAAACATAGATCAGCAACGAGTCAGAAAAGCTTAGAGGAATTGTAAGAATTAAGAGAAACAAAAGATTTCTCAACAATTTAAAACAAATTCGAAGGGAAGTTTTCTGCCAGGGATTAGAAGAATTCCGTTGAATGCCAAGAACATGAAAATAGCTAGGACCCGAGAACGGGGCTTGGCCCCGCCCATTCTCTCTCCTCGTTGCGGTTTGAAACTTACTGAACTTTTCGAGATTAGGCGCTAGTCTACTTTGGGACCCTAAAAATTTGAGTTTTCACTAACATTTTACGCATAATAGCTGTTTCACATGCTGAGCAAGGACATCGTTCCCGTGTTGATTGATTGATTGTTTGATTTATTGATTGGTTTGATTAGGTTTGATTTTGTCTGAACGAACCCAGGATGATTATTAGCCTTTTTCAGATGAACTTGATCCCCCAGACAACACACAAGGGGGTTCGAATGAAAGAACGCAACTAATAGACCCACTGAAATCCAGCAAGAAAGGTAAGCGGAGCTGCGGTAGAACCGCAGCTGTGGCTCCTTAATCCGAGGAATATCTTAAACATTTAAGTATGTCTTCAGGCAGCATGAGCGAAAAAAAGTCCAGCATCAAAAATATCACACCAGTAGAAGTTCCAGCGCCGTTGGCAAATAAATTGAAAGAAAAATTACAAAATGACAAGAGAAAAGAGGTAGAAAAGAACAAGGAGGAGAAAGCGGTGAAGACGAAAAAAATGGACAGGACTCAAAAATCTGATTTCCTCCGCACGAGGCCAACACAGACATCAGAAAGAATGAGAGGAGACGAGAGAAGCAGTACGAAAAGGAGAAGAGATAGGAGTCTAGAAGAAGAAGAGGTGAAGACGGAGCCAACTATGCCGGATGACTATGGATGATGTGAGGTGAGGATTCTGGGGAGGATTTGAGCATGTCCAGCAGCATTCGCAGTTAGCATAGCCTCATCGCGCGCCACTTGAACTATGTTGAAACATACGGGCGGTGAAAGTGGTAGCAATAGTGAGAAATATGCGTATCGATCGCCACGTAACATCAGTTACCAGCGCTTGTTACCGCTTTCGAACGCTTCCCATCTCCGCGATAACCGGCAAATTCTGAGGATACCCTCATAGCGATTCAGTTTTTTTTGCCCCGCTGTTAGCACTCCGTAACGCTGACCGTTCCGCACCACTTCCGCGGCGCTGTTTTGCTGCGCGCTGTCCTGCTGGGTCTGACACGTACTGACACAGACCTCGTACGTTCTCACGAATTGGTGCAAAGTAGCGCAGCAACGACAAATCCAAGCCCTTGTGTTGTATGCCAGGATATGTCAGAACCACCAGCAACACATAGCGATACCTAGTCGTGGCACTTTTGCGCTGCGTATCTCAGGCAGTGCGAAAGACTACCTACCACGGATTTCTAACCGCAGCTATAAGTCTCATGTTTCGATCTGAATTTCTCCCAAGACCTTCCCCCATATTGCTATAATTCTAACCCAAGATCATCTGAAAAATCCAGAGTTATTCTGGACACCCCATGACACCAACTTTGAGGTTATTTGTTTTATTATCACATCTGCACAAGGGCCTGACGCGCCGCGTTTGTGTCGTGAGCCCGCAAAAGTCTGATTTTGTGGCTCGAAATGAACACTTTTGCCCAAGTAGACATAACGAGGACTGCACTCTGTGGTCTGCTGTAGTAAATCTACTGATTTGACCATACACCAGCGAATGATTCATACTGTCGCTCCTTCTATAATTACAGACCGCCTGAGATGTGCTAACAGGCTTAGTCGTGCGAGGGTGTCACGCTAATTGGCCGGTTAGCTCTTTCCACCGGGGAGTATTTATTTACTTGTTTACGTAATTACTTATTTATCCAGGATTTCAAAAATCAGCTGGCAAGCGTAAATACATAACATTTTGCCTATTCGACATGTTCATCATTTTGGGCTTGAGCCGGAACTAGAATAACCCGTCAGTACTTGCCACTCCCACGCATAAATTGCTATAGCCTCTAATACCTAAGATTTAAAGGCAAGGTCCGATCGAAACCTTCCCCACCCAGGTTTTTTGTTCCTTGGAGTCCATGCCATATGTGCTCAGTATCTCAAATTTGAGACCTCGGAATAAGCTCTATCGCTGGATATGGGACAAAACGTCCGAGGATTACAGTAGCTGTGGAAAAACGCGCTCCAACTAACAAAAGCTGCACGCGTGCCTACTGAACAACGATGTGATACCTTTCCTACCCATTAAACGGAACATCGGTCCTTCGAATATGAATTTTTTTCCTACGACGCCACAAGAGACAGCATGTGGGGCGCGCCGAATAACGTCATTTGAAAGCAAGGACGCCGCAAACCCGCAAACACCGTACCGAAAGTGGTCCATGGAAAGCGTTCGTTGTGGGACCTTTTCGGGGATTTTTCTATAGTTTTCGTCCAAGGCGTTGCTGTGGGCTACGAATCCAATAGAAATTCGGGAGATGGAATTTTACGCGGACCTTGCCTTTAAGATTAGATTGAAAGGACTAAAAATTTTTCTTCACATTTTCGTTGACGCCGTTTACGTACTTCACCAAAAATCTTTACTAGCTCACCTAACCGCTGGAGAAAATCAATAATCGAAGCAAATTCCAGAAAATACCGTGGACATTGTATCTATCAAGCAAACCATTGAAGTGATACACTATTAACTGTTTAATATGTGCAATAAATTTGTTTTTAATCTGTGATTTTACACAAAAACGCGATGGTTGACGCCAATTTGCGGAGCCTTGCCCGGGGTAGGCGGCTGATTTCTTCTGTGAATGTGTGTGAAAATTACATTGGAAAGCGATATTTTTTTCTGGTAGCAATGGGGAAAATTCTCTAGAAACCTGTAGTTTTGGATGTACGCAAATACAGACATCGCTCTGAAAATTATGTTTTGTTTGGCTGGTAGCTGTATCATGCTGCACCCATGCACCTAGTCAAGCACTGTCAGGTGGCTGGTAAATAAACACTGTGTGGTAATGGTGATCGTCAAGTGACAGTATGCAAACATGTCGGATCAGTTACAGTAAACATTGACATTGTTACAGTTGGCAGACTGGATACGGTATGGGTGCTGTAGCTTTTCCATGGCGGCGAAATCGCACACAATTCTATAGCAAGTGCTTGAGAAACCAAAATGAAATTAGCGTCTCGATAGCCGGGATGATTAACGATCGTCCCATGGGCGCCTCATAGTGAATACGGTTTCTTACCGTATCCCGCTGTGCGAATCGCGTCGTCCAGCAGTGAGCCGCGCTTCGTCACCTTTCAATCAGCGCGATTTCACGCCTGCGTGCGGCGTCTTTGACGCACCGCCGACAAAGCGCACGGAGCGGCGCGTTTTTGCATGCGAGAAAACATCAATCATCACCAATTCCTCATCGGGATGAAGCCACCACACGCACGCGACTCGACCATCTGGGAGGTCACCGCCCCCGGCTAACCAACAACATTGCCTTATTGACAGTAGCCAAATACAAGTGAAGTACGCAATTTTGCGTGCCCTTGTTATGGAATGTCCATTTAGCATAGCCTTTTCTGGATAACTGGGGTCATATCCTTATAAGTGCTAATGCATCTGTACTATTGTGACTACAGCTGTGACGCAACAACGCGTGACCATCAGTTCGCGCATAACTAGGTGTTACCATGACATATGGTGAGATGATACCATATGCGAGCACCTTATTAAAGGTGCTGGATATGGTCATATTATTAGGAGTCTCTGATTTTAACATGGAAGCGGTTCGATATGTTCCTCTTCTATACAGGTCCTTGCACTTAAAATTTGTTTTTTTTATCCCTGACCCTTAGATCCGCACTATTGTACTAGGGCCATCGCAACGCGACGGATCTGTAAGTATTTTTGTTGTATTATCACGGAGTTGAACTCGGAAGAATCCCATATTTTAGGGCGATGATTTTCTTCTCTCTTAGCTTAGCAGTACCTTATTCATATTTTCACGTTTAATTTGTGGAGTATTTTTACAAAAAAAATGGAGGAAAACCTTGCGTGGTCATAAGTTGTCATAGATTCGAAAAATCTATCGTGCAGCTGTGCTGACATAGCGATCACAGTGAAACTTGACAAATTTTAAAAGCTGATTGTGAGCGTGATCTTTGACTGCGAACCACTCCCGTCTACTTCGTCCGAGACGTTCCTTTCCAAAATCCATTAAATAGTAGGTAGGTGAATCTTGAAAAAAAAGGATACTTGGCTGGCCCAGCCATTCGTAATGAGATCCACATTAATCTGGCCTGCGAAAGCGGGCATTCAGGGGTATAATTAGCTGAAATTTCCCGTCAAACTGCTCAAATTTGAGCTCATTTCAAAAGTTTCAACTTTTTCATACTCTCGCTGAACTTTGTTCTTGTTCTATAGTGCTACCATAGTTTAACAGCCAACAATAGGACAGTCTTCGCTTAGTCCATTTTAATTCATCATCTCTAAAAACTCGATTGGGTCCTCACCACCATCCCATGATTTCCTGTGGAGTACGATTTTTCGTCCCGATTTCCTGTATATGGTGAGAGAAGCGGGCAATTAGGATGATATTCCTTAAATTTTCTTTTCCTATTTCGTAAACTGTTTTATATCATTCACTTTTTTAATTTCAATCAACTCCTCTTAGATGACCATTTCGAAAAGTTTCCGCTACCATTTTTTGACACAATAAGTTTCAGAAGCCAAATTTGACCGCTTTGGCAAGAATCATGTCACGTATGTACATAACTCCCTAGGGAAGACTTCTCAACAGATAGGGACAGGAGCAGATGGAGATAAGAGTCACAATTTGCACACGATAGTCCATAATAGTGCATCCTGGTACAAGTGGAACATCAAGCAGCACCATACCATATCCCCAAAGTATCCTCCCATTGCTAGCTGTTCCTATAATTTATGTGCTGTCACGCATGATTTGCCACTACAGTACGCTGTCATGCAGGTTTTAGCAGCAATAGAGTCAGTCGAAAAATTATTCAGAAGACATTTGCCCCTAATCCATTGGGAGCTCTGTCGTTAAGGCCATTCCACTCTTCCAGGATTTCCCTCAATGTCAGTAGCTCTCGGCGTCAGCTCCTTCTATGGATACTACGACCGAAATGTCTCCGTAATGCGGTCAGTAGACAATCGTAAAAGTGAAAATGCAACATATGTGAGTCGTCAAATGACTCATTCACGAGAGTTATTGCTCGTCGGCGCCGCCATACGCGGACATCATCTCGTCTTTCCGCAAATTTACAGAATTTCTCGGGAATAATTGGGTCAGCTTTACTCATCTGCTCTTTGGAGGAGCCAAATTTCTCGGAACAACAACAAAAGTCCACCCTAATGACCCGTTTTCGCTAGCATTACGGTCGGTTCCTAAGAAGCGTATTAGCTATCGTTAGCCGGGACAAAGAGTCGCGTTCATCGCTGCTAGATAGCATCTCTGTTGGGCGTTGTTTGCCTCATTTAGCCAGCGCTATTGTTCGGTCGAGTACTCGACAGTACTCTACAGTAATTCCACAAGTAATCCTTGAAGCACATGTTCAACGCTATTCACTCGAGTGGATTTACAGCGAGTACCACTTGTTCCGCTCCTCCACAGCCATTGTTCTCCGTTTGATTGGCGATTTTCGAGTGATCAATTATGCGTATCCCCTGATTATCGACCATCCACACCAACTGGTAATTATCAGCGCTGAGGTCAACCAGTTTGCGATGATTGCGAGAAGCGCCAAATTGACCTTTGAATAGGCGTATCCTAGGAAAAGCGGCGGAAAAACGGCTGAGAGCTTCCATTTCCAGAAGAAAAATCTTGAAACCAACTGGCTACGCAACCACAGTTGAACAAATCTTTTGATAAGAAACCTGGTGCCATTTTTCCAAGGACGAAGTGGATTGGGCAGAGGAAATGCTGACATTTCCGGAACATCTACAAAGGAACATAGAAAAAGGTGACGAAAAGTTCCTCCAAAAATATATAAGCGGATCCTGGGTAATCTATACATAAAGCAGAAACTAGGCGAAACATTTAGGAAAAATCAGTGAAAACTGCCTGAATTGCAATCAATCATCCACGCCAAACATTATTCACATTTGTTTTCTTTTTCCTATTCATTTATTTTGTCGTCCATTTATTTACTTAGAGGCTTATCTATTTATTTATTCATTCATCTGTTGCATTTATAGTAATATCGATGCTTCAAAATAGGCTATAAATAATTGAATCAATGACGTTAATCAATACTAATAAAAGGGGAATATGCGGCACAATACATGAACAAAATTTAGAATTTTCACTTCAACTGCAGGTGACTGAGAGGATATTGTATTTATTACTGTATTACTGTGTGTACTGTAACAATACATATTCTTGAAGAGAAAGAAAAGCTCCTTCGAATGATAATACACCTTCAGTCAAATACTAATAACTATAGAAAAAACATTTGAGAACCTAATACTTTAATTAGTTGCGCATTGACAACAGTTCCTGGTTTAGAAGTACAAATAAATTAAAATTCCTTACATCGTACATCGAGAAGACGTCTGTACGTACCATATGGTATATTGTTATTGATGATGACATGATACTAATAGCATATGACGTAATGGCAACAAGGATGCTAGCGTACTGTATTAGGAAAATTTCTATAGTAAGTAGCCACGCACCTGCTACTCTTTTCCTTGCCCGTGCACAATACTCGAAAATATAATTAATCGAGGATTTTTAAATTTTTCTCAATATTTTCACTGACCTTGTAGCTAACAATTCTCATCTCATTTGGGTGTTCCTTGGTTGTCGCATTTCATGTTGTCTTCACCACTTCTTATCTAGTTGATCTATTCTTCTCCTTTCTTTCTTTCTTTTTTTCGTAATAGGCCATGAAAAAGTGAAATTCAAACAACAAACATCACAAGGAATAAGATTTGTACAAAATTACATTAATTTAGGTGAAGCACAGCACAAAACCAGCGTCAACCACAAAAATTGCAATTATTCCATGAACTGGCTGTAGCTGCACAATCAGTGTTTTACTCGATTAGTAAACAAACATGTCCCTTATCGTGGTTGACGTGCGCCAGCCCAACAGTAACCGGCAATATGTACTTGCCTTCCCGATCTGTAATGCGTCCCGATGTTGAGATCGGCAGACAGTGTACCGATCTGGTAGAGATCAGATTCATTTTTCTATGTTGCTGTTTTTTTTTTCAGAAAACTGCAGTAGCTTCTCTTACAGTGATCAACATGAAATCCTAGAGTTTTCACTAATAATTTTATGTAAATTACTTAGGATCATTTTAGTCTTCGTTTCGTGCGCTGTCCTTATACGAAAACTAATCAGTGTAACAAGTTTCTTCCTGCACTCATAAGTAGAAGAAACTTCTTGAAAGCGTAAATTGTTAAATTTGACATATTTTTGTATAAAACTTATAAACCTGCCAAACTGGGATGGTTGTGCATTTTCGCACTTCTCAGAAGAAACCAGATTTAGATGAATCAGCAACATTTAATTACTAATCACCCACTAAATATTAGTTTATTCAGTTTATGCATTTATTTACCCAACTACTTATTTTTGTACATTCACTCCTGAAAAAAAGGTTCGCCGAAAGGCCAATTATACGTTTACAACGTATAATTGAAATCTTACAAGTAATTTCCTGCGTTGGAGAGGTAACGGGTTGCTGCTTGGAAATAGTGAAGAAGAGACGCAGACAATCAAAGAAAAAAGCTCTGAATTACTTGAAGGGAAACTCGTATGAATAGCAAAATGATCCTGTGAAAATTCCTTCAGTACAGTTCGACGTGAAGCTAACATATGTTGGTAGTACTCAACGTCACCACAACATTTCGCTTAACTCTAACCGACCAACTATTGATAAGCCGTTACCAAAGGAAAAATCAATAGTTATGGTTTCTGTTTGCCGATGTGAAGCGCAAAACTAACAACAATACCAGGATTGCCCCCATAATAGCGCACTACAGTAACCCTAGCAGGTGGGCGTGGCCTCAGCGCACCCCCGCCGAGCCGCATATAAAACGCCTCGGATGGGTCACTGCCGTTGGAAATCCCCGATTAACTGCTCCGGCTGTACTCATTCTGCAATTGCGTACTATATCACTAATGGAGGAGTCAACCAAGAAGAAACTACGTCGTTTAAAGGCTAATGGAAGAGAAAGGCAGCGGATGCATGGCCTCAACGATGCGTTGGATCTGTTAAGACAGGTATTGATTCATATTGATTCCTTAGATATTAAGCAAAATAAGGAGAAATATTTTTTAGACTCAATTATTAAAAATTTATGAATGCGGTTATTTACACTGTATTTCAGTACGTGCCAATCACAGCACAACATCAAAAACTCAGCAAAATCGAGACACTTCGACTGGCAAGGTAAATTTATCTTTGAGGTCTTCTACGATTTTCACGAATACCACACTCAATGGGTTCTGCAATAAATTCCAGACAACTACCACTTCCAGGAACTACATCCTTGCCCTCCAAAGAATGTTACAAACCGGACGACAGCCGACACCGCTGGAGTATGCCCATCAATTATCGATTGGTCTTAGTCAAACTACCACAAATATGCTGGCGAACCTGTTACAGGTGGGTGTAACGTATTAGTCAGTTGTTTAATCCTTCTTCAACAGCTACATCATGTTTGCAAATGTGCTGATGTGAAGATATAAACAACTAGCTCAAACATTTTTATCTGTAAATAATCAATAATTGATTTTTCAATATGGTCAATGTGCTAATGCGTAATTTTGAGTAGATTGATGTACGCAGCAGAACCTCAGGTGCCTCGGTGTTATTTTGTTGATCGAAAGATCTTTGGAGCATATCTGAGATTCTAAAATAGATACTTCTGTTATAAAAAAAATCCATGACGTGAAACTTCCTTGCTGGGAGCTATTATCCATCTCTTTTGTTATTTCGAAATGAAAACGAAGAGTTAGTTCTCCAGAAGTGGAAAAATTGGTAGTCCTGCGCTGCCAAGTTGAAAACAGTGAAACTGAAAACAGTAACAGTAAACATTAGCTGACTACTACAACGGAACAATGATTTTTTTTCTATTTTGAGAGGATTGGTTTGAAATTTTCACTCATATCTTTTGAACGAATACTGTACCAACATTATTTTTGTATATACTTATGTATCGCCATCACTTTTACGTCAAAAAAAGAGACAAACGGCAGGAGATCACTGATAAAATCTACAAGTCCACGCTTATCAGATCCTATACCCCAGTATACGTTTCCTTTCAACACTGACGACCCCTTCTAACTAGTGGATTCCTCTATAATTGTTGAGGGTTGATCACTTAAAAATGCTTAGCTCATGTCTCACACGCCTTACACTCACTGTATACATAGGATTCCAGCTATATTTGCGGTTTTCCATTCCACAGACTATCTCTGAGACTTTTCCACTCTTCAGACTAGACTCTGAGGCATCGCGCACCGTTAGCGAGGGTAAAAGTATGGACATCCTCAAGTTCATCTATCTTTACACGCATGTTAACACGTGCACCCTGGGCAATCCCAATGATGCATATCGGTCCTGTTTTAAATTCCGCCCCCTGTTGAAAATCCACAGCAATTATCTCCTCCTACGTGTCAGATTGAGGAAATACAAATGTCTGTTTAACTGAGAAACAAAAATTACAACAGAGTTAATCGAATTAATTAGTTATTTACAAAATAAATTACAACGAAAATTGTCAACTGCATTCAGGTCCAGCCACGCCTTCTCCTTACCGCCACGTCTCCTGGCATGGAAATGTCCGTTGTTCCACCTCCCAGCGTCTATCCCCATGGAATGCCATATAATGGAGAGTACAGTGGATCCGAATCCAGCTTTGAAAGTCCCAATAACTGCTACCGATATCAACCTTACTAGTACTAGATTGTACACCTCTCACTTACAGTAACCATTGCGAGCTTGTTCAATCATTATACGGGTTTCATTGTGATTTAGTCACTTTTTATATTATAAATTGTTTAATGACACATACATATAGTGCAGTTTAGAAAAACCTCAAGCACATGTCTGTCCACACATTTACAGCTGCCTTATCTGGCAAGGAAAGGGAAGGATGGTGGGGTGGGGGGGGGGGGGTTGGGAGTGATGGGCCAATCACAAAATTCAATTGATTTTGCAACGTAGCTTGTTTTTGTAGCGTTAGGGCGGCTTTTTTCATTTCTTCCTAATCATAGGGTAACCCTACTGTTACAGTTTTGCAATACTAAACGGTTAAAACATGGGATAGTTATTCGAACAGTCTCCCAGTCTTGAAAAAGAAAAGCAGACAGTTAACTATCTAACTAAATAAATATGGAAGATGCATGCAGCATTACAATCCCATAGCAGAAAATGGTAAGGATCCTCTTGTCAGGTACAACCGTTAGTACCCAAGCCTTCTATGAGGATGTTGCCACAAGGGCCTTGGAATCTTCCTCCTATTGCAGTCCTTTTTATTAGTAGTACAATAATAGTAGTAATTTCACACGAGCCCTATAAATTAACGCTTTGAGAACCGTGCAGAAATGCGTAATTTACAAAGCATTGTGCAAATTCACACCTGTTTAATTTTCCCCTTCACATGACTTGTAGAAATGGCTGCAAAATTAAGGAAGACCCTTTTACTAATTCGATCGCGAATTCATTGCCTTTCATTATAGTTCTCTGGTTGAAATCAAATTTGCTCCGTCTATTCTCATTTCCTTTGAAATTCCAACTATTCACACACAAAGACGGAAAAATTCCCAACTCCATCCAGAACTCCAGTAAGCTGGAGGACTGAGGATTTTACACAACGATCGTAACCTGAAACCCTAAGTATTTTCGGGGGCTGTTCCGGAAATCATCCTAAACGCACACGCTCCAACCTCTTATAGCTGTCAGCTCAGCCATTCCGGTAATTTATTACCCAGGCTTAATTGCACACTGGACAATTATACCGTCACAATCATCTAATATGCAAGGGAAAAGACACACCTGCAGAATGATTTGAACCAACTGCATCAGTCCCCTCAATACACACAACTGTTTCATTTAGGAACAGAAAGAGCAAATAACACTTCCCTGAGGGGAAAAATCGAACTTTCAAAAAGAAAAAAAAACAAATGAACATTGGAGATCCTAGCAGAAAAACCGAGAAAACACATTGTAAGGACACATCGCAACGGGTTGAATTAATAAGACCTCGAATTAGTAGACAAAGAAAGAGTCAGTAAATAACAACATGAACAAGGTGAAAAACGAAATTCGGTGGACATTTTAGATTCATTCCAGAACACAAGCGATATTCAAACCCGTCGGGCCGATGCTCATTCTATCCAGTCGGCCGCCATTGTTCACCTTAAATATATTATATACATGAATCCATTGTAGTCTGCGCTTCAATATATAGCATTAAATGCGTGAAAAGATTCTTCTAACCATGAAAGAGCATGTTGCGAGCAAAGTTTACTCAAGGGGGTCCACTGCTCTTTTTTGTCACAACAAAACAGTAATCTGTAGGTGTTACTGGCTATTTTTGCTACCTATGCTAGTTTTTGGGAGTTAACCCCGCAGGTATTCTATGTGCAACTCTAATTTTCCAACACGTATCAGTTGAAAACGAGCTGAAAGTTTTTTTTTTGGAAATATGTGGTTTTCAGTCACAGAAATACCGAGTTTGCTTCTGTCCTGGAAAACCAGGTCGATACTATTAGTTCTATCCACACCTAACCACACCTGGCTTACCTTGGCATGGTGGATGAAAGACAGAATGGCTGAAAACAAATTCCGCGCTCCTCTAGGAATCGCAGCACGAGATGGAGAGCCATCGGCGTCATTAAACACAAAATCAAAGTGAGGAGGAGATATATTGCTCTGAAAGGGTAGGTAATGAGCAACAATTTTAGCAAAAAGAACTGTTCTAATGCGTAAACGAATACTGAGACGAGATAATCGCCAACGTACCATATGCAGGTAGAAACTCTCAGCAGCTAGATGAACAGCGTTAGGCCTCTGCGGGGTCTTCAACGTGTACAAAGCCGTAAATGGTTGTGCCAGCCTGAAACAAGGCAATATACACTGAAGCAAACTTTTGAAAACAAACAGCGTCTACCTGCATGAGCCAACCAGTGGATTCGATGTCAGCTGGCTGTCCATGTAAGCCGAGAACAAAGAGAAGACAAGCATAGCATCTGTGGGAAGCTGATCATTCCAAGGTCTACGAACCACTCGTCCAATAGAGACTAAAATTAACTATCATGTAATTGGTAACAATGAAAATCTTGAACATTTAAACAAATTATACTAGGAGAAAAGTAAGAATCTGATACAAGGGTAAAAATTCGAAGATCAGCCATACTTATGAGAAAGGAAGGAATATAAGGGAAACTAACTTGAAAAATTTATTGGAAAGAACAAGACGTTGATAAAATACTGTGCTATACTGAGATAGAAACGGATCAGCTGAAAGAGCTCAATGCGCAGCTCACCTTTCTCCTGAATCGGCTCCCTACCACCGCTATTCCAGTTGTAGTCCATCATAAATTTATCTGCAGCCAGCTCTGAGATTCGTCCAACCAGATAGCTCTTAACAGCAATAAATAAGCCGAAAACGACTAAATGTCTTCCATGTTCAGCCGACTAATGGAAACACTTCTTCAAAATGGAAAAATGCAAGTTGGACTAGCAGCTAGATGAATAAATAAGGAAAAATGCCCAATGTTAAAATCTCACTAAAGTGATAGGGTAACGAAGAATAGATAGACTGGCAAAAACCCCTTTGAAAAAGCTCTTCAAACATCTTCCACTTAGGGAAAACAGATAGTGCGGCAAATCCTCAAAACACTTCAGTTCCTCCATGCTTCTGCCATAACACCTCCGCCAATCCACGTTTTGGATGTACCGCAAGATCTCGCAGGGAAATCACCAAAATCTCTTTACCTGGTTCGAATGCACAGATAGAAACGGTAGAATATACGGCAGCATAGTATCCAGGAGTTCTGGCCGACTAGCCATGGAGGATTGTAGAGCCTCTACAGACGACACACCAATTTTCAAAGGCGGACTTGAGTGTTCCTGGAAGTGGTTGTTCTTGAGTAGTGTAGGGAGCATGAACATTCATCACAAGATGAGGTGAATCTATTGAGCGCACCTTTTCAAGTTTGGTATTCGTCTCCTTGATACGTTTATCCAGCGGCTCTAAGATAGTGTTCACTAGCCAAGCTCTCAAACGTTGCTCTCCTCGAATTAAATCAGCCTCTCTAAGGGAAGAGCTGCAATGGTTCCGTTAGATAGATTCATATAGATGTTGTTGGCAGGTAAATAGCCATAACAGAACGAATTTACCTCTTCGCGTCAATTTCCGACGCAACTGGGAGAGAACCTGGAACAGAGGGAAGAAGAGGACGCTCAGGAGAGGACATGCTCATGCTTCGTCGGCGTCTTTCGATAGATTCACTGCGGCGGAGTAGGATACCAGAACCCTAAAATAGGGCAGTATTATTTCGACTGAAATATTTACCCAGAAGCATAGTTTGACGCTCAGAACTTCACCATCCTTTAACCTCAGCACTTTTAAAAACAACTAAAAATTGGGGTACACTAAAGCAGAAAAAAGTCAAATTTTCTAGGAAATACAAATGCGCACTTGACCAGATTCTGAGAGGCACTTGGAATCATTCGAAATTTCTGGAAGAAAAAAACAGAAACTGTCAATGGGATTATCTGGGAGATATTTACCACTAAAAAATCATCCGAATCTACTGAAAATTGGCGAAGTAGAAAAAAACTACTGCAGCTGGAGTAGTTTTGTAATAGCATTACTTAACTACTCTTAGTCTAACTAAAGCAAACATTATGATTGTAGAGACAAATATAGATCCTGTTAATCCTGTTAATAACCAACTTTGCATTGCTAAATGATTAATGTAAAGATACCTTTCGAGGGCTATGCCTTGCATGTTGCAGTGTGTATCTCAGCCTGGTCATTTCATCCTGTCCATCACCTTCACTGCTAGCTGGGGACAAGATAACACGGCTTCCTGGTCCCATTTTCACGACAACTGCAAATCATGACCATAACACTATCAGGAACGGATATGCTTGCTAGGATACTTTAGCTTCGCATTGAAGAAAGGAAGTACTGGTGAAAAACTCACTATTTTCCTTCGAATCCGCTGCCTTCAATTGTTCCGATACCTGATAACCTCTTCTCTCTTCAGGAGCACCTATATCCAGTACGTTGAAGTATGTAAACGAACCGTTACGAGTTGACGAGGAATCGAGATGCGATGAAGTGCTGAATACCCAGGCATTTTGTTCAATTAGTGTATTATTCCGGAAGATTTCATGAAGACTGAGGCATAACCCACTCCTTTGAGAGTAGGTGTTCCAGTTGTTCCCTTGTATGAATGCTATCGATCGACTTGTTGTATGGACTACTACGCGGCACCACAATATTCGAAGAATAACCATGAATCGAGGCCTCAGCGAAGCTTCCAGAACTCATATTCAACAAGTGGGAAGAGTCGTTTAAAGCGCTAAATAACAATATATTGAGGACAAAAAATCACCAGGACAATGTAGCAAATAAAAAGAACATTTTTTTCTTGACAATCGAGATTTTGAATCGAAAGTCTATTTAGATTCTACGGGGAAAAGCTTTCAGACAACGAAGACACAAGGAAAGTGAAACAAGTCGAACTCAAAACAGAGGGAGAACACCATGGGGCACATTTTCCGCCATTTCAAAACCAAGCAAATTCCTTAATTTGCAAAACAAAGGGGTCTACGTGGTGGTAGTAAAATTTATGTAACTTTCTGTTATTCAAGAAAGTCGCGAAAATACCTCCGCACTACGACGAGAGCAGCAGGTTGATCTAATTTCTGTATCGTCGCAGTAAACCACAAGGCAGTTGTTGGTGCAAAATAGTTTTTTTTTCGCATCCTTTTTTTTGCTATTTTTCGAAAGCTTGGGAGATTTCCGCAAAATCGAGAGAGCTCCTTTAGCATTAAAACACTGGGTTTCACTACAACAGAGGCCTATATCTCGTTTTGACCGCTTCCTGGCATGACCTTAAACTAGATCTTGAGAGTGAAGCCAAATAACTTATAGACCCACCATTTTTTTCGATTTTTACATAACTTGCATCGTCCAGAGACGTAAGAGGACTCGAGCATCTGTTTTTGAGTACTAGAGGATCCGTTTTTAAGTTTCACATTTGTAGGAAAGATAGGACGGGGTCTCCACGTGATAACATCACATCATCTACCATATCAGGCGCGCTTTTCGGAAATGCTCAAAATGTTCGGTGCCATCAGTGGATAGATGTTCGGCAGTAAATTACAGTTATCTATTGGTGGTATCAAACATGTTCACATGAAGGAGCAATGTGCTCGTCACAAGGGTCGTGTACGGAGTCCAGAACCCCACAGAAGCCCCGTGCTGACTTTCTTCAAAATAGAAAACTTGAAAGTGGTGTTCTCGCCGAATTTACATGGAATGGTACCGTGATTAGTTTCTTGACGAAATCAACTAGGTAAAAATATTGGTAACGAGGCAGAGATGACACAGAATCTTCACCAAACTGTTGAATATGCAAACCCAGCGGCAACTTGGTAGAAAACTAAGGTTGCACACATCTCATGAACGAAAATCAAACAAAGTTGGAGGTGGAGGGCTGCAACTACTTGAGAGATTAGTACCTAGAGCTTCTCTATCCAGGAACAACAACTGGTGGAAGGTTCTACAGACTCACCCGCGAAACAGAGACAACGACAACAGAAAATTATCAAATCGAATCACTCACGTGCGACTTGGTGGTGTAGTATATCCTAGACGGCTATGCGCCTGATGGCTCTCCGACTGGGTACCAAAGTGATGGTCTTCCACCCAAGAGGTGTCTGCACGACTCGAGGTATCCAATAAGGTTGAGGTATTCAGTTTCCTGGCAGTTGGATGCGAGGGTGATGGCAAAATCATGCCAAAACTAGCTGAATACAACAGTATGAAGGAACTCATAGTTTGAAAAAATGTAAAGGGGAACTAACCAGGCATCGTTATGTGGCCGGACTGAGTGTTGACGATTTGGTAGACGATCCATAAGATGACACTAATGAGGTAAATAAGAAGCACATATTCACAGATAATCACTACTGAGCAAGGGAGACAGCCACTAAGAAAGAACAACCCGATGTTCGAGCCAAAAGTAAAGACCTGGAATAGTGCAATGAGAGTTCGAAACGCTACCACAAAATTTATCTAAGTATCTGGAAAATTTGATTAACCTCTATGCAAATCACACTTAGAGCAACACACCATGGCAACAGTGATGCTTTCATCCTCGACGACCTGAATAAGGTAGAAAAAAATTCAAAATCATACAGTAAATAAACAACCTTGCTCTGGGCACCTGTTTATTGAAGCAACTTTTCTCTTTGCCTCGATCTGAGCTTCCGGCGAGAATTTTGCACCATCTTTAATGTTGTCTTCCTTATATGGACTCGGAGTTTTGAGATACGCTTCACGCATCTAAACAACAGCTATAAACAAAGGAGTCCTAAAATGTCATCCGTAAATAAGTGGAAGAAGTAGCGATAGTTAGCATAAAAGAAAGCCAGATTATGCTCCTGGAAAGTAAGAAGATAAAGGAAGTCAGAAATTGAGAAGATAAAGGAGACGACTCATAGCCTGTGTAATAATCAAGGATTATATTGGAGTCAGCGCTTTGATCGCATGAACAACACCAACAGAAAAATGTGCATAATGATGACTACATCTTGTCTGGGAAGCAGGTTTGATCTTAATTCAAAGAGCAAATTAATTTTGTCTTCTGGATGCATCTGCTCCTGATGCTGAACAAAAAAAGTAAACTTATGGATTCATGAGATAGTTTTAATTGGCAATTTTATACACAAAATGATGTAAAATTTGACGACAAGGCTCTCAGCTTAAAACTCGCCCTCTTCCGAAGTTACCAAAAAGCAATATTTCACGCATAAAAATGGCACTACTTGAATTTCCAACAACAATAGTTTACACATAGAGAGAAGAATAGATTGGATATAGGCAGTTTCAAATGCAACGATAGTTGAGTATTTGTGCCTATGATCTGCATTTCTCGCATACCTTTCCGGAAGCAGCACTATTTCTTGCGTTCTCTCTTTCTCTATATCTCCACAACTATTTTGCCCGGTGAAACACAGTATACAATAGAAGAGAATATCTAAGACGTGAACACCTTAGACAACGAAACTTCTAGCTTCTCAACGAATGGGTCTTCCTTCCAGGAAGGTGAGATAGTCGCTGAGTGAACATTCCAAAGAATTAGGTGAAGGCAATAACAAATATCACATCAGTATCTTGAAGCAAACAGAATGAATAATGTCAACGTTTTAAATTCGAATCAAGTGGATGGCAAAATTTCGTGCCCTAATCGAAGTCCGCGCGCAGATCAGAATGCTCGCGTCCAACGGAATTTTGGTAACATGTGATTTCCTTCTTTTTTCTCATTTTCCATTGTTTCTCTTGTAGTGTTGTTTTTTCCACACTGTAATTAAACTTCAGCGATCTCTCGTATTCATTAGCTATCATTACAGACATCTAGTATCGATTAATCCCGACACGAACAACGTATTTTGGATGAAATTACCGTGCTATTCCACCCAAGTCGTCCTGATTTCGTACTTTTCGTTTGATATTCGGAGTCGGTTTTCTCAATGTGTTGACAACCATGTCGTCGAAGTTCTTGGGTTCTTTCAGGATGAGTGGCATCATATCTCGGCTAGTCAGTGGAGGCACAACCGTTGCACGAGGATTGCTTGGAGTTCGCAGTCCCCTCATGATCGAGTCTTCTGCAGGATTCAAGGTTAGTAGAGACCCTTCCAGTTATTCCATACCCCTTGATACTTGGTTAACCACATAAGCGCCGTCGAGGTTACACAAAAGCGGACACTCGCACGTCTGACGCAGAAGGAAAGGAATTTGCATACATTCGAACTTCGTGTCTGTTAATTTCTTCATCGTATCGCATTCAAGCCCATAACGCTATTTAAATTAGCTACGTTTTAAAACATTCTCCGCGCAGAATATCTGTGCCCTGCTCTGACAGCCGATTGGCACCTCCACTTTCAAATGCAGCAGCAGTTTATAAAATGTAGTCATGTCAGCTGAAACAGGCCGAACTGAGGTGCTACACCACTGCCTATACAGCAGCACGGTGCTCTACGATGTGTCGCCATTGTTGCGTTATCGTGTTGTTCTTCGGTTAAAACACCAACAGCTCCCATTTTGCGATTGGTAGTTATTAAGTAGTTGCAATGGGTTATTACAAAGTCGGTCTCTTGCAGTTGTCTTGCACTATCAGTTGTGTTCTAATGTTTTGTTATGAGAAAAAAATCCATGTCTCAAAACCTTTCAAAGATGCGTATACGGGCTTATTTGTACAGGCCTACCATAAGTGTGCAGAGCCCTCTCGACCTCACAATCCCTTCCTGCTCCCATTCTGCTTCGAAAGCTCAGGGAAGCTGCTGCACCTAGAGGGCCGATTTTTGGCGCAGTTTTGCCTCTTCCCTTTGAAGGGATTGCAAATGCGTTGTCGTATTGCCCAACATTTTCCGCTCCGTACGTGTCACAGGAAAGCGAAGAGACCCCATCCGTTCGAAAACGGGTCTAACTTTTCAAAACTACTTCATTTATTAGATGAAAAATTTTGTATTGGCTTACTTCCAACCCTTTACTATTTTTCATTGTTTGATATTAGGATTAAAATTTTCAATAACGTTTTTATTCTATTCAGTGTTTGGAATCCCGGTCGTTCGGGTCTCCGAATCGGTGAAACCTTAGTATTTTTCCCACCTCCCCACAACTGAACTGCGTCCACCACTGGTACGCGCATAAATTATTAGCATTTTGTAGCAAGTTTGGATCTCCCGTTGAGATCGCATCAATCAGCGCGTGCTCCCAAACGAAACGATCGATCTTCTCAGAAAAACAAAAACAAAAGTGTTTCTAGTACAGTACAGCTCAGGCTTGCCTCAACCACCGCTTACCAGATCACATGACTACTTATTATATTATGGAAATATCACTGTGGCTTCTTTGAACTCTACGCGACTCACTTTTCAGGTGAAAGCTCGTCTGAAGCTTAGATGTCGTAGCTGCTATTTCATTCGAGTCAATGGTCGACTGCACGTTGAATGTAGTGAACATCCTCGACACAAAACGAGGGAAATTTTCAACACGAAACTACTTTGGTGAAGTGTTTTTGGTGAATCACTCAGGTGTGTAGATAACTCTTTAGTTTGTGCAGTTGTACGATAATATAACATTTGTGCTTTTAGATTGTTTTAGTTGTTTACTCGTTATGCCATTAAATGTTACACATCAATGAAATCACAACGAACATCGACAATTAATCTTTAACAAGCTGAAAGAAACAAACAAGTATCCTATTACTTCGCCTAATCTTACTAAGTAAGAGGTATTTATTCACAACATATGCAAGAAAAACATTACTTCTTCTCTCCGTACTTATTCGGAATACCTTTTGAGTCGAAGAAATCACTAAAATGGAAATAATGTTCAAGCATAACGACAGTGAAAAAAGATCGAAATGAATACGGAGGCGAAAACTGAACTAAAAACTCACGATATTTCTCCATCTTTGTGCATTTGCACCATGATGTCGCATCCTCCAACAAATTCTCCCTTGACGTACACCTATATAAACCCTTATGTTTAACCCTCACTGTCACTTTAGAGATCTAACGGCAATGTTATACCTGTGGAATCGTTGGCCAATCGCTGTAGATCTTGATGCCTTCACGAAGTTCCGCATCTTCCAATACGTTGTAGTCGTTGAATTTGACGTTGTGGAAGTCTAGCACCTACATTGAGAAAGGAATACTTTAAAGTGGCAAGCAGAAAATGAGAGTGAAGGCTTACCAGTTTGACATTACGTGAGAATCCACACATAGGCTCTTGTTGAGTTCCTTTCATAAATACAACGACGTCATCTGACTGGAATAACATCCATATCTGCGTCTCAACTTGCAAAAATTGGGCTCAACTCTGATAACTGAGCAGCACGAACGCAGCCCGAACGGCGTCATGGTTCGAGTAGAAACACTAGCGGCAGCGGTTCCCAGTTGCTGACATCGTCCCCTCGGTTACTGCTCAAGCTTCCATCCCTTTAGCCGCAATTGCTGAGGGAAGGCAGCAACTAAGGGAAGGATGGCAGCAACTGGGAACCGTTGCTGCTAGAGTAGCTACTCGAACCACTACGCCGTTCGGGTTGCGCTCTTGCTGCACAGTTATCACAGAATATGCAGCATAAGTCTCGTACCTTGACCATCTTGTCAATCTTATTCCTCAGTTCAGTTGAAAGCGTCGGAGCAGCTGTTGAGCAGAGTCGTGAGGTAGAAATAAGTTGTCTTTGGAGGATGCGCAACATTGTAAAAGTCGACCAGAGCTATTTCAAGGAACTAAAACCTGGAAATGTTTGGAGATGCATGAATATGTCCACGTTTAGATGTCCTTCCATACGAATCATGGCCAAATCTGGCGAGGGGTCAGATAACACCGATAATTTGACGGTAGGACATTTACTCTTGTTGAGGAGTAGTTCTATTCACACAATGACATCTGCATGGAAAATATAACGGGAACAGTTGGCCCAGATAAGGAGCACATAGCGTAGGCTGCTCACCCATAACTAGAAACAGACAACAATTCATTGAACTAAAACGATTTATTGTGCGGATGGATAACTGTCGTTGGTTCAGAAAGCCTGTTTCACTGGAAAATGAGATTCATTTGTCGTTCTTGACTGTGTTTGTTCTTCATGAGCTGCATATAAAATGGCTATACTTGCATTTCATCTTTTTAAATACACAGTTCTTGCACATGAAATTGTGCAGTCATACAATATTACTGTAAAAAAAAACATGGAAATACAAAGGCGTTAATATTTATCCGGTAGTTATAACCAGTTTTCTTGAAAACAACGAATAAATCATCCGATTCAGAAGTAGAGAGGAATCATCATGAGAAATCGCTTGAGCGTTCACCGCAAATACACGCACACGCAGCACACAATGCCTTCGACTGGTCATAGGAAGTAGTCCGGTTGTGGTTTCTTCGCTGGTGCACCACGATTTTCCTGGAACACTGATGCAGTGAGAGCGAATTAGTCAGAAATATGAATCCATCTGGGTGCACCACTTGCTACTGGGACACTGCACATTGAAGAAAAAAATTGATGCTAACACTCCACATACTTGTGGTGCCGCTTCAAATATCGTGAACTCCTTATTTAATTGTTCGTCCAATTCCAATATGGCTGCGACGTTTCCACACCTAAACGGCATTACTAAGAGTGTAAGGAAACGAAAAAGGCAACAACCTTCAAAATGTAAGAAGAAATTTCATGAAGACTTCAAAAACGTCAAAATAAAAATAGCGGCATGGTAGTACGACGTTTGGAAAAACATTTCACATTTTGTTCTGACACTAGTAGTTCAACACTGTGACACTAGTAGTTAGGCACATTAGTAGGGGCTTTCACAAACAGGCAGTGAACAATTCTCCACTTGTCGTAATGGTGATAACACTAATTACCACGAATAAACGAGTAATCTAATAACGAGAACGGAAAGGTGAGAGGCTGACCCCGCAGATCGAAATAAAACCTACACATTTGCCTTGCACCCTTGCCTAACGAGATACTACAATACGTACTATATATACCATTTTTGCCCTGAAGCAGTGAGAATTTCTACCCACGCAGCTGTAGGAGTCCACACCTTGACGGTTAAACAGCGGAGTAGCTGATTTCGTCGAGACTTACCTTTCTGCATTTTTGTTTTCTTCAAAAAACTCGAGCACAAAACTGGCATGCATACTGTCGCACAATGTTGGACGAAAATTCAAATCAGATAGGTTTCATCTCAATCTGCTGAGTTAGCCGCCTGCCATTCCTTCGTTAATGGAATGTCACATATGTACTATAACCAACACACACAGACCACCCTTTGACCCGACGTTCACTAGTTCAAAAAAGAGCGTATGTGAGTGTGTAGCGAGTGCACATGATCTCATGAACTAGGCTACCAACATTAAATGATCTATTTAACCTACTTTGCACTCTAGTCAGATTTCTGCTTTAGTATACACGGAATTTGGGTAAAACCAGTGACGTCATTTGGGAGAAAATAATGGTTTCAGATGAGTATTAAGTAAACTACTTTTCGAGTTTTATGTCCAACGTTAAATTCGCTTGTAAAAATGGGCGGGCAAAGTTTATGTCTCAGGAATAAATGCAATTGTAGCAGGCTAAAAATTAGATAAATCACATGGAGACCCCACAGTAAACGTTATGAATGACTCATAATGGCATCGGGATTGGATAATGGAATTCTCGTGAGAAAACGCCGTTCCATATGAAAGGCTATTGTTTTGTATCAATCATCGGAGAAATCAGATCCGTTAGTAATGGTTTCCTCGGAACATCATTTCAACATTGCACACTATCTGCTTCGCTCGAATTCAACGAGAAAAAGAATACCTTTAAAAGAAAATATGAATGTAGCCGTATGTACTTGATAAACCGATGTGAGTGACGTGTTGATAAAGAGGCAAAAACATGACTTACCGATAACAATAGTTAGGAGCTGACCAAACTGTTAAAACGGTATCATTGAAATGCCATTTATAGCCTTCCATGACTAGTTGATGTGCTCGGCATATCAAATCAACGCCATTTGTATCGCAAAAGGTCTAAAACAACTTGAAAATAATAGCTGACGTACAGCTACTGGACTTGAAGGAACGTACTTTGACAACATCAGCACCGAAAAGGTATCCAGCCCCTCGAGGGCTCATTCCCCACCCAACTGACGAATCTTCTGGGTCGGACCACAATAAATCACACATGGGGCCATCATGTGGGACCTAGGAGGAATGCATTCACCAAGGAAGGTGCTGATCGAACATAATGACTGGTATTTTTCTTCAGTGATTAACACGAACGAATAGAGAAAGTAGTAACTCATATTGCTCCTAGACGATAAACCAGTTACCTCTTGCTTTCGATCGATTACTCGTATTTGATCCAATGTTTGAATAGAAGGGGATAAGCCTCCATGGACGCAGAAGGCCTACAATAAATAAATGAATGACGGAAGTTTTAATCTCACTAGCAATACAAGCAAGGAGAAACATCGATAGCACCTTTCCATCAATTACTGCTGAGAGGGAGAGGTAGTCGAACACTTCTGTACACGCCTTCCAAACTGCAGCGCTTCCGTATTTTCGCAGGCACTCGTCATAGAAGCCGTATACCTTAAAGGATGTGTGTTGAAAGGATGGCGGATGAGTGCAATCAAACCTGAAGGACCATGTAAATATATTTGTTGGTTCCTGATAATAACAACTACCTTTATGAACAGAGGATGAAAACCTCTTTTTTTGACTGGAGAAATGCCGCACACTTACAATGGCAATAAACCATTTTTGCATCACAGAAAACAGCCTTTTTGGTCTGCCGCGCTACATAACTGACGTGGCGCGACAGATCAGCAGAGCGCACTGGGTGGTGGGCGTCCGTAATTGTATTGATGCCTTGCTTATGTGTTCCGCTGTCTTTAGAAAATCAAAGACACAAAGGGAACAATGGAAAACAACAGCAAGACATCAATACTGGTGAAGATCAACAACCACATCGCCGAGTTGGTCTGCCGGACCGCTTAAGTGGTGCGACGCGACAGACCAACTCGGCGATGTGTTTTTTTTTTCGAGAAAAGCATATAACGGATGAGCTCGTGTTTGTCAAGCAACTTCATAAGTCGCAGCGTGCTTCTTTTAGTCACCGTCAAGCTCAAGCTTACATTCAGCTTTCCAAAAAAAAAAGACATAGAGTCAAAGAAACATGAAAATACAAAAAAATTCAACTTCAAAATTTGCACATTATCGGAACGGAAAAAGACCCCCGTCCCCTCTGTATAGAGATTCCCATCCAGCATAAAAATTTCGTCGATTATTTCGCCTCTTTTACTTTGTCTGTCGAACTGCTGAAGCTGTTCCCTTCCCACTGCTCCTCAAAATTAAATTTGAAAGCAGCAAACGAATTCATGTGAGTGCCTTCTGATTGGTTAGTCACCCACTACATTTCACAGAGCAAGCTCCTATACAACAACCATCACCGACCAGTTTACAATTGAGCGTATTGTACTTGATATGAGCCGGAAAGCAGCATTTGTGCCTTACATATGTCCGAACACCCACTAATTCGCTTTTTATGAAATCGGCGCCCGTTTCATTGTGCCGATCACATGTGTACACATGCAACTCGTTCTCGACACAGGATACGCACATCATTAGTACGTAATGTGACGTTATCGAATTCTGTTTATCGACTGTCACATGACCAATTAAACGACCTCACTACTATCAACAGAGACCGCACATATGTATACGAAAATGATTAGCTAGTGGCGCTAAAGAGCTCACTGTCACAGTTCCCACCGATGAATTAGAAAACAGTATTAGCTGACACAACAGGAAATTCGAAGCATGCCGAATTTCAGCCGAAGCTTTTCTGTTCGTCGTACAGAAAGATGCATTCTCAAACGAATTCGCACTTCTGAGCAAAATGGCAGCATTTTCAGCCATATTCTCGAAGAATAAAAACGTAACGGAAAATTGCGCATAAAAGCAAACTTTAAACTGAGCAAAGCAAACTGCACATAAACGTGCAAAAATCTGCAATTCCTTGAAATCAGAGCAAACAATGCAAAAAATGGGAAAGGCCAATGTTGCAGCCGCTTAAAAGTTGTGCCATATAAAGTCCGAATCACATCACTCAGTCACAGTTACAACTCTCGAAAACGCACTCATATGATAGAGTTAAAATTGAACTCTGAAAAAAAAAATGCATTGGTGACAAACAATGATCGCATAGATTTGTTGGATCGCTTAAAAAAATCACAGGTATACTCAGCATTTTGCAATGTCATTGCTTTATAACAGCGAAATAAGACCATTATAATGAGAAAAAGAACGCGCTGATATGCAATGGTAACTGCAATTTCACCTGGACAGGTTTGAAAAACTTGGAGCAATCCCCCAAAGAAAGAGGATAGAAAAATCGGGAATACTTCAATATCTCAATAACAAAATGAAAACAAATAATGATATGGATCATAAAATTGAAAAGGGCTTTCAAAACAAAAAAGAAGCAAACAAATTCAGTTTCCAAATCCGCGTAAAACGCGTAGAAATAAAAAAACGTAAACCTAGCAACTTACCTGTGTGATTTGTCGACTCTCGTGATTCCCTCGAATTAGCATCATCCGGTCTGGATAGCGAACTTTCAGTGCAAGAAGCAATAGAAACGTTTCTACTGAATAGAATCCTCGATCGACAAAATCTCCAAGAAATAGGTAATTTGTGTCGGGAATTTGACCGCCGACCTGAAACATAGTCGATGGTGGCGTCGGAACCATTGAAGCAAAATGTATACCTACCTTGAATAACTCCATGAGATCATAAAACTGGCCATGAATATCTCCACATATCTAGAAAACAGAATGTGAATTGGGTGCTAAAATACAATGGGTGATTCTTACTTAGAACCGTGACTAAGCCTACCATACCGTGACCGGGGAGTCTATGACTTGGACGTTTCCTTCTTGAACAAGGATTTCTCGTGCTTTTGAACATAAAGATTTCACATCTTGTTCGGAGATCAGTTCACATTTCATGAGTGTTTCAATGTGTCTGAAACGTTAACTCTTATCGTGAACATTATTTTGATCCGGAAATTGACATTAAACCACGAAGAAACTTCTTGAGACTACTAACTATTCATTGTAGACAAGGGGTCAGGATTCAAAGTATTAGGAAAAACTTTATGTACGCAAATAAATAGAACTATGGGGAAGATTTGAAGAAAAACAATGAAAAAGATTAGTTGGAAAGACATCACAACATACAAAGCATTTGAAAAGGAAAAAAAATAAAGAAAGAGTGAAGAGAAATGCTACTCACTTATCCAAGTCATCGATTGACATTTCTATGGGACCAGCGCCGGCGGTTGGAGAGTCTGGCCGAACCTCCGAAGAGGCTAAATCAGCAATTGAGGTGGCCATTACCATTTAGGCTACGCTGTAAAAAAAACAAGGTTTAGTAATGTTTTAAATAAACAAGTTGTCTCATAAAAACGGGGGCGGAGGACATTTTAAAAAGATAACGTGAATTAATGCTAAGAAGTGCGAGTATAATCACCAAAGATGGATAAAAGTAGAAAAAATTCATTCTATGAAATCTATGACCGTCGAAATACAGGAGCCTTTAAAATTTCAGCAGACAAGCCCGTGACGAAAAATCGGATGCTTTTGAAAAAAATAAAATGATTACGGTGCTGAGCACGAGAAGTACGCAACGATCCCACACAAATCCATGGATACAGTAAGAAAAAATGTTTCAACATGATTAATTTGTTGACCCCCTAGCTGAAAAGTGTGGTTGTAGTTCCCCGAATCGTCAGTTGATAAGGTTAAACTTCCATGAAGAATTTTTGGAAATGTAGTGTAGTCTTGGCATGCAAACACTAATGAATTGAGCCACAAAATCCTCACGTTTACTCCGCTTTTCTTTCGTATTTCTTTTCTACTGATTGAATCGTCATGAATATCATCTAGAAACAAAGTAATATCGATATTTTAGTAAATATTGTATCAGTTCATCTATACGGGGGTGGAAGGATAGGTTACTGTACAAAGTTTACTGGTTTAATTCTCTGCGATGTTCAAGTATTTTATGCCCAGCTAGATCATATATAGTAGAGCTAAATCTAAACTATTTTTCTATTAGAGACCGGCCCTTGAAGGCTTGAGATGTAGCCGAAAAAAATTTAACGCAATTTTCCTGTGCAGATTCTCAGTGTTGCTAAATGCACTCATTCAGCGAAATCAATTTCCGAACAAAACAACGAAAAATACACATTTTGAGGACGGCTTCAAATCGGATAAAGCATCCCTCCGTGTTCTTGATTAAGGATATGGGACGACTAAGCAAAATCTACGCAAATGTGGTGTTGATGAGAGCAGAGAACGAGGCTGCTCTAAGGGTTACTTGAATGACAAAACTAAGCCCCTTATTTCGATTCTCATAGCTGGCCCATTTCCAAGCCCATTAGTAAATCTGCACAGCCGTTCTGTGGCATTTTCAATCTAGTTTTCACATCAAATCCATTCACTAGCTG
Source organism: Ancylostoma caninum (assembly GCA_037903475.1). Lineage (NCBI taxonomy): Eukaryota > Metazoa > Nematoda > Chromadorea > Rhabditida > Ancylostomatidae > Ancylostoma > Ancylostoma caninum. Next base: position 115,410 of record JBAJFG010000532.1, on the reverse strand, counting down.
CTGCCCTTTTTTTGCTGGAAAAAGTTCTCGAAAGCAAATTCGGTGAAAATTGGCTCTCACTCGAAGCATAGGGCAACCCTGGTTTTCCCCTCCCATGTTTCTCATAATCCGTTTTCGTGGTAAACCGCAGGTATTGCTGGAAAGAACACTTTATGCGCTTCAAGAACGATCTGAGCTTGAAGGCTCTCCTCATATAATTGGTCGATTTTGTAAGGAAAATTGTCACAACCTTATTTTTCAAGAAAGTGTTTTGAGGGCTACTGCTGCAAAGCATGAGCTTCCTGCAAAGCCCAATCCTAATTCGAAATAGTTTGAACCTTTCTCTTATCGGCAGTGAAAAGACCAGGGCGAAGCTTGGGTTTCTCGTAGAGAAGTAACTGAACAAACGTTGCACAATAACTAAGGCCTCCCCCCCACCCCCCGCCCCCCACTTGCAGAGCCGTATAGTAACTGCTGAAAACACGTAATTATCTTTTAATTGGTTTTCTCATGGTTCATCATTCAGTGTCCTTCTTACCGCCTCCTCAGCTAAAAGGAATTAAAGGTATGAGATAAAAATCTAATTTCTATTCTGCTCAAGAAAGACAATTAGTGAACTGCACTTTCACCCTGGAAATGTCCGATTTATCTATTTAATTAAGCAGTACAGTTCAATTTTCCAAATCGAATAGTAGGAAACGTAGTTGTCATAAGAGTTCGGTCGTTTGTGTTGAACTCTGTAAACTTTCTGTGTTGATTGTTCATCGTTTACTTATCCTTTCATCCAGAAAGAAAAACAAACAGAATTCAACAAACGCAGTCATAAGATATCCTTTGGATTTGTGACACTGTAGCAATCAAATAATCAAGCGAAAGAATCGCTATGCACATGCCTTTTCAACTGGTTCTTTGAGATCCATGAATGCGTAACAAAAACCAAAATCACGTAATATGCATGAAAAAGTCAATTAACAACTTTAACACCCCCAAGTTTTTTTTTTCGAAAAAAATGGGGCTAACATTCGGCTCCCTCGACTCAAACATGTTCATACTATTCTCTGTATGAGAAGCGTCGAGCGCATCATGTTAATGGCAGCACCCGCTCAAATCTTTGTGTTTGACAATTTGCTGAATTTCTAGGTTTTTATTGATCTAGAACTCATATCCAGTGGTAAAATAGAGCGAAACACGCGAGAAATCCATGAAATCAAAGTGCTATATTCCCTGCATTCAGTCATGCTCTCCTGAGTGGGCCCGGCACGCGGAAGACACGCACGCTTGTGCAACTGAGCAACCGCTTGTGAGCTGGCGTTTCGTTACTGCGCGAACACGGACAAAATAGCCAAGTTCCTGATTGCAATCCGAGTTTCTTTGTTGTTAAGTCATGGTTTTTCGTGCCGTCTAGCATTTGTTACGCGTTGGCAGTTTTTTTTTACCGGTAGCATCTTAACTATGCGTCGAGAATTCCGATGGATGCATCTAGGGATGTGCGTGATAAAAATTTGAATTAAATCGTAAATTCCAGAAAAACTGCTGCAAATCGCAAACCGTAACTAAAGGCCCCGAAAACTATCGGTGAAATCCAGAAAATTTCAATTTGTTTCATAACAAAGTCATTGTCCACGACTGCAACTACGCTGCATGTGCATATAATGTGTTACCAGTGGCGGACGCAGGGGGACGGGGAATGGGTCGCCAAATTTTTGAAATTACTTTACAGTACAAATAAAAACCTTGTACTGATTTATTTTGAATTGTTTATTTTTATCATCATTTTTAACATATTTTTATTAATCATTAATTGTTATAACTAATATTTTTGTTAATTTTATTTTCCGTCTGGGTCCCCAAAACTGCGGAGATCCCACTTTTTTCCCACGCCCCCCCCCCTTCCGCTCACTTTCTTCGTCCGCCACTGTGTGTTACAAATGTATTGCGGGAACTTATGTTATACAATACCTATACCATTATTTTTTAAATAATTTGACTCAAATATTCAATCTGAATTCACTCTTTCGTGTAGAAAAATCGTGACCGTTTTGGTCTCCTCTTAGGCGACGCCATTTTTGTACAAAAACGGACTCATTTGACATTTTAGCGATTTCTGCAATCCTATTTCGATCACTGTCTCTGCAATGAGTATAGAGCAATTTATATTTGGTGCGTACGCCCAACGCGCGTGCGTCTGTATGACGAAGGATAGAGAGAACGCCCAGTTGGAGCCCTGATGCAGCTCAGACGTAGGTGAGACACACGCCTTTGCGATCTAGCGGTTATTCGAGGTATTTTCATTAAGAGTGTACATGTACCGTGTTGACCGATCTCCATGAGCAGATGCGTGCGTCCGACGCGCGACTGACGCATGCATCTTGTATAAAATGCTTTTATGGCACATCATTTCCAGATCGCTATATAACATGGCTGTCCACGTCGAATAGCTGCTGGTGCAAATGCTCTTGAAAAGACGCGGAAGTGACAAGTCTGAAAGTGCAGGAACATCCGTGACGTGTCAAGAGCTGTCTAGTGTTCTTCACGTAGAATTGCACTACACATCATAATTTTCGCACTGTATAATCAGCGTTCTGTTTAAATAGCAAAAACGACAATCTGATCGGAACAGTTATTGAACAAATTCTGCGACCTATAATTTAATTCGATTTGAAACCGGTACAAAATGGTAACTTGGAGGAAATTCCACGAAGGAGTTGTACCTTTTTGTTAATTTGTCCATAATTTTTGATCAATGAACGCAGACAAAACGGTGACAAAGTTCTGCGGCTGGAGAGGGGATTATTAGGCAGTGTGTGGAGCTTCTTATATCTGAAAAAGGATCTGAGCTATCTGGAGCTCCCTTTGGAAATCCTCTGGGCAATCATCTCATAATTTCAAGCTTTTCTCTGATAATTCCCTCCGAAAATTCCAGCTGAATATACGCTGAGAATTCTCGAAAATAGCTGAATATTCGCAGGGAATTTTGAGGTGCTTTGGAAAAAGTGGCGGGCTGCAGTGGTTTTTGACTGCTTATGAGTGGTGAAATCACTGTGTTAGGATCTGAAGTCTCAACTATCAACGAGTGAGTGTAGATGGTGTAAATAGGGAGATTTTCTAGTAGACAAGAACGATCGAACATGTAATCTATCTATACGTAGCTGGGGAGAGAGGACAACGTGTCGCTCGACTTTCCGTAGGTACGTATGTAAATCTCAAGGAAACAGGTAAGTACTACACCTGCTATTATACGTACTTGAACAATTTGATCATCCAGATATTTGAGGATGAGGAACCCATCAAGCTCTGTTCCTTTTTCGTACGGTACTGTATGGGTCTCCAATGTTGGAACATTTGAATTTTATCGGATATTTTTGCTTTGGGAAATCGAACATTTTGAATAAATGGAAAATTCGAATGTTCCAACATCAGAGACCAATGTAATGCAGTATAAGAGAGAATGAGAGGTTTAGAGCTTTCTCATTCTCAAATATGTATGTGAATCTTTAAATTGCTACCCAAATTATTAATTAAAGTAATGAAATTATTTGGTTTTTATTTGGTCCCGAGTATAGTAAATACTACGCCAATGAGTTTCATTGCGTTCGGGAACTAGCCAAATAGAATGATTGTAGAAACTCTTCATTTAGTTCAGGTGCTTCAACAAGATATTCTTTTGAAGAAAAAGTATAACTTTACCAGACTGCAGATGCACTTGGCTGAAATGCTCATTTCATAGCTGGAAGCCAGAGCTCATGGCGCTTCAACAGAACTAAGTAAAAAACGGAAAATCTCTCAGGTTTGGCATTTACGCTACAGTGACAAATGACAATTCTTATAAAATGTGTTCGAGAAAATGAAATTACAGGTACCGAAATGTGTTCTAATTGTTAAAGGGCCTATATTTATTTGCTTTGAAATTTCACTGCAGTTGCTATGCTGTAGCTAGTCTACGCCGGAAACATTTTGATGGTTCTATATTCATTTGGATCACTTCACCCACAGGGTTTGGAGGTTTGGGGAGCTTCACTGGGCACAAAATGGAATAAAATCGCAAAATTTGAATAATCAGCCTTTCTGAAACTACAAAAACTCCATTAGGGAACCATCAGTACCCCGTTCCATGGATTTGGAACGAAGCATTAACGAGAATTCTATTACACAAATAGATTTTATTTCAAGGATTTAGATCGTTAAACGGGGAAAATCATTAAAACCTTCAAAACTAAAAACGCCCAAGAAAAGAGTAACATCTCATCTTGTTTCGCATACATATTGGACAGAATAACTACTTGCATATAAGGATATACGGCCTATTTACAGCGATCAAGTTGTCCACTTTTTGACTGGCCATGTCCTTTTTTTGACGTCCCTTACCCGAGAAAAGTTTCCGCGTTGGCCACCGGCAAGTACGTACTACCGCTTGGCTATCGTTCATCATGTTAAGGGCTACCAATTAGCGTCAAATAAACTACTACTTCGGCACATGCACCCAGCACGTGAATGCTTCTGACTTTTGAAAACATCTCTTAGAGCTTCGCAGCAACATGAAAGGTAGGCGGAATTTCATGTGCGGATCAGCAAAAATCAGCGACTACGGTGATTTCCAAAAAGGGCTATGTACGTGTTCATTAAAGGCATTTTCCAAGTGAGAATTTCGATACTTCAAATCTGCCATCCTCTTACTCTACTCGACGAGTTAATTGCAACTGTATACGTTTTGAGTACAGAAACCTTAAAATCTGTGATTTTAAGAAGGTTGATATAGTCCGTTTCAAAAACGACGAAAGTTGAGTAATTGTGCCTATGATCTGCATTTCTCGGCTGCCTCTTCAAACACAGCACTATTTCTCGCGTTTTCTCTTTCTCTAAAATCTTCCCAGCTACGTTCGCCGGTGAAACAGACTATAGATAAGGTGTGGACGAGTTGTCTGGTGAAAAACGAATAAGAGGCAATAATACTCCTCAAACTCACGTATTTGAAAAAAAAACAGCTAATTATTGTTAGGAACAATTCATGATGACAAAAAAAATTATTTCTAATTTATGTCACCTTTTTTAACACATGTGGAAGCACTTAGGAATCAGTGCTATAGAGAAGTAACAAGGAATTTCTGGATGCTTTCTTGACTACTGCTGCAAGCATTTTGTAAATAGGAGCTATCAGCAATATTTTATTTCATGTTAATTTCTAGGAATGTTCAGTTTACAATCTTAGGATCAAAAATGTTCTCTGAGGACAAAAACCCATTATGCGACTAAATTACGCCATGATTCCCCGTGTGGTAACCCTTGGTAAACTTTAGTGCATCCTGAAGAACATGAACAACTCCTTTTTGCTTCTTTTTGTAAGTATTTTTTAAACCAATAATTCGGAATACGGGTCGAAATTCTGGTCCCGTATCGATTGTAAGACTTCGTCTATACTAGGATTTTTATTGATTTTTTTGAAATCAATGTTAGACACTGCATCGCAATAGTGATTCACAAGGGCAACATCTGTGTGGAAATAAAATATCAAAATCAGTAAAATGTAAGAGACGAGACAGAAATGTATAACGTTCCTGTTCCTGAACACGGATTTGCAAGAGATGGCGCAAAGCTAGGAATTGGGACATTATCCACGATTATGACTAGTGCTGTGATAGTGACGCCACGTTAATCTTCTACTAACCAACCACTAATAATGCCAGCTAGTCTGGTGACGAAAATGATGTGAAAGTATCGAAAAACACCTTAATCAGGTAGCATGAAGCCTGAAAATAATGGGAAATTTCGAAATAAATGGACCTTATGCTACTATGTAGTGTACACTGCGAGAACGAGCAATAACACAAGGACAACTGCACAACTGCTGTTGAACAACAAGTGGCAGTGAAAACCGAGGAAGCGACGGCGATCCCGAATCTCCCCGTCGCCTGGCGGCTGTCGCAATTTTCGCGCTGGAGCGCTCTTGTCACCGCTGCCGGATGCCATTTTTCCGGCGGCGCCACCGTCACAATCCACCACTTCACGGGGTTTAACTGCGTACTCGAAGTGCAAGTTATCTGCGCCAGCTGAGTGCTTCAGCTGTTCACCAGCTGAGCCTCGTGGTGTGTAGTCACGGATCAAAAAGCGCCGGCCGCCGCGGCGACGTCGCCGCTCATCAGCCGCGTTGTCGGGCGGGCGGCGGGCCTATCCGCGACGAGCCTCGCCGGTCCTCGCGTGTGTGTGTGTGTGCGATTATCGACGCGGCGCGGTCGTCGTCGACGACGACGACGGGCGGGGGGCGTCCGGCCGGGCGGCGGTCGCGGGGGGCAGGGCTCGGACGGCGGGCGGGGCGTGGCCTCGCATGCAGATATGGGCCGCCTCGGGCCTCCTCCAGCACTGCTACCTCGAATGTCATGACGTCATGACGTCGGCGATACCGACTGAAGGAGACGTCGCGATTCTGGTGCTGATCAACTCCTATCATGCTGGTCAAGGAGTATCGTATACTCCTTCCGATGACTGTGGAGGAGTATCGCATTGCGCAGCTCTATATGATACAGGTAATTGACTACTTCCGATGTTTTCCTTATTGCCAGACGATAATCGCCTTTTTCGGGGTTAGAAGCTGCAATTTACTCCCATTAATATCGGTATAGGCATCTTTTGTTGACTCAGATGTGTTAGAACATCCGTAATTTATGGATTTATCCGTCACACCCATGACAATCATCCATAAAAAGGCTCAAAAATCCACATTAAGTCACAATATGGTTCTCATAAGCTTTTTCCACTCTTTTAAATATACATTTTGTTTTGAAACCAACGATAATTATGCATTCCTGTACATTACCTGCTTTTCTCTGTTGGCTCTTCGAATACCATGCACTTTCTCGCGTTCTTTGCTTCTCTGATATCTCTACACCCTTGTTCCCTGTTGAAACGTGTCAATTTCCAGGATTTACATGTGTTGGTTGTCCTGCTATTCTGCCGCAAATTTCCCGAAATTCTCTTGCTGAATTTTTCTTTCTCTGAAAAATAACTCCTCTGGGTTCTGACATACTGTTGATTCTCCCTAGTTTTTCTGGAATTTTCCAGCTCTAGTTTTTTTTCCTGATTTTAAATTTGGCTCCGTGCTGGCTAAATCTCTGCCAACTTGTTCAAGTTCGAAAAACTCATCTTCTTTGTTCTGGATATCGAGAAACTCGTCCTCTTTGTCCGGAATAATTTTCTTCTTTTTTTTTGCTCAATTCATATGAAAATGGATTTTCTTCGTTTTTTGGGCTTTCTCAAATTTCTGTATTCACTGAATGTTCTTCAATCCTTGACACTTTTCCCATCAGCTGTCAGCAATGATAATAAGTGCGAGCTCCCGCTCATCTGCTGCGCAGTTTTTCTGCTCGTCTTCGTAACGTATCATAGAAGACGTGCAGCTGCCGTGTCGCGAATTGATCTCCGTTCCGTAATTGCACCAATTATCAGAGGACCTCACATTCCACAGGCGCTACTCATTTTATTGAATAGATTCGCTGGTGCATTTCAATTTTGTTGACTCATTAGCGACAAGACACATCAAAACAATCGCTGCGCGCATGGTTTTTCCGAGAAATACGTGCCGCAGCTCCAGGATCGTCTGGAGGCCAAGTGTGACTGTGGCAAAACCAAAGAAATTGATTTGAATCTGGATAATTTTATGGTTTGAAGTTTATATTTTACTACCTACTTTTTAGGATATTTATTATTACGATTTGGTAATATTTGCTCACATTTATCCATGTTTCATTATTTTTATAGATGTCCTGGTTTTTGATTTTCAATCACTAGACATCTTCCTGTTTTTTTCCCTCTCCCATTCGCGTAGCTTATTGGGGGTTGTAATTCTCCACCAGATAGCTGTCTGCTTCCTTCGTCATATTTCATTTATCCCGTTGAATCCATCATGTGTGCCATTATCCAGGGAATTCCTGAGCTTCCTGGATAGTCACGTGTTTTCTTGGAGCGAAAACATCAAAGGCACTGAAGCCATAGATAGAACTTGAATTTTTGAGAGAGATACGCTGAAAAGACAAAGGAGTTGTGTTGAAACGTTTGTGAATAGGAACGACCTTGCGCAATTGTTCCATTTTTTGGCGGTCAAGTCCGTAACTGCACCATGCCGTGATTTGACCGCATTCAGTATCGTGCGGATCACTGGGAAAAGATGTCCAGAATCAGAAAATTCATGTAGAAATGAATGAGAACCGAAAATTGAATAAATAGTCAGTTTAATACCAGGAATCCAGAAAAAACCTATTTATGCTCTAGTTTAAAAGAGCAGTCAAGAGGAAGATTAAAAGTTCAGTCCGGTGAGCAGCAATTATTACCGTAATTTTTAAAGATAATGGGTCCAAACCACCATCTCTCTACTCAAAATCGGCAGCGACAGAATGTTCGACACTCGATGGACCCATATAGCTCATCTCAGCTCATATAGCTGGTTGTCCTCAATGCAGTTATACGTGAAACATTTTATTTTACGCCTGAAAATTACGGTAAGACTATCTGCTAGCAAGACTGAACTTTTAATTTTGTTGCCAGAGCCGCTCGCGCCCGCACCGCTTGGTCCGTAGTGATTTCATAAATTTGCACTAGAAATTAAAGTTCTTGGCGCAAACGTTTAATTCATCTAAATCCTTGAAATAAAGTCTATTTGTATAATATTATAGAATCCTTGTTAATGCTTCGTTCCAAATCCATGAAACGGGGCACTGTTGCTTCCCTAATGGAGTTTTTGTAGTTTCAGAAAGGCTGATTATTCAAATTTTGCGATTTTATTCCATTTTGCGCCCATGTCTTGCTATCCCGATTCCACTTTTTTGGATTTTTCGTGGATTGACTGGCAATCAAATTTGCCAACAAGCAATTTCATTCCTTCCAGTGAATTTTCCTTTCCCATTCCATTGATTGCTGGAAGTGCATGAAAATAAATGCTCTGTCGTTGAACAATTGCCTACTGGATGCCCTATAATTGAATTCCCCCACCCTACTTCGTTGTATTTGGCTTCGCTAGCGAAATAATCCTTGCGAATGCGGTGCCGTTACGAAGCGGTGGGGAATAATCGCCTCAACTAGTTCTGCTGCATATGTACTCGCGATTTATCGGTGTTTAGTTGTTTCTTGTTTTTGTCCTGCTTTTTTTTCCAGAAGCACTGAACCCACCCGGAATCCATGACTTTTTATCTGGGAGTTTGCACTTCTATGGGTGCTTTTCATGCTTTTTATGTCGATTGACGTGGCATTTATTGCCCGCGCGATATCAGCAAACACAGCGATTAGTTCTCGATTGACAGTTCGTACGGCGAATCGTGGGAAGTCCCACGCTCGACGCCATGCTCCCAGTTCAAAGAGCAGCACATTGACTGGCAAGTGATAGCCAAGTGAGGAAATAGCGGGGATTTTGTGTAGTTGCGGACTCTTAAGATAGAGCTGTTAAAGGCAGCACTCACGGAAATTTTTGTGTCGAAGATTTCGCGGTATATCGGGGTTTTTAGGGACGATGAACTCATTGACAACGATGACATAGCGTGAAACACGCGAAAAACACGGAAAAAGGTAGCGGTATTTCATGTGTGTCCACGGCGCGGACGAGTGTTTCGTGATGGGTCCCGGCACGGAACCCTGCAAATGGTACGAATTTCATAGACACGCCCCCGCTGAACCACATGCACACACCCTGTCAAAGGCGTTAGTTGCCGCGACGGAACCCTAATGTCCAGAGCGGCAGATGTGTCCACGGCAGTATCTTCGCAGGTAGGCGGCTTTTCAAGGTGTTCAACTTACTGTTGCGATTGCCCAGCGGCCGGCTACATGGTAAGCGACTCATTTCAGAAGTGAAAATTTCCGTGAGTGCTGCCTTTAAGAAAATTGAATTGGGTCGCAATTTTGCGGCAGCTATATATAGGGAATTACTCACTCGAAAGGAATAGATAGGATTTATTGGCTAGTTTAGCTTCTGTAGAATAGCAGGAATGATTCCAGTAACTGTAATAGAACTTGTAAAAAAATAGCAATTCAAATGAACTAGTAATTCTCGAATATTTTGAAAGTCATCCTCGAAATTTTTCGTTAGATTTGAGGCATTGAGGAAGTGCTTACTAAAATATTATTATTTACCTTCATGAAATTTTATTTTTACCTAAATTTTATTTTTATTTATATTTTTTAATTATAAAAATCAAAATTATTAGCACTAGGAGGTGTGAAAAGAAAACATACCACGGTTAGGAAAATAATCACGGGTAAACTCGGACTCAATAGTTATAAATTTTTCGCTCTAGTGCCTTCCGTAATAAGGGGTAGCAAAAGCAAGCTTCTTGACTAAAGCCAAATCATCTCATAAAAGACATTTCTTTACCCATAGAGCAGGACTTGAGTACGCCAAATCACTTAAGTTAACACCATCTATTGGTAATATGTCCACTCACGTTAGTTTCTAAATATCACCACCTCCAGGTTATGGGTGTCATTTCTGTTTACCTATGCTCTTGAAATTTTGTTCTTTTTTTTCTCCGGTGCGTTGGTTGTGTCCGTTTCTTCTTCTTTTTTGTTTTGTCCACAATTCATGTGCCTTGCACGTGCAATAAATGAACAAAAATACAGAGAACTCCAAACGGAGTCCGGTCAAGAGTCAGGACCGCGGCGTGGCTCTCTTAGGCAGAGTCACGGGAGCTCAAATCTATTTAATAAAATGTCCCAGAAAAAAGCTCTGAAGATACATATACTCTTTCCTTCCTGCTTACAGTCATAGTGGTTTTCAGGTGAAGAGATGAATTGCACTTAGCTCAAACTCGTTAAAGCTCATTTAATGCGGTAACATAATGGTATGGTGCAATTACGGACCCGAACAAAATGGACGCAAACGGTCATTCGGAAGAAAATCGCCTAGACGAAGCTGTACAACATTCTTTGGATGGTTTTTTATGCAGTTCGAGAATATTTTCTCATTTCTATTGTTTCCTTTCATAATTTATCGTGAGAATCATCAAAATGCCTCTTCTTGTTAGTTCAAAATTAGAGCAAGCTTTGGTGATCATGCATCTGATAATAATAATATACATAATAAATGAATCGAATTGAATCTGTGGTTTCTAGGAGATTCTAGGAGAACTATTAAGAATGCTTTATCAAGTCATGCACACCGCGCAATTCCACCTGTTCCCGAATAAAGTCCGTCTGAAGTCCGCTCAAATCGTGTATTTTTAAAACAATCAGCTTACCTCTCTCAAATTTCTTGTAAATATGTGGTAACCACGGTGGTTTCCGCTCACACACCATCTAAAACCCGCTTATTCTCCTGGGATTTGATCAATTTTCGGGAGGAAACTAGTTATGAAAATTCACCAGTGAAGCGGTGCTAAGAAAACATTGAAATATTGCTGTAGAAGCAATTTCTGGCGGTGATTTATGCACCGAACCCAATTCCACGAGTCACAAGGACAATTTCTCTTGTGGTATTGAACCAGTGAAACATTATTAAAGGAACAGGATTTAAAAACTGGCGATTTTCCATTTTCTCTGACCCTATAACAATTTCTGAATGCTGGAGTATCTCCACTGAATAAAAGTATCATGTGTGAATGATATAATTTTATGTGTATATCTTTACACAAAATTCAGATTGAATTAAATCTAGAATATTACGGTAAGTCTGGGATGCTCTATCAATTTCTACACTTTTTTTTTAGTGATTTTAGTGAACTAGGCTGACGGGTATTGTTTGGTTGCTGGTATGAAATTTTTATTTATGTTTTTTAAAGAGTAGTGGTTATTCCATGCATCGGGTGTTGGTGCAGTACCTGTCGTTAAATTGCCACAAAGTTTCTCCAACATGATAGACGTGAACGAAATCTACTGTAATCCGGTGTTACCTCCGCACCGCCCCCCCCCACCCTTCGCCCCCGTGGGCTCATCCTATTCATCTTGAAATTTGAACCGTGTCAACACGCAAAAGTGTTGGAGTCGACAACATGTTTAGTCCAGTAGCTTAAGGAGTGCGTCTGTGACTTTGTCCGCAATTACGGCTGCGGTGTGGTATCGACCGGCAGATCAGCTTGTTCGATCTGATTTTCAGACTTTTCTCTGCATGTTCTAGTATGCATACTACGTGATTACTTCCATTTTGATTTTTGTTGCCGTTACATATTAAAATTTCCTACCAGACGCATTCTGCAACACCCTCTTCTCGATTCGTCCAGTGATCAGCCAAAGGATACCGTGCTGCAGCCACAATTGCAGACAAAATTACAGATGTACTCCCTGAGCTACAAGACTACATAAATTTACTCAGTACTACAGGGAGTTGAAGTAAATACAGTATTCTGTCATGAAAACCTAAGAAAAACTACTGCAAAGCTACATTATGGTGCTGAAAAAGCCGCACAAATGACCTAGCACTAACCATAAATCTGTCAAAACAGCCAATTTTTCACATTTATTGCTGCGGGTCTGCAATTGCACCAGCCATCAGCATTGAAGACGTCTAATTTTCGATCTCGCTCAACGAAATATTACACCGATGGTCGATTATTGCTAGAATTTTTGGGATTCCGTCGAAAAGACCAATTCAGTGCTATAAAGAACGATTTTTTCTCTATCTTTCCGATGATAAGATCGAATTCGCTGAATTCGCACCTAATTTTGTTCATTTGTTAGAACTGTTCTCGTTTTTTTTTTTGTCCAGAAGTCAGTGACCGTTGTGTGCAAACACAAGGAGGTGTGAAAAGAAAACATGAGAAACCGGTTCGTTGGTGTTTTCCATAAAAGGTTATCAGCAAACAAACCTATCACCGTTGTTTGCCCACCCCGTACACAGTAGCTTCAAAGTTTGAGTATATAAATTCGTACTTAGTTGGTTCTAAATTATTGAGTTCGAAGAAAAATTGAAAATGAGCTGAATTTCAAAGTTGCAGAGGTAGCTGTGAAGATGATAGATACGAAGGGGAGGATATGTTTGCATTGGAATCGGAATTTTTCTTTCGAATATTCGAATAGCCGAGTACTTGAACTCTCCGATTATTCGAGTTATCCGATTATTCGAGTTTTTTTGACCTGTCGAATAACTCAAATTTTGAAGTAGCGAAAATTTTGAAATATTCGAGTATTCGCTCGGATACCGGGGTATCGAAACGGGGGTTGTCGCCAGTAAAGGGTTTTGAACAGCCGAATTTTTCGAATTACAATCTTCAGAATTATAAATTTGAACAATCGGAAATAAATATTTTAAAAATAATGACAAAATCAAAACCGATGCCAGACTAAAAAAATATTACATTCCAACGATTACACGTTAAACTATGCACTGATTTCGCAGTTACACCCAACGCACGGAACCGCAAAGAACTTCGAAATCGACGACGAATTTCTCTTGGAATTGCTGCAAGGGAAGTGGGCAACTTCCTGGAAGTCAAAAATCAGGTGTTAGGCCACGTGCTGATAGCGGCATCAAGCCGCGAAAAGACTCTTATCACATCAAAACCAATGCGCTTTCGTGTAAATACGGACCTGAGGGTCTAACCATTTGACGCGCCTCTTCCTATGCTGAAAGTGCAAATTGAATCGAGAATGATATCAAATGAGCACAAAGGAGAGCCACTTAGTAGTGACATAGCAAAGCTGCACTAGAAGAAAATCCAGAAAATAAGTTTACTGGAAGAAAATCAGGAAAACACAGCTTGCATTCCCTCTCTTACATTTCCCCTTTACACAGGATGATTTCTTTTGTGTATTTGTGGATATTGAGCTTCGGCGTTCCTTATCTCTCAAGTCGGATATTAGTCGTTGTAACTGGGAAAGGTGGTGCGGTCGAGCTCCGCAATTGATGTTGGACGAATTGACCAATCCCAGAGGTTGGGTGCATCGCATTTTCCAAATGCAACACTCCGCAATTTTTTTTACTGTTCATGTAAATAAGTAAGGAATAAATACATATATGCGTAATTAAATGCCTTGACAACATTAAAACAAATTTATCCCTTTTTATCTGGGTTTTCACTACTTGATGCTTTTCCTAGTTATTTCGACTTGGATTTCTTGGGTACATTTCTGGGGAAAATTGTTTTTTCACCTGAATGCTGTAGTAGACAGATAATTTCCGGAGAATCCGCGTAGGCGAATATTGTGGAATTCCCCGGCTTCCATGTGAATTCCGGAAAAATCTTGCGCAAGCCAGTAGCTTCCCCTCGAATTCCAAGAGTTTTCCTGCCACATTCCCCACATTCCTTCCTGGAATTTAGGCAGAAGCCAGACAGTAGAGATTGCAATCGGGATTCACTCAGGATTCCATCGCTGAGTGAAGATGAATTCTCGGGATTTCTTCGCTCACTTTGCATGTTTTCCTAAAATCTGGTGCTACTTAGTTATGGAACTGAGGTTTCTGGAAGAAACTAGCGATTGTGAGCCCTGTCAAATATTGCAATTCACTATATCCAGAAATTCTCGAATTCCTACCAGATGGCCGTGTATTCGGCAATAAAAATGCTATAAATACTAGGAACACGTGCATTTTCGGCGTTTTTTCAATGTCTATTGCTGGTCGAGTGGCCTTAAACAACGGATTCCGGTTGTGAAGCCAGAATTCTGGAAGGCTGGCCGATATTCAGTTACTCCATCATGTGACCGACACATCCGTAATGCGCGTTCTCACTTCGTAAATCGAGTTTGTGTAAGATCGATGAAATTGTTTTGCATCCGGACGTCCGCCACCCGGCGCAGCACACAGAGTGCACGGTATAAGCACGCTATAGGGCAGTACGAAAGGAATCGTGCACGATTACGGGAGCAGCTTCCGGATACTTTGAGTTCATTACACGAAAGCGCTATATTCATAGGATTAATCGCTCGCCAACGACGCTCGATCCTCGAGAATTGGGTGGTCTTTAAACTCTGCTGTTTGTTTTCACCGTTTTTCATTAGTTCGAACTGGGTGTGACGGCAATCAGTTATATGCACTTGTGATGAGGGATGGCTGCTGCAAAAAAGAGTCAAGGTCGATGAAATCGTTTGAGAGCGTGTCTCTGGATGTTTCCGGACATCAGAGATTCCCGGAACGCGTTTTCCCCTAGAAGTTAATGCCTGCGTGCTTATCGAATACTCTGGATGGTAGCTGGGATTCCATGAAATCGTCACCTGAGCCCGGAGATGAGATGAGAGATTGAAGTTTATCCTGTTTTTGTTTTCCACCTTTGTTCCACATCTCTCTCTGGATGCTGTTTAATTAAGCGAACGCACAAACAGCCGATTTAGAATCTGTTTTCGAATAGTGGTGAGGTCTTTAACGGAGCTTATTGCATACGAGTCTAGTCTAGATGGTATCACGTAAAAGATTGTTCTCAAAAAAGTCTGGATTTCTGAACTTTTCGTGCCAGGACGACTTCCAATTCGAGGTATGGAAAGTCCTAAAATGTCTGGACAGCGGGGGGTCTTCAACTGGTCTTTTTGATTAGGAAAACTTAAATATACTGTTAAAATTTTCAGAAGGCAGCCACAGATCCTGGAATTTTCCGAATTAATTCAAATTTTACATTTTTTCAAAATCAACAGATTTTGTTCTTTTTCAGCTATTAACATATTTCCGCTGGAATATTGCCTAAATAAAAAACCTTCACTAAAAAGCGCTGATGAAAATTAGCTTATGGAGCCTACTAAGAGGATTATTAGTGGTGGGATTCCCAAGGACATGCTAGTCTTCCCACTAATCCGAATCTGACCAGTTTTCTGTGCAAAAGTAATAGGTCGCACTACCTCCAGTATTTTTTTCTCCGATTGCTGCACCGTATTTTTAAGCATGTTGCATAAATCTGTTGTATAAGGGGCGGTGCTACTGTTGTACCATTGGTTCATTCAACTACCTCTTCCCTCCTCTGACATTGTCCATGGTTCTCGCGTATCCCCTCAATAATCAGTACAATATATGCACCAACATGAACATCAGAGCGAGAGTTGATTCTGAAGGGTGGGAACAAGTACTTAAATTCACCAATCGCGCAACAACGGCTCCACCCCTTTTTACAAAACGATGATGCATTACAGCAGCGTTTCTGAGGTGGAGTATGGAGATTTTATTTTTGAGGAAACACATCCAATCTTTATCTTGCGTTACCATATATGCATTACTTACGTACGAATCAGGCTTGAGATCTCCAATTTCAAAATATTCGAATTCTTCCGAGAAATTCCTTATTCCTAAAGCATGGCGGACTGAAGCTAAGGTGGCAAAAAGCTGTTAGAAATTCGTAGGTCTTCAAACGCAGATTGCGCTGACAGGGTAGCTGACAACTTTTGGAAACATTTACTGATGAATGGGAACACTTTGCGGCTAAGAACTGGTGATCGTGGTTTTGGGATATCTGCCGTAATCTGTGAAAGCAGGCAGAGTTATTTAGCTGTGTTAACTGCATTTCGTTGCCAGAGTACAGAAAATTCCCACGTTCCAGGAAGTGCTATGCTTAGAGTGGAACCCAATTATTCATTGCACTCTTCTGGAATGGTAGAAATACTCCAAGATTTCTTGTATTGGATTGGTTTGGAGCAGCATTTCTCCCACAGAGAGTTTCGGCGCTTGTTTTAGCGTATTTTGTATATTTATTAAGTGAAAATATCGAGCTGCAGGGTAATTGCTAGCTTTCAAACTTGAATCAACAAGAAAAAAAACTAGAAAAAATGTTTTCGACGATGTTTCAGCAAGGTTCAATATTCGCATTCTTGGTAGAATCCATGGGATATTTATTACCAGAGATCAAATTCAAGCTTTTCACCATGACCAAATCGGGCTTTTTGCTATAAGATTTTCTGCAAACACCTTCCCTATCAACTCATGCATGAATAATTTTTGAAAGCATAAATATTTCGGTGAAAGTTGAATTTTGCTAAAATTTGGTCGAAAAATTTCAACTTCTAAATTTGGGAATATTGGGCATTCGGACATCGATCTGTAGAGTATAACTACTGATTTATATCATGTCTTGCTCCACTTCTTGTGCCGCTCCCTTTTTCCACGACTCAGGAGAATTCCTTGTTCCTTGAGTTGATTGCATATCTCTAACAATGTTGCGTTTTTCTTAGAGCTGGCAAAAGTAGCGTTCCCCCCGCACATCTCCCGAGAATCCCACAAAAAGCTAACAAATCAGCCCAATTATTACTGGAGATCCTGCATCGCCATATTTTTCTATCCATATATGTAATTGCTGGATGCTACCTGTGACGAGCTCCTTGTGGAGGTAACCGCAAGGGTATGACTCCTGGTTTGTTTCTTGCCTACCATGTCTTTGTAGAATATCGGTCCAGTGAAGCAATTGGTAAAAAATGTACACATAAAATGCATGTCAGAAATTCTAATAGAAACTTGTTATCTTTTTTCCGGCGATGTTCTTTTTCTCAACCTTTTTCAAACATATTGCCCTCATTTTGGATGAATGTGCGTGTACGAAGCAGTAAAAATGAGGAAAGGATTCATTTAGAGGAACACTTGAAACGGTTTCTGAGTGGCTTAGGTCATGGTCAGTGACCAAAGATTCGCTTGAAACTCTTTCTTCCTCAAAAATATGCAGTGTTTACCATGTTCTCATCAATAAGTATTGATACTTTTATTAATTACATGTGCACATCTTTGAACAAATTAGCATTTTTTCCGTCCATGGAATGAAATTGAGAACTGAATGGGTAGTAATTAACTTGAACCATGTAGTCGCTTCTCAATAACTTTATTGATATTGCCTAGGAAATTGTTTTCATAGTTATAAATTAGATGAAGTACCAAATACATTAAAAATGAGTAATGTTGAATCCCCAGAGAGTAACGCTTGTAATGAGGGCACATATATTCAGCTCGTACTCTGCGAAAATACTGTGTCATTTTAAGAGAGCGCCAGATGAAAATGCGCGATGGGGTCTGGAATATTTCAGCTTTTCACTATTTTTTTGGGTCAGGTCCAATGCTTCGCTTTGCGAGACTTAGTCGGAAAAAAATGGAAGGTTCCAGAAAATTAAATGAGAAAACTGCTGCAGACCCTCCACGTTCCTGGCATTGATGAGGTTGTGTGCGTTTGTCCTTGCACTCGCGTATTCAAAATTAGTACCTACAGCTGTAAGTATGCAACTTACAAATGTAAGTAAATGCTCCAAAAAATATTAAGCTAAGACAAATCTCTGTTGTACTACTTAATCTGGCGTCCACACTCCTCACCCCCTTCGGTTTAAACGTTTTTCTTACCCTTCCTTTATTTACACTATTATTTTTTTGTTATCGATACAAAATTTTCCATTCGCACATGTTTGAGTTGGATACAAATTTGATAATTCAATTCCGTGGTTTCTACGCATTGATAATGTAACAAATATAATAATAAATAATAACAAAAATCCTTTGTCAAAATACTGACACTCATACCTTACGCAACAGGGATACACCTTGAAATGACTTCGATTTTTTTTTCAACTGAATCTGGAGAGCTTCTCATCTACTTCCTTGTGCTCTTGATCCGCCCTTGTACAGCGCACTTATGTGCATGTAAATAAATAAATAAATAAATAAATAAATAAATAAATAAATAAATAATGGCTATTTTGCCGGCCAGACTGTCCAATTTCCAGCGCTTAATATGCAGTTGAAACCAGGCTATCCTGAAATGCTTTCTTATCTTATCTCATACGATAAAAGAAGCGCTTTCGAATGACACTATTCTCTGAGTAAAAAAACAACCCAAAAGGGAAATAAATAAATTTTAGGTGGCTCAAAAATCTATTCTATCTGTCCTCTTTACTGTGCTCGATCGATAAACATATTGTCCTTTGCGTCGCCGACTTCCTGAATTTTGTAGCCTTTTGTTGCCAGTTAGTTCGGAAAATATTGCATTTCGCAAGATCTCGGCCACTTACATCCGGAACTTGTCGCACTTCCGACTGCGAGTAAAAACAACCACTTTCTGACATCCATTATGATAATAGCTCAGGGAGTTATGTGCGAATGCATTCACTGCCTTCATACTAACGACAGCGGGAAGTCAAATGTGAATGACTTAAATTCCCCGCTCAAAGTGGAAAATACGATGTCAAGTGTATTGGACAAGCTGCTCATAAACATGTAGTTTTTCCTCGACATCCCTAATTCCCGGGAATATCGATTGCTGCATGCTTAATTCGTCCGAGCCTGAGTTTCGGAGTCGATAACACTCCCTGTTTTCAGAAGAAGAGTCGCTTGGATTCACATGGCAAAGACAGCGGTGTAGTGATCCTTAGCAATAAGCCATATAAGGATGGTCCTGGTGGTTCTGGACAATACACCTTCAAAATCTACCATATTGGTAGTAAAATACCAGGTTTGTGCTTGTTACCCGTCTTTTTGCATTCTCTGAGACATTCAACTCCTGGATTATCCATGGAATATGCGTCTTCCATCCGATTCTCATACTTTGCTCTTTGAACTTCGTCGATTTCTCACATTTTAATGGGTGACGATGCACGATGGGGTGTCAATGAAGCAGCTGTGTTTCGAAGACTACATTTAAACAATGAAACTGGTTCTCACGGGTGAATTGATGTTGTTATGCGTCGGGTCACGTCGGGTGAAATCACAAGGACGTCTGCAATAAGGAAGGGGGACGGGGCGAAGTGCAGACGAACGAAAGAGAACGTCTGCCTCGTGGATCTCCACCTTAAGCCGTGGGAATTAGGCATGAAAGGCAGTCTCTAAGCGCTACATATAACTAGGATTAGGAGATATCCTGTGATTGCACTGATGCTCCACGGGAATTCCGTCTGTTTCCTAGAACTACCATGTGAAGGGGAAGTCATATATTTGCACCTGGTGGTAATTACAGCCTGGAAGAGAATTTGCCTCTAGTTAAAATAGATTCGCTGTATAGTAGTGGTTAGTTTGCGAGCAGCTGAATCTTATGGGTTTATCAATTTTCGTGGGTAAAAAACCGTGTAATTTGAAAATGTGCGATTATCTACGGAGCAGGTGTTATCAACGGAGCAAGGAACTTTCATGAGCATATCATTCTTAAAGTTTTATCACTTTTCTTTGGTAAAACATGTGTGTAATTTGGAAAGGAGCGATTAGCCATGTAGCAGGTGTTATCAACGTACCACGAAACCTTTTTCGTTTGCCGAGACGATTGAAAGCTCAAGAAATCAGAGCCCAAAATTCCAAATCTATTTACATTGCCAGATGGTTTATTAGAGGTGTCAAAGATGGGGTAGTAAACGAAAGAATGAAAAAAAAAGTAAAAGAAAAAAAGTCTCACGATTTTTTGTCCTTTGGGATGGGGTTACCAGCCGTGGAGCAGATGTTAGCAATGGAGCACGCTTCTTAACTAACTTCTCAGCAGGGATGAGCGGAATTCCGATTTCCGGAAGTGGGAAGCTCCTGAATTCTTGGCTCATGCGAGCATCTGACTTCTAGATTTCTGGACGATTGGCAGTCGTTGGGTCACGCCAACTCAGACATGCTGTATTCATCGCTCCAAATTTCGCTAGATTTCGAACTTCCCCCAACTTCCGACTTCCGACTTTCAGTCTCATGCAGTACTTACGCTCATCCCTGCCTCTCAGGCTGATTCAGTGCTCAAGGGTAAAAAAAGAATTGCACCAGACCTAACAACGGCCTCAAATGCTTTATTAGAATTGTATATGAAGAGCGAACATGTGGAAAACTGCGTTTTCGCAAGAAGGTCTGGTTTTTGTTGCAAAATTTGTTTGTTTTCCTTTCCAGTTTTTTTGAGGGGGGGGGGGGGGGCGAGGTATTAGCCAATAACCAGGAGGACTGCTCAAATTGTGAAATATAGTACTGGCTTTTGACATTTTGATTTCTAAAAATAGTGTCTTTCCTTCACGATGATCCTCTCTTCTGTGAAAATGACATCATTACGCTGGAAAACTCCGAAGAAGCGCATAGCGGCCTCTATTTATGCCAATGTATGTATTACCCAATCCATTTATGGCAGATACCTCTTTGTAGCTGCCCCATTATTACTTTGACATTTGAATAAGTAATCCCCATCAAGTGTTTTTGTGACGCACGAAGGCATTCTTTGTTTTCTTCTATGAATAGCCTATAAGTAGCTCTACCACTGAAGCAGCGAATGGGTATAAAAACTGTCAAGGACAGTACATAGTTCCAAATTGTTGCATTGTTATATACATTCACTTTTGGGCGAAATTCACCTTCATTTTGACCTCGAGGTTCATTTCTTTGCACTTCGAGGGCATATCCAGAGTAGTTTGCGCACTTGTGTAAACATGCTCTCCCTGGATTAAAACCTTGCTCACTCATTTTGAATGGTTTACCTATCATTACCGCGATATTTATTTATTTGTTACGCCAAAAGCGCGCATGCATTTCAACAAAGCGAAAGACACTAGAACTAACTAAAAGAAAATACCATAGGCAGATGACCACTAAAAATACGGCAAACATTTTAAAAAAAAGTCAAACATGAAACGGGAGACACGGATAAGGTCCGCTGAAGTGAGTTATAGTACAACAACTTTTTTTTTAAAATAAATGTAGGAAGGATATTCACTGAAGAAATACAAATGTGCATGTAGCAGTTTCACTTTTTTTAATTTACAGATTTCCGACGCTTTCTCGTCTTTTCGCTGTGCGCTGCGAGAGTAAATTGTTCTTTTATCCGAAATGTTCAGTTATTTGATCAGAAACCTAGGAATTTTGCAGAAATTCCCAATAATTCCGTTGTTTGTAGTGCAACGGCGATGGCATCGCAGGGCTACCCTAATCATATGTCGTTGAGGTAAGCAGCGGGACGAGTTCTGACAAAAACAACTTCCAAATTGTTTGCGGGGTAACAGGCGAGGTGTGTGGTTTGTTTACAGATACAAAACGAAACGGAAGCTAAACAATTATTTCAATTTTTTTCGGGCTAGAAATTTGAACTGTTGTTGCGCGATTTTTACTAGTACTAGCCTAAGGGAATTTCTGAAAATTTCAGGGATTTTCCAGCTTATTTTCCCTTTTTCTAGTAGATTTTTCTGGAAACAATATCTCCGTGAATAGGCAACACTGATATTTCAAATTTAAATTTAATGGTTACGAATTTGAATCTGAATCACCTGCGAGGGATGTGGCTGCTTTCTGAGGACTTGACCAATATGCTACTTTTATATCTACGTTTGCGGACACTATTAGTGTCACAGTACACTATCAGTCCCTAGAAATGCACAGCTTCATATCTAACGTTGGAAAACGAGTTGGAAATTTTGTTTCCAATACGATATGTTTCAATCTACAATGAACAAAATCTACCATCACATCTCACGATTTCTCCTATCACCGACGAGAAAACACACGAAGAATTCGAACTAGTCGTCTGCTGTGGCGCGAAAGTGCAGTCTTCCTAGACAATCTGACCTTTCTAAAAGCGTTTGCTCCAAGGATTTAACAATCTTTATGAGAGAAAGTCAGTTTTTGTCCTCGAATGAATATCATTACGAGAAATCTGCTCGAATGAGAAGTGAAAATAAGATTTATATGGAAGCAGACATGATTTCCTGTGCAAAAACAGAGGAGAAACATATTTTATGACTGTTTCTGGTTCATTTTCCACTGTTTAGGGAGGGGGCTGGAACTTATCAGGCTCATCAACTTCCAATCTCAAAGTTCTGAGAAGTATTTCCCTCATAATACATTTAGTGATGGTGATTAGAATTGAAAAGCACCCTCAACCCGTTTTGAATTTCGGCGTATCCGCACGAAATTCTGAATCTCATAACCAAGGTAGGTGGCCATTCACAATGACTTTAATGCTTTTCTGTTTCCCACACCTTGTAATTTTCAATATACTGCTTAGTGTGCCTCTTGTAAAATTTTACACATTAGTACAACATGCGCGCCAAGCCTACACAAAAAATGTAATTGGGTGGTAAAACTAAGCTCGACTGACGGCCTAGCTGGTCCTAGAAATCATAGTGTTCGGTAACGTTTTGGAAGAAGCTGCACAATCGAACAAATAAAGAGCAAAAGATTGGATGCGGAACGCGAAAACTCGAGATAAGTCGAAAAACGCGCATCGCGCCCTTGTCTCCGTAATTTTGGACCACCCTGTACATGTGAACATGCCCATGTTTACCGCGTCACCGCGCAGATGTTATCAATATGGCTGAAAAAAATTGTCGCGCTTGTCAGGATGATTGACGTATTTCATGCTGGCACGTCACATCGGGTCCGAAAATGCAGAAAGACTAGAGATTTTTGGTGAATTTGGAGTTTCCTTGTTTCTGTAGTTTGGCCAAGAGATAAAACTATAAATATCTTATGGTTGTGTAATCCTGGGTTTTGTGGCATTTTCCAAGTAGAAAAAGAATATCTTAATGCTCTGTCTTTGATCTTTAACAAGGTTTTGAAGCTCTAGGCTTGTTTCTAGAAGAATCCCTGAGAATAACGCCACAGTTTTTTTTTTGGCAAATGTTAATTTCCTGCTTGGAAATTCAGTCACTTCTGTCCTCATGTTTTTTTTGTTTCGTTCCTTGTTTTTTTTGGAAGGATTACTGTACATGGAGTTACTTTTTCGGTAAAGGTTTTTTAGAAAGGCTAATTCACTGCCTGACTATTTCCGCCATGAAATTGCCATAGAAGCAATAAATTCGAATAGATCGCAGTAAGAGACACAGTTGACTCAACTAATGAAAATGCAGTCTTTCGGTCTCGATCTTTGGTTTTCTGGAAGGAATTGCTGCAAAATATTAGGATTCGTCTACTTATTCGCATTAACATTAGCATCGATAATTAGAAGGTAATTCGTTTATGTAACTTTTACGAATTAATTAGATGCACTCAAAGATAAACGGTAAAGAAAGGGACAGTCAGCAGTTAATTAAAGGCTTTGGAACACGCAAAAATTGGTTGAGATTGCAGAAATGGATCATAAATAATTGGTAAGAAATTAATTGATTTCAATCCAGGACGAAGCTGGAGGCTGCTTATGAGGAGGTGAAAAGGGGTGGAGCATTGTACCTGGAGTGCGATTGGTCGACAGGTTGAACCAACCAATCGCTGAGCATTGCCAGACCGCACATTGTCAGATGCAACGTTCCAGACATCAGTTAAAGCCGAACTTTTTTAAAATTTCATTAATTAAATTTAAGAGGAGACTTGAACACCTGAGTAATCAAGAAATCGAAAGCCGTACAACCGGTTCTTCCGCACCTTCTTTTCTTTTTTTTTCTTTTTCGGATTGGAATGTTCGAATTTGAATACGTACCACTTATACCTTATTCGATCCTAACTATACAACGCACCTTTAAAGTTATGAACCTCCATCGAGATCCTGGTTTTATATACAGAACACATTTTAGGGCGAGGAGCTATGAATACCATAGCTTGGTGATTGAAGGATACGGGTTTGAACTTTGCTGCAACTTCACTACATATAAACCGATAAAAACATATGAAAGAGCGAGATTGAGGATTTAACCTAACTATTAGTGCCTGTAGAGTAATCCTAAAATTTCTAAAAAATTCTACAAGATCCCTGATTTTTTTCAGTCTGGATTCGAAGCATACTACCAACGAGTGCGCTTGAAGCTCATGAGGAAGCATGGAATGCTTATCCTTATACGAAAACGAGGTGGGCCACCTGTTACTAAATATTTTTCCTTGGCAGTATTATTCAGTAAAAGTAAGTTATGTTACTGGATTTGAATCAAGAGGAGGGAGCAGAGAGTGGGACAATTATAACTTTTTTTTGACAATTTTTACCACTTTTATTATTTACAATAGTATTATTCAATAAAAGTAAATTATGTTACTGGGATTGGAGTGGGACAACTATAACTTTTTTTTGACAATCTTTGCCACTTTTATTATTTACAATGGTATTATTCAATAAAAGTAAATTATGTCACTGGAATTGGAGTGGGACAACTATAACTTTTTTGTGACAATCTTTGCCACTTTTATTATTTACAATGGTATTATTCAATAAAAGTAAATTATGTCACTGGAATTGGAGTGGGACAACTATAACTTTTTTTGACAATCTTTGCCACTTTTATTATTTACAATGGTATTATTCAATAAAAGTAAATTATGTCACTGGAATTAAAGTGGGACAACTATAATTTTTTTTGACAATCTTTGCCACTTTTATTATTTGCAACAGTAAATTATAAGTAGTGCTCTTGCTCTTACTTTTTTTCTCAAATTCTGTTTTCTAACGTCAAATCCTAGCGTCCTGGAAGTTTCTCCAATCGATGCCCTAATGAATGCTTAGTGCTTATACGAGAGAATTCGGCCAAAATGACAGGTCAGGCCAATTTGCATCTCTGGGCCAATCTGTCAGAATGAATTGGGATTCATGAAGGATTCCCCGGCTGCTAGCTAATTCCATGCAGGATTTGTCCTTTAAGAACAATACCAGGAGTGGGGGAAAGTGCACGACGAAGTCGCACATGCCTAATCTACGGACGTGGGCAACAGCTTCCGATGAAAGGGAGTACATGCCCGACGGCCTCAGCGCTCAATGTGGTGAGATTGATGGGAATTTCACTTTTCGAGGAAAGCATGGGGTGTCACGGATGTAGGAGATTCTAGGAAGTTTCCACAATTCGTCATCCAGTGCTGGTTGGCAGGATAGATTCCGTGAAGGGCATGGGAAGACTAATAGATATCCTTAAATGGGTTCCGGATTAATCTGTGAAAATGACGTGCCCCTATGCTTGGGACTGCACATCGCAATAGAATAGAGATAGAAATGAATACTCGACTTTCAAAACGTTTTGCAAATTCGAATGTTCAGGAAGGAAACAGTTCCACAGCTCTTCTCACCCTTTCTCCAGGGATCTGCTGCTTTCTTTTTTTTTTTTTGAAGATTCGAGTAATGTCTTACTCGAAATCGAATATTTATTTGTTCGAGTTTCTATGGTACCGCCCTCCTCAGTGCTAAGTATACATGCTCCATAGTCAATATCTGCTCCAGTACATGTCCAATGCAGCTAACGACAACACGAAGATGTGCGATAGCAGGCCGCATCGTTGCACTTCCACTGGTTACTATTCAGTGAGAAGCCCTTCATGTCATTGTCGTCTACGGTAATTCTGTGCTCCATAGGCAACGGCGTTTTCATGGAAATTCTGGAAATTTAGTTCTTTTTCTGGATAATCTCATAGAAATCCAGGAAGTGGTACAGATTAGAATAATTAGACTTGACGCGCTTTGGCTGAATTGAGTGGTGACTTCTGAGCTTCTGACTTCAGCAAAAACTAGTCCGTTTCTGGAAAATGCATGCGTTACTAATGGCTTTTAATGTGGCGTATATCCAGGGTTGTTCTGGATATCAGTAATTGCATATCAGCGCTATAAACTTGACAGTTGTAGCAAAAAAAATTTATGACCTTTGAGATTTTTCACTAACATCCAGAATACTCTGGAATTAGGCCAAATTCTGACAGATTTAAATTCGGCTTTTCTTCCTGAACATATTATCCAGACATTTTGGAAATGTCGCTGTCAAAACGAATAATCCTTCATGCGTTGATGCATTACTTCACAGAAAATTAATCGAAACGCCTGTATGGCGTGAATTGTTACGTTATAAAGCACAGTCCTTGTAGACTACATTAAAACTGAAAGACCTTCATGATCAAGATACAGCGAGGTTCCTTTTGCTGCATACTGTTGACGCTGGTATCCTGAAAACACTCCATGAAGCTTGTTCCGCTACTTAGTCATGAATACAAGGCGAAGCCGGCCATGGCTGATTGCCCATTGTGGTCTTCCGGAGTGTTCGATGGCCCGGAACTTGGTGGATTCCGAGCACGAGGAGGGTGGCTGGTTGTGTTCAAGTCGGTTGGGTGGCTGGAAAGAAGTAGTGAATGGGAAGAATGAACTTCCACGAGGGTTGGATAAGGTTCTGCGAAAAATATTCAGCCAAATTTACTATGAATTTAAAAATTTACTATGAATAAATAAATCCGAAAGCCAAAAAATAGACGAAAATAGACAATTGTACTGGGTTCACGGTCCCAGTAAGCCGGTTGGATAGAACGTAGGGGAACGATCACGGCCACGCGGTATTTTCGTGCCTCCACACTCTTCTGCACGACCACACAGAGGGTTCGGTAGGGTTTTATTAAGTCCACAAACGAATACAGCAGCAACAGAGCAAATAAAGAATGGGAACAACAAGATTACAATGATCTGATGGTCCTTTTATATCGGACGGATCCCGCCGATTCTGGATTTGAAGTTCGCGGGCAAGTGGGCGGGCGCGCTCATTCAACACATCTGGTAATCCTAGATCTACCTAACAACCCGCCCCTCTCTGGAGCGACGTCCCTGTCGCTACAGCAAAGAAAAAGGACAACAGCAAAAAAAACTGAGAACCTTGGAAAAAAAATCCATGAGATGAGTATTATATAAACACATACATGATAGCAATGCGATGGACTCGTGAAAAAAATCAATACCAGTATGAATTAAGCACAAAACCAGTAATTAGCAGAATCAAAATCAGCACCAGTATTTTCACAACCTGTTCAAATCGAAAATGCGAGAAGAAATATGAAAAATGTGACGTGCGAAAGTGATGAGACAAAGAAACTACTGAACCAAATCAACATCACTAATAAGGCTGAAATCTGCTATCGTAGCCTCCTCTAACGTGGCGGACTCCATATCCTCGACCTCTGCCGCGGGGAACTCCTCTTCCCCGGCCACGTCCTCGTGGCACCTCCGCTGCTGACTGCTACCAGCTTCGTCCCCAACCTCGCGACCGTGGTCATTGCGCTCCTATAGGTCCACTATATCCACTGAATCCATTGTTACGATCATATCCTCGTGGTGTGGCCTGGACATTCCTATAAGTATGATCGCCATCTGACTTTTGCGCCTTCCTCTTTTCTTTATAAGCCCTTGCCCGATCCGTGGGATGTTCAAAAACTTCATACAGGCTCGCTTTTCCGGTCCTCACGTACGGCGCTACATACTTCTGCAAGGCTGTGAGGAACGACTTGACAGCTTCTGCCGGGTAAACAGCTACTTCCAAGACTCTGCTCTTCTCTCCTAGGCAGGCAAAGGGCTCACTCAGTGATGGCACCAACGTGAACATCGTAGTGATATTGCTCCTCATTGCCGCGGCTGAATCCCTGACGACTGCGAACATGTCGTGGGTGTCTTTGCGATGAGTGCTCCATGCGGCTTCGCCTCTGGGGCTGCTGACTGCTACCAGCTTCGTCCCCAACCTCGCGACCGTGGTCATTGCCATTGCCAGCGCTTGCCATTCAGATGTATCATACGGCTTGTCCGTCGTCGGCGTTAAGAAGATGCAATTGCTCAGATTCGTGATATTCCGTAGCGAGGTGATCACGTCCTTCAAGCTATCGTACACGATCACGCTTACTCCTTCTTCCAGCCGGACGCATCTCGCATATCCTCTCAAACCACAGGGAACGAACAACACAGTCTTGCGCACCGGTCCACGTATATCGACGTCTTCCCAAGCATGCGTTTGCGCGAATCGTACTCCGGCGTTAGCTAAGTCATTTAGTTGCGTGATGTCGATATTGACGTTCTCCTTGGCGGCCATCGCTACAGGACTTCCATCATGGATTAGAAGCGCTTTCAAGACGTGTTCACAGTTACGCTTGAAAAAGGTATAGGCCTTCTCCACACCCGAAACTGTCACAAATGTGTGCGTTGATGACCTCATCAGGAAGCGTTTCTTGTCCAAGTCGGTTTCGTTCTCATATATCGAGATCATACGTGCAAGCGAGAAAATGGAATGAATGCGGAGGGATCTGATCGTCGGGTCTTGCTCTTCCGGAATCACGTCGGCAAAAGTCATGTCCCTGACGGTGCATCTGTAGTCCTCGGGATCGTTGGTACCCAGGCGTTTTCCGGCACCAGGACAAACATAGAACAATCCCAACGCACTGTTATCCGCGAGAACAGGGTCCGATGCCATAGTAGCCCTGGAAAAGAATGTTTTCAATTTAAGATCCTCATTACTTCTTCTCCCTCTCTTCACACGCTTAGTTTTACTTCGAATCGGAGTATCATCAATCTCATGTGGAATTCTTATGAGCATGTCGTGCTGAATGCGTATAGGATCCTCACTTTTCTCAATGTTTGTTAATAGAGCGGAATTTTCACTAACTTCGAGGACTCTAAATGGACCGCTCCAACTGTCTACCAACTTGGGGTGCTTGGAAGTACTTTTCTCAGCCGGCAGCTTAACATATACCCGGTCTCCTACCTTGGGTAGCGAGTTTGGCTTCACCTTATTACGCGTGTCATACCTTTGCTTCATGCGGGTCCTATATTCTTCGTTCATTTCCCTTGTGCATTCACGAATATGTTGAATTCCCGCTAGCAGTTCATATTTGTAGTCGTCAAAATCTATGTGATTCCACGATAACTCATCCTGCGGTATCTCATTAGATGGCTGATTTGGGTCAAACGCATGCAGTAAGTAAAATGGACTGTCTCCCGTAGCTTCGTGGGGTGCTGAATTATATGCAAAGACGACCATTGGTAACAATACATCCCACTGCGCTGGAATCACAGTTTTCTTCTTCAGCATACGTGTAATTGTCCCTATTGCACGCTCGGTGATACCGTTTTCCCTCGGGTTATACCCCTTGGTCGTGGACTGTTTTATGCCAGAGATCCTGCATACCTCTGACATCACATTATTGACAAACTCAGGACCCTGGTCTGAGTGCAGAACTTTCGGCCAACGGCAACCTTCACAGATCCATCGCTCGAGCAGAGTTCTAGCAATGGTTCTTGCGGTTTTATCTGGGACTGGGTACGCTCCCACGAATTTTGTGAAGTGGTCGATTACTACGAGAGCATACCGGTTACCACTCTCGGACAAACCTAGCTCCACAATGTCCATACCAACTAACTCAAATGGCTTTGACGTGGTGATTGGCTTCAAGGGAGGTATATTGCGCTCGTGTGTTCGCGTGAGAAAACATTCCCTACATGCCTTAGACCATTTAAGTACGTCTTTCTCCATACCTTCCCAAAACACCACCTTCTTCAGCTTACGCACCAACTTACGTCCACTTAAATGTCCGGCCATAACGCCTGCATGCGCTTCGTCAAATACTGCCTTCCGATGTTGTTTCGGGACAACTTTTACCACGGAATTTTCTGTGATCATTTTCAAATTCCCGTTCTCAATGACGAAATCAGCGGTGCTATATCTACGTGCACATCTTGGCAACTTCACCTCAGTGCTTTCGTGATTACTCTCCAGGTGCGCAATTAGATCTTTGTAGTCAGGGTCACTTTTCAAGGCACTTAACCATTGCGACTGCTGCGAGTCTATTTGGCCCACAATGGCCTCATTTTCCGCACACACCGCTTCATCCTCGGTTACATTCCTTACCGCGCCTCTAGACAAACTATCTGCTACGGCGTTCGCTTTCCCTGCCACATATTGGATCTCCAGCTTATATTTTTGCACTTCCAAAGCCCAACGTAACACTCTAGCCGAAACATTTGTTTGTTTGAACGAGCTTGTTAGTGCCTTATGGTCAGTTCTCACCACTGTTTTCAACCCGTAAATGAAAAAGTGGAACTTTTTCAGCGCGAAAATTACTGCCAGCGCCTCAAGATCAGTAACATGGTAGTTTCTTTCGGCTTTCGTCAGACTTTTAGAGGCGAAGTATAGTGGGTGCAACAGTTTATCCTCCCCTTCTTGGCAGAGAACTGCTCCAAGACCATCCCCTGAAGCGTCCGTGTATATAATAAAAGGCCTAGACTCGTTCGCTGCAGCGGCTACGTCTGGCTGAGCTAGGACTGGGGCTTTGGTCATGACTTCTTTTAGGCTCTCAAATGCATTGCTTTCGACTGCTGTCCACTTCCATTCCGTTTTTGGGCTTGTTAAATTGTACAGTGGCTTCGCGATTTTTGAGAATCCTAGGATGAACTTACGGTAGTAAGACGCCATACCTAAGAAGGTTCTCAAATCACTGACATTTCGCGGTGCAGGATATTGTTGGATTTTGCATACCTTATCCGGGTCTGTAGTTACGCCCTCTTCATTTATTTTATGCCCGAGAAACGAAACCTCCTTCTTGAAGAACTCACACTTCTGTGGTTTCAGTTTCAGATTTGCTTTCCTCAATGCGGTCAACACTAGACGCAGCACCTCATAATGACGTTCTATCGTCTTTGTTGCTATCAAAATATCATCTATATATACGAAGACTTCGCTATCTTTAACCCCTATTTCGCCGAGGACCATATCCATTAGCCTTTGGAATTCAGCGGGGCTAGTCGACAAGCCGAAGGGAAGTACTTCAAACTCGAAGAGACCTTCGCTTGTTGTGAACGCGCTCTTCTCTTTAGCGGTATCTGACAACCGAATCTGCCAGTAGCCAGAAGCCATATCTAGGGTAGAGAAAACTTTCTTCCCTCCTAGACTCTGGATCACCGTGTCGATAGTCGGAAGAGGGTACGAGTCATGCTTGGTTACCTTGTTGAGAGCACGATAGTCGATACACAATCTCAAGGAACCATCCTTCTTCCTTACCAAAACGACTGGGGACGCCCATTCTGACTTACTTTTCCGTATGATTCCCCGTTCCAGTAAACCTTTTATGATTTCCTTAAACTCCTTCCTGGCACCAATTGGTACTGGTCGCGTCCTTTGCTTGATCGGTTGACTGTCACCTGTGTCTATGTTATGTTCGACCAGGTTCGTTTGGGTCAATTCCGAGTCTCTGACAGCGAAAACGTCTTTGAACCTCTCTATCAACTCTTCTAGCTGAGACGTCATCTCCGATCGTGTGCCCAACACCTTCAGTAACTCTTCCATACGCATGTATTCGTCGACTTGTAGGCGTCCATCTGCTCGCTCCAGCATATCAGCTCCTAGCTCGTGGGCATTTGGTGGAGTCCATCTCTCTTCATCCCATTCACCCACGACTTCTCCCTTTCGGAGCACTACTGGTTCTTCAGAAAAGTTGGAGATCGTAGCCACCGTTGTTCCATCTTCAGCAACTCGACAAATGCCATGCCCTATCGATGGGTGCGTGGACCATAGACAGTGGTCTCCATGCGAGACTTCTCCCTCCAGCTCTACCACCTTAGTTATACCTGGCGGCACGAAAACCCTATCTTTTACCAGTGCTTGTACTCGAGACTCTTCTTCTGCTACGTTGGTTCCTGTAGTTGGGAACACCAGTTCAATCCCAAACAACTCAAGCGCATTAGTTCCCAGGATGATGACTCCTTCTAACGCTTGGCTGACATGAAATGCAACAGACTTCGTAGCGCCTTGTATCGTCACTGGCATGCGAATTGTGTCTACAAAGTCCATGACTACTCCAGATGCATCACGCACGATTGCTTTGATCCTAGGAATCCGTTGAACGTAGACATCCAAATCGACACCATCAGCCCTTGCATCACGGAAAACACCTAATGGAACAATCGAAGCTTCAGAGCCGGTGTCAAGCAACGCTGTAACCTCCCGATCCATCACTGTAATTGGGGTTAGCGATTTGCTTCCGAAGAGTCCTTGAGTCTCACGAAATTCCTTGCTCATGGATACACTTCCAACCCGCTTATCTACTAACGCAGAAAACGACCCAGCCTGCCGTTCATTGCTACCTCCTCTAGGACGTGTGCTCTCCTCTCGCTGCCGTGCGGACTTGAACCGACAATCCTTAGCCATATGTCCGCGTTTTCCACAACTGTAGCATTCTACTACACCTTTGTCCGTTGTAGCATTCTGTGGCCTAGACTGTGTTACCTCTCTACTGCTTCTACCAAGCCGGTTGTGCGTCATCGCCTCTACGGTACCGCTAGGTTGAGTATGATTTGAGGGCCTGCCTCTGTCTCCATTGATGTTGTTGAACCGTTCTAACCGACTATCCCCCGATCTACTTGATTGGGGCCTGGGAGTCATTTTACGGTCCGTGCTCTGAGACATCTCCGCTACCGCCCTCCTATTTCTTTCTAACCTAAGAGCAGCTCTTTTTACATTCTCGTATGCTTCACCGCTTCTACTTGTCTCAATCGCTTCTGACAGCGAGTAGCTACCGTTCCACCTAGCGAGTTGTCTGAATAGTATCTCCGCTTTCTGCAAAGATACCACATCAGCTGGTGTGTCGGGGAACGCTCTGTGTGCTATCTTTTCAAGCACGACACAGAACTCGCCCACCGATTGGTCGCTCCGCAATGACAAGTTTCTCAGTTGTTGCAGCGCCTTAATCCTAGCTGAGTTACCATCCTCTTGCAAGGCCTCCTGCATCGCTGCGACTACCTCTTCGAAACTACCCTCTTTTACTTCCCTAGGTAGGGTTTCGAACGTGACCAGAGCCTTCTTCCTGAGGAAGCTCTCGAACAATTGCACTAGGCTCCTATCGTCCCATTGCGGCTTGTGATATCGTATCAAGAACGAGTTCACAAATCTCTTGAAGCTTTGATTCTCCCCGCCATGGAAGGGTTCTATTACCGGAAGCGCGGCTGTTTTCATGTACTCTAGTAGGGCATCATCGCACTCGTGCTTCCTTCCTCTCACTTCCTCATTCCTACCACCGGACTGAGTCAAGATCGTACCTGTGCCCCACGAATGTGCGCTCGCGTCCTTTGTCCAACTGGAGCTTCCGTTTTGCAATGGCGAGCAATACGTGCGGGTCGATTGATTCGAGGCGTCCGAGATCGATTTGACCTGTAATTGTTGTGCATCTAATTGTGGTCGGTTTACACCTGCTCTGGAAAACCTTATCCATTTTCCATTAGAATCTATGCTGGACTCACCATTGTCTCCAACGTTCGCACTTGACGCCTGCTGACCCATCCTCTCGATGCGGCTCGCCAATTCCTGAATCTGCACATCTTGTTGTTTAATCAGCTTTGTTAGTTTTTCATTTTCATTTTCTTTTTCACTAGCTCTCTCTATTAATTGTCTTACATGGTCTACTAGATCACTACTAGGACACCCAACCATATCAGCTAACACTTGAAGGGATTCCCTGTCTGACATCCTTTCGTCAAGACATGTCTCCAACTGTTCGGTTTGTGTCAGCCCAGCTACCTTTAAGATTTCGATAACACCCTCTTCGATGTCATCCCTCTTTCCTACTTCGAGGTTCTGCAGGCACTCCTTACATTCCTCTACAAATTGCTCACATAAAACTTTTGTTGCCTCCTTCGCAACCTTTGCCTGTCGTTCCACGGACTCCATTACCGCATTTCGGATTGGGTCCGTGGTCCTGAACGACGTTCCTAGGGCTTTCTCACACTCAACTACTATAGCTGATATGTGTCTGCTAGCTGTTCTCACAAGTTCTTTACTCCTCTGTCCGAACAACCTCACCTTTGAATCGATGTGTTCTTCTTGCTGCACGTTCTCGCCTGTCTCCATTGCATCTGCGACCGCTGATTTCTCTGGAGACTGGAGCAGCATCTCTTCCGTGTAGTCGTCGGTGCTCATTCTGCAAAATCAATAATATTGCTTCTATCAATCGCGTCGACACACAATAATGCGACACGAGAACACCACGGTATATGAGAGTGACGAGCGACAATACCTTATGAAAGGATGTGGGAGATGAGAATGATGAAATACCAAGCCGTACTATTGCTTTTTCCCTCACCACTATCCTCAGCTCTCTTTCCTCACTCTTTATTCACTCGTAACGGCGCCCTATCCTATGCCCGGCGCGCCCTAGGGTCGATGCGCTTCAACAATCGATCAATCGATAGCGCACGCTACGCTGAGTTAAGTACCTAGGCGGCTCTTGCCCTGTTACAGACTCTCGATCGATACCGCGGCGCCCTAGCTACTCTACTGCAGCCACCTGATCACCTGATCGATCGATGATGACGACCGCTATGGGTACAAGTCACCAACTCAGCGCTCTCCACGAAGGCGATCCCAGCCGGATGCAAACCTTCTCTGATTCAAACCTCCAGTGGTGATCCTTGTGGATACTAACCACTTCTATCTTCCTCTCTGTTAGTGGCGACCTCTCGCGGTTCAAGCCACTTCTCTACTCCCTACACTCTGCAACTACCGATCCTTGCGGATTCCAAGTAGTGCTCCTACCCTCTGCTTGGTTCCTCTTCCTTCTACAACCAGCTTGGCTCGGCCCCCATGTACTGGGTTCACGGTCCCAGTAAGCCGGTTGGATAGAACGTAGGGGAACGATCACGGCCACGCGGTATTTTCGTGCCTCCACACTCTTCTGCACGACCACACAGGGGGGTTCGGTAGGGTTTTATTAAATCCACAAACGAATACAGCAGCAACAGAGCAAATAAAGAATGGGAACAACAAGATTACAATGATCTGATGGTCCTTTTATATCGGACGGATCCCGCCGATTCTGGATTTGAAGTTCGCGGGCAAGTGGGCGGGCGCGCTCATTCAACACATCTGGTAATCCTAGATCTACCTAACACAATGGACGAGAAAAAATAAGAATTCCTCTCTATGGAATCTCATTCAAACGTCGTTTTAAAAATGATTGTAGAATGATGGATTAAAAGTAAGCTTTTCGCGGAAATTCACCTTTAGTACCTTAGTAAAAATAATTGTTATGTTTCTTGCTCCTGAACCTATATTTTTGCCTTCTCTGGAAAGTGAGCACCACCCAAAGAGCTGCTAGGTTATATGAAATCTAACGCTATTATCTCCACTCACTTGCTGCCATTCTCCCCTCAATCACTGTTAAAGCTTCCATCCTCTTAGCAGCAATTGAGGCGAGGATGGCAGCAAGTAAGGGTAGATGCGCGTAGGTGTGAATTCGATGTGTTAGGCTGTTTGTGCTGCGTTCATTAACAGAGTTTTTGCAATTTCTACAAAAATACTCCTTACTTATGTATGTGGCTACTATGCGACGAAACATCTCGTCGGGAACCCCAAGGAATGGTTCTAGGAATATCACCAATTTTCACTGTCAGCAGAAAATCGCGTATGTTGCCCTGCAGACGCGGAATCGACACGCTCTTTGTTTTCTATTCGTAGAAGGAGTTTACGGACGGAGTCTCTAATTTAAATAAGTGCATTTCTCCGTAAAACATCCTGATATGTGCTTTGAAAAAAGGCGAACTATTTCTAGCATCCCGAATGCATTTAATTGAAAGCCAAAGTGCATAGACTGCTAGGGATGAGCAGTTCTGTTTGGAATCTACTCCGAAGAGACGTAGTCCGTAAATGCAGAAATCGGCGGTGGAGGTGGCGTGGGATGGGAGATGGGATAGAGAAGCATCAGAAAAAACTGCTGGCCCTGTTAAGAAAAGAATGGAAGCGATGCCATAGTTTTTTTTTTGGCAAAGGTGGGGAGACAAGATTTCTGGGTCATTATTGTGTTTATAGTTAAATTGACTGCCAGCCATCTGTAACACTCAACACTAATATTGTAGTCAAAACGATGTATGTCCGCAACTACGTACAAACCCAAAAACATTGCTTGATGAAGAAACGCCTACGAAAAAATTCATTAGATGAGCCTAATTAGGAAGCCTATGTAATGCATGTCTGTATTTAAATCAGTATTGTTTTGATGTTCGAATTTTATTTAATTTGTACTATTTCATCCGTGAAAACTGCATACTTATATTGGGGAAGATCTTAGTAGGGATTCTGTACTTACGTGTTTATAGTACACATTACACTGGAGTAATATTAACCTTTAGCTGTTGTACTATATTAATGGGCTTCTTTGAATATATTTATGGTAATATAATACTACATATACTTTGTAATACATGTAATATATAGTTCTTGTGGTATAGCGTTAGTATAATTTCAACTAATGGGTTATCTACTAGTGCACTTATAATCATATTATCTTTTAGCGTTCTATGCATGTGATATATATATATATATATTTATTTATTTATTGTGGAGCCAAGAATTTCGTAAATGTGACGCCGTTGTTTGAATGTCCGCCTTTCGCTTGGGGACCTAATGAGGTAGTTAGTCCGTTTTAGATGCGCGGTCAGCCTACTCTCTCACATGGTACCGCGGTCAGCGCGAAAACATGTTTGAATTATTGCAGCCCAAACGCGAACCGCTCGCGACCGTCCGTCTGCTTTCCAAAAAATGCCGCGGCCCGCCTACTTTTGGTACCACGGTCAGCCTGAAGAATTGTCTGAGATATCTATGCACCTATTGCAAAACATCGGCCGATTGTCCCGTCAACTGCTCATCTTCGCGAGGTACAGTCTATAATCGAGCCCCATGACGAGCGCATGCGGTCACGTGCTGGTTCCCCACCGCCTGCGCTCTAGAAAATTTTGTTGCACTACCATGATTTGTATTAGAGGATCTATTACATAAGCTAAAACTTATGTGAGTAATAACAAAAAACAACCAGAACACTGTAGGACAAAAAAACCAAGACAATTTAATGTAGAGGGAATAAAATGGATAAAAAACTATGACACTACAGAACTAATGTAGTAAAAATAAACTAAGAAGATGTACCAGATAATAATTAAGGCATCATGGGTTGAGATGACGATTGAGTAATCTTTGAAATGCGTTGTAGCTAACAGGAAGTGAGTGATTTTTGCGATATGATATTATAGGACATATATTGTTCGAAGTATAGTAAAATTTCGTCTTCGAATAATGTTATAATATATACTACTTACTTATGCTTTTAACTAATGCAGGCACAATAAGTGCAAAGCATATTAACGACTGGAACTAACAGATTTTAAGAGATTGTTGACTTCTTACGAGGTACGAAAATAGCGTACTTACAGAAAAATGGCAATACCATTATTACAACATAGCAGTGATGTGCAGGACAGATGTACTAAGTGGATTGCACACGTATTCCGGGATGACGCCAGAAATACGGGGTATTTTTCGTCCAGGTGCACTGGAATAGACAAGCACTACGTGCTGTAATTCCAGGAGCCAATGAAGTACCTGAAGATTATAGGGCCAAAATTCAAACATGTAAAAACTAACTTGAAAATTAGAGCGGTACGCAGTATGAAGGGGTTTCCTTAATATCGCCCGCAACACCGATAACAGTTGAAATTATTTTATGGTCATATACATAGTTTCTTTATGGTTGCTGAGGCTAGGTCGTATGGTAGTTTTATGGACATACCTGCATTTTTTGTTTAAGCTCCTAGAACTCCTGCCCATGTGTGTCTTTCATGCGTTTTTTTTTTCAATAAAAAAGCAATTTCCTAGTGGATCGATAATGTATCTAGGCCCATTATCGATTGGCAGCATCGAACACATTATCGATCCGTGGCAACTTGTGTGCTTTCGAACGTACATGTTGTCTCCTCGCATTGTGATGTAATGATAAGTTTTTAATTTCAACCCCTCATGGTATTACGTAGTTCTCAAGCAATAACGGGATGTTAGAGCAAATAAATAGAAAATAATTAAAGTATTAAAGTTAGTGGCATGGCTAATTAACATTCATAGGCTTACATGATCAACTGATTACTTGCTTCTCGTATAATTGTTTGATCAAATTAGTTTAAAGGTCCGTCATCGTAAAAGCGGAAATGAATTCAGTGCAAACAGTGAATGGCAATGGCTGTGGCCCATCCACGTCCTCGACAAGGACGCAGCGCGACCGCCCCAGGATTGGTGTCGTTTGCCGCCGGAATACTAATTCTACGCCCTTTTCTAGCCGATTAGGCCGAAAATCCTTAGAATAGGGTATAAAAGCTGCTAGAAATGGACTAACTGCAGCGGAAAACATCGGCTACGGCGCACGCGGCGCGGTTCTTCTAGACACCGTGGATGGGCCAACGCCATTGACGTCCACTATATATCCCCTGAGGTGCATTTGCATACTCCGCCACGATCAGGACAAAACTAATGGCATTCAGCATATGCGGGGACCAGTTCTCGCTTGGGAGATTTGCCGCCGTTTTAGAATGCTTTTCAATACCCTGACCACTGGAATGCGCACATTTGTCTGCGTAAATTTCATTATACTCTGGCTTTCTACCACTCCCCCCCCCCCCGCCTCGCTCCCACATAATTTATGAGTAAAAACAAAGCGTCAGCAGGTATCGCTCCAAAAACAGCCACACGCATTGCAGAAACGCATTGTAGCGTGATATTCGAATAGAATTGCAGTATTATCGCAACGCTTTCGCATGAATTCCCATGAGACACGGGTGTTGTTTATTATTCTTTGAAATAGGGTCGTCGTATCGAATTCCCACGCGAGAAGTGGGGTGTGATTCTACACGTTGCTTAGATACACAGCCCTCCACCATCGAATGTGCAAAGAAGAGGAGGACATCACGAGTTTTATTTAGCGTGAGAAGGGGTGGATGACTTCGCTGTGCTATGTATACAACGCTACTGGTGTGTATTTTTGGATCCGGAAAGGGGATCAGTGAATAAACATCCTGAAATTCTAATCCAAACAGAAGACTCCTTTCAAGGGGACGATTTCTGAATTAAGAAGTTCGCGATTTAAGAAGTTCGCGACACATTCCAGGCAAAGTGTTTCCATTTCCGGGAAATCTGCTTCGTATACGTTCCTCAAGATTACTTCCTGATGTGTGGGGTTGGTATCCTGGATAAAACGTCCGGAAAAACCAAAAACAGACTATGCACATTGAGATTGAATGGAAATGTTGTCTACGACGTAACAAAATGCTTCAAACTGGGGTCTCGACTGGAATTCGAGTCTTTGTAGTCCTGACAGAAATTTATTTGTTGTATTTAAGCTAAGTGAATGCACTCAGAAAATTTTCAACGCGAAGAAATAGAAAAGAAAAATGAAAAGTCAATCAAACACAGTTCAGTTCAAAATAAATCTACAGAACAAAATATGCGTATCGATCGTTACACATCAACAGTCACTCCGCAATTTTCACCTGAGCGAATAAAAAGCAAATAGCCTCGCTGACTTGATTAATAATCCAGCAACCCTACCTTCAAATATTCTGGAGAGGGAAAATCCTACAGATCTTCCTATCGTTCGTCCAAGGCTGAATTTCTCTACCCTGTTCGAACACTCGAGCTACTCAAATCGATTTCTTCGATGATATGATTTTGCGAAGCACTAGTTTTTCTAATTCTGCCTTATTTTTCCAGGTATTCGACCCCAATGATGGACAGGTTCAGCCTAGAAGTAGAAACTATCTATTACAATGACCCCGGCACTCAAAACAACGTTTTCAACCTGTCTTCAGATGAGCTGAAGCATCGGATAGTTGACGTCATGGATTTTGTTAAGGTATTGCGAAGGATTTCTTCATATGGAAGCTACCTTACAGCGCTATTTCAATTTCAGGATCCAATCCCATCCCATGACTACTGTCCAGAAGAAGATCCTAAACTCTACCGTAGTCAAAAAACTGGCCGAGGTCCACTGATGGAGGATTGGGTGCAGGAATTTGTTAAGGCAGGTGGGTGAAGTTTGCCAGGATAATCGAATTTCCCCGGGTGTTGTTCTTAGGATCCACTTTCCAGGAAAACCAGTGATGTGTGCGTACAAAATGTGCAGAGTGGAGTTTCGGTACTGGGGCATGCAGGTAAATTAGTTCTTCAGCATCTGTTATTCCAGAAATTCTAGAAATTTCCTCTCAGACTCGCGCCGAGCGTTGGATCCACGACCTAGCTCTCCGGAACACAATGCTGCGAGCACATCGACAAGCCTGGGCTTGGCAAGACGAATGGGTGGGCCTGAATATGACCGATATCCGACGGCTGGAGGCAGAAGCCGCTGAACATCTTTCAGCTGTTATGGCTGCCGAGTACGTTGTTTAATCTTTAATCCCCTAAGGTGATCTCTTTTTCAATGAAGACACGGGTTTCTTAGCTTTGTTTGGGAGGAGTTCTGATCCTTGAGGGGTATCCTGCTTTCATGTACACATATACTCATGCATTATTAATAGTTTTCGCGTGGGTTAGGGTGTGGAACTGCTTTGTCAGTAAATTCCGGGTGGGGGATCTTCATTTGGATACTACATCCAAGGAAAGGGGTGCAATATTTGTTTGGGAATATGCCTCTGTACATAAAAATAGCGAAATTAGCTCCTTTGAGAGTGTTTTTGGGAAGTACTTATTTTGGGAAAAGACGAAAAGGAGTAGTATTTTGAGAAAAATTAAGAAAACTTTAGGGATTATCCGTTGAAACCGATTTGAATCCGGGCAAAGGCTCAGGAATATGTTATTTCCTGAGGTTGTCGACAAAGTACTCATCCAGAGCGGTTTCCTGAGATTCTACTCGGTGTAACATGGCATTTACGAGCATTTTCTATTCATAAAAATAACAATTCAAAAAAATCCTATAAAAAAACAGTTAACTAATTGGTCATACCAAGTCGATTGATCAACAGTCAACTTGTGCCATCGCTAAAAGTCCGTTTTTAGCCTGTTTTGATTTTTTTCTGGATACGGAATAGATTTGGGCGCGGATGCATCATTGGAAGTATCAGTAATCTCGTACCCATGGGTATGATTACGTCACTTATCGGTAAACATGTTGATGGGTGCTAGATAAACGGCAAGCTTGGGTACGTTCACCTTGGGTAATCTTAATGATGCATACGAGCCCTGGGAGGGGTGAGTCAATTTTTCCCTTGGGCTATAAGGAATTATCCTTTTTTGGACTCACTGATTTCCTCTGTCAACGAAAAAACTACATCCAGCAATGATGATTTTTCCAGAAACGACGATGCGGCTGAAGATTCCGATGCGTCATCTGACGATGTTTATTTTGACTGCAGCGATGGATCATCTTTGAATCACAAGCCGTCAATTATTCGATGGAGTTCCGAACTCGAGCTGGAAATCGTGGATGAACGTGAGCATCACTGAAATTGATGGAAAGATTAAGATACAGCTTGGTGCAATCCACTGCAGATTCCCCACCACTCACTCCTCATGGTGCAACGAGTGCCGCTTTGCTGGTTATGGTATTTCACGGGGAGTTTTGTCCAGATAATCCAGCGGATACGAAGGCCACTGATACGACAACGTTCAGGTGAGGAAGTAGCCAGTAGCAGAACATAGAGGGCTTGATTCTTGGGGACTGATTGACAATAACAAAAAGTTGTATTTACTTATCACTGAGTCATTCAATTTAGCCATATCCATTTTGAACTTGCTACAAAAGAGGTGTTCATACTTTTTTGTGCGGCTACGAGCGAATCTGCAGCTCCAAGATTTAGCAGATTCAGCAAAAATATCTGGAAGAGAAATCAGAGGCTATCCTCCTCTGCTTCTTACGTCGAGGGAGAGCTCTTTTCGCTTCTTCGGCATCCGAACATCAATGTCATAGAGCCATCAGCTTTTTTCTGATGATGGGAAATGATGCGGAATGATGGATGAACATCGCTTCCTTGCGAATTGTAATCCTAGAAAGCGTCATGATTAGTTGTCCTTTAGGATTTGGGGAGAAATGGAGTTTGGCATTATTGTCTTTGGAATCTTATTGTTAGCAATAACGTAAAGGGAATTATGCAAGAACTGGTTCTCCACCGTTTTGTGCACTATTTTGAAAGAGTTAGTTCCTTATGTGCCGTATGCAACGAAGGTTCTGGTAAATTAAAACAGATAACAGTTGCGAACCAGTTGCAGTGGGTGGGGACCAGTTCTCGCTAAGGCCAATGCATTTTATGTGCTGTCGCTGCGCTAAAATGACTGAAATTTTGTGAGAACTGATAATTTGGGTCCTATTTTTCTTCGACTCTGAAGAATAGCACATTCCCTCCATTCA
Source organism: Ancylostoma caninum (assembly GCA_037903475.1). Lineage (NCBI taxonomy): Eukaryota > Metazoa > Nematoda > Chromadorea > Rhabditida > Ancylostomatidae > Ancylostoma > Ancylostoma caninum. The sequence goes on along the minus strand of JBAJFG010000532.1, from coordinate 72,794 downwards.
TGGAATATTTACTAATATTCATGGAATATTTTGAAATGGATGACTGTACGGGACCATTTCTCATTTGGGCAGGACATTTTGTTTTCTCTAATTGGGACCACTTCTCGTTCGTTCCAAAATCTCAAGTTATTCTGGAGGTAATTTGAGGTTATTGATTCCGCCCATCGCAAATTTACGGCCTGATCATTTATTTATTTATTTATTGTATTACCAATTAATTTATTTAGTCAATATAATGTTGAGACGACCCTGTTTAGAAAATTATAACACAATGACTCTAAAAATTTTGAACAAATAATTTCATTTCCAGGTCCACAATAGACCAGCTTGTTCAGCGGCATTACCCCCAGTTACGTGGACGAGTCCATGTGGTGATGGTCTCGTGTGGATCCGAACTTGATCCAGTGGTCAACAAACTTTCATCGATCTCATCTTCGTTTGCCGCTCTTCTCCCATCACTTTCACTTATCATGTCAAGTGCTCAGACCCTATACCATGACGTGAGCAGCAAATATTTCGAAAGTTAACGCATTTCTTGAGATTAAAAATTTCTCAATTTTAAAGGCGATCGAAGGGACGATACGACGTGCAAACGAAACGTTCAACGAGTTCATTGAGTCCCAGCCACAGTTCAGTGGGGAGGTGGGTTCAATTTCCTTGTAAATTGGGGAGAATAACGAATTGTGAAGACGTCCTTGGGGCCCACAGCTCCTCCAAAATATTGTGAGTATCCTCTTGGGGATCCATAGAATCCAAAGAATAGTTATCCATGGAAATCCTAGTTTATCCCTACAAATATGGATTGTTCAGCAGAATTTGAAGCTCTGACAGATATCAGGGACCAGAAAACTTCTTTGTTTTTTCTTATTCCCTTGAAAGGAAGGTTCACCTTCGACCCACTTGATACGCCTGCAACTTCAAGACAAGGGGGCGGTACCGCTGTGGTGCGATTGGTACATTCAAACATCTCTCCCCAGTGTGAATTCGCCCTTCATTTACGTCCAAGCCAAGCAACATATAGTGAACTTGCGTGCACTTGAGTGGTATAGAAGACATAGAGGAGTGGGGAGAAGTGTTTAAATGCACCAATCATGTAGCAGCTATACCGCCCCTTTGGCTTAAACGCTAAGTTCCAAACTTTGAAAACTTAAGCTGTTTTAATCAGAGTACACTATCTGTCAACAACTCAGGTTTTTGTCGTCGGTGATACCCTTGGTGGTTTACTCCTTTACGAGGCGATGACCAAGTATGAAGTTCCCACTCGCCATGGAAGTTTAATCCCGAAAATTCCTCTGGAAGGGATTGATGAGGTATTCATGAATACGCTACTTCGAAGAATATACTTGATGAAAATACTGGTTAAGCTGTCGAACCATTCAAGTCAGTCCGCTCATTCGGATACCTCAAACCACAAATCACCAAAATCGGCTCGAAGCCACTCGATGTACTGTCCGAGTTTTCGGAAGAAGGTGTCTGTGGGAGCGTCTTCCTTGGATAGTGTTGTGGTAGGTTCTACTTGGTATTTACCTCAATACTCCAGGTCTTTTCCCGAATTCTAACCCTGCTGTTATTTTTCAAGGTTCAATCCCGCCTCCTTTTCCAACCCTCGACAGCTTTCCTCCTTGGATGCCCCTTAGGATTGGTTCTAATGCAGAAGAAGCTGGCTGGATATGGTAAGAGAACAAGGAAACCCAGTTGATGGATGATATTTGAATTCTGGCTGGTTTTTATCCAGAAATCGAGCCGCTGGAGTCCTGCCAACTTTTCAACCTGTACTACTCGCTCGATCCATGCGGATCTCGGTTGGAACCGGTGCTTAACCAACATCTCAGCCTACTGCAGCCGGCTAACATCCCTAGGCAATTCTGGATTTCTTCTATCCATCAAAGGCACAGATAACTGCAACCGTTTAAGGTACCAACGATACCCTCTGGGCGATGGACGACCGCTCCATTATGACTCATCCGTGGATCTCACCCATCTATGGGGCAGCAAACGCATGGATCACGTGTTATACTGTCCCACAGGTATGCCTGGAATCCATGATGCTTCCACTACAGCCTAGGTTGTTTGGATTTCAGCCATGGTCGCGCTACCCTCATCAGCCCTGCCCAATATTCTTCATGCGTCCTATTGGGAATCTATGGACACTGCTGCATTTGTTCTGAGGCAATTCGTCAGGAGTGAAGAGACTGTGCCGCCGACGCTATCTGCAAGTCTGAGTCATCTTCCTTTGAGGATCGAGTTGCCTCCGCTGCAGTGGAAGAGGAGAAGGACGAGGTTTAAGGTGGGTTGCTGGAAGTTCATGTCGTAACGAAGGTTTTTTTTACCGTAAGCACGCTGTTTACAATGGTAAGATAATCCTGAAGTGTACAAAAAGAAATTGGGGATTTAGTAGATGAATTTATGAATGTTCCTGGAAACGTACTAACATGCATAGCTGAAGAAAGAGGGATTTTCTTGGAGGACAGCAACTTTTGTCCATGAAGCTCGTCTAGGATTGGTGGTGAACCTACAACCTCCTCCAGAACGTCCATGAATCCTGCTACAAGAGAATCTCTGCATCAGTTGAAGGCCATTGCGGAATATTCCTCATTAGAGTTTTGATTCATAGTATTCACTGACTTTTGATTTTTGCTTGTTTCTGACGTCATCCCGATAATCCTCAGGAGGAACTTCTTGCTGCCTTAAATCAATAAATTTCCATGTACTTCCAGGAAATAAGGAAGAAAAGCAATTAAAATTTGAGATACGATGGTAAACAAGTTTCTTCTGTGGAATATCCATAGCCATATTCTGGTTTCCCGAGTTTAAATTATTTATATATAATAGCACAATTTATGCAATTTACACTAATATTGTTATAGTATTTACACTATATATTGGACCGAATAAAAATCGAATGATTCTGTTACCTTTAATTACCAACTCAGAAAACAATCTACATGTCCAGATATTTGAGATTGAGAAAGTCTTAAAGCTCTTTATTATCTTTTTATAGCACCGAGTCGATCTCTAATGGTGAAACATTCGATTTTTCCCTTTATTCGAAATTGAATACTTTTGCTTTCGAATATCGAATACTTCGAATAAATGGAAAATTTGAATGTTTCAATGTTTGGGGCCAATACAGTACTGTACGGAAGAGAAGAGAAGCTTCAGAGCTTTCTTAATCTCGAACACCTGGATGTTTAAATTGTTTCCTGCACTGGTAATTGAAGTAACAAAATTATTCGATTTTTATTCGGTCTTATGTGTAATTTACACCTTAAATGTTGATCTTAATGAATGTTTTCGATGTATAGATATTTTGTTTCGATCGCAAATTGTTTAGGTGGCCAACTTATCCCCGAATCATCGAGCTAATGATGTTCTCGTCGTGGCTGGCAGTGAACTAAACGTTACGGCAAAGTTCTGCTACGGCCCGATGGACCTCGCAGCGCTGACCAGAGAACAAGTATCCGTGTTTGTTTGCCCTCAAAGGTGAGTACGATACCCCTTTCTCCAGCGAATCCAGAGCTTGGACTGGGAGCAGGGCGGATGCACTCCCTGAAATTGTCCATTTCGCTGACAAATTAATGGGCAGCTGAAATGAGCCAGAGTGGCCATAGATTTCACGAGAATAATGGACCGTAGTGAGTGGCGACGACTGGAAAGTGAGCGTGGATTCGTCCTCTCAAAAGTACCTGGGATTGGACATAAGGGGTTTCAATCGTTTGTATAATTCCAGAGGAGACTGGTTTGAAGTTGGAGTTTTTGAGACGGATTCTCATGGAAGACTGACGGTATCTCTAGGAACCTCATTACCGTGCGGAATTCACTTGGTCAAGGTAAGTTTTTCCCTAGTTACTACTTAATTTTTGAAACCTTCGATGTTTGCCAGGTCATTTAAATTGCTTTTAGATACTTTACGAAACATTACTTTTTATCCACAGCATAGATGTAAAGCCCTTACCAATTGTGTTGACTTCTATAGCTCTAGGAATGGGGGCACTATATATGGCAGAACATTGGCAACTGGTGGTCACAACCAGGGGTGTGCGGAATTTCCCGTTTTCCGTTTTACCCTTTCCGTTTTCCGCCCATTTTTGGCCTTCCGTTTCCCGTTTTACGTTTTACGGGATTTGAAATTTTACTTCCGCACATCCCTGGTCACCCCTGGTTACTAGAGCTATAAATTAATTTTACCAGGGAGAAATAATTATCAGAATTCAATGAGAACCCAAAAGAAATACTTAGGGTATGAGAGGGCACATAAACGGAGAGTACACCTCCAAACCCCGTTGGGTAAGCTTAAGGTGTTCTCATGCTAATTACCTTACGGAAATAAGGAAATAGGAAATAGGACTTGCTACACGCATTATGAATTACTAATTATTATCAGCTTCCTAAGAGCAAACCAAAATAAAACTTCTTTCGCGGTAAACCAATTTGTACCTCACCTCCAGTTCGCTGTTCCAGATGGTTGTCCACGGCGATCGGTCGTACCTCGACTCGTTTGTAGCAGTTGTCCCATCTACCACCAGATGTGTGGTGTTCTCAGTGGATGGTTCACTGACAGCTTCTGTATCTGTCACCGGCAGAGATCCAAGAGTCCGTCCAGGGGCTGTAGACACCGTGCGATACTGGCATGAGCTGGTAAAATTCCTGGATTTTTTGGGATAGTCGCACTTACCTTACGAGAATTCATACTTGTTCCAGGGTCACGTGATTCTCTACCTCACCGCTCGCCCGGATATGCAACAAAGGGTTGTGTCCGCGTGGCTGGCGCAACACTGCTTCCCACACGGCCTTCTGCTCTTCAATCCATCCTTTTCAACGGATCCCCTCAAGCAGAAGTCGCTTCATTTGAAGCATATAATTGACATGGGGATAAGGATACATGCAGCATACGGTAGCAGTAAGGTAAATGGTGTAATTATAATCCATGCTTAAATCAAGGTGTAATGTACCTTATTTTAAAGGATGTAGCCGTTTACTGCGGTGCAGGAGTGGAGCAGAACCGAATCGTCTCGGTTGCTGGGAGTCGGCGGAGAGCTTGCATGTTTATAGGTACAGTTTTATCAATGCTATCATGACCTATAATAACGGGCTTAGTCTGTCTGTCACGTGTGTGTGTCAGTGCGTGTGAAACGAAATCCGAGGGCGTGGCCTAGAGCGAAGAAAATGTTCTACACCGGATCCACTGTTGCTGTAGGAGTGCGCCGGCGTCCATAAGTGGGGAAACGCCTAGAGTTGGGTCCAACGGTGGGATAAGGGTGCGCCGGCGTCCAAAAGTGAGGAAACGCCTGGAGTCGGGCACAACGGTGTGATAACGGTGCGGCGGCGTCCGAAAGTGGGGAAACGCCTGGAGTCGGGTCCAACCGTGTGATAAGGGTACGCCGGCATCCAAAAGTGAAGAAATGCCTGGAATCGGGTCCAGCGGTGTGATAAGGGTGCGCCGACGTCCGGAAGTGGAGAAACGCCTGGAGTCGGGTACAACGGTGTGATAAGGGTGCGCCGGCGTCCAAAAGTGGGGAAACGCCTGGAGTCGGATCCAACCGAGTGATAAGGGTGCGCCGGCGTCCAGAAGTGAGGAAACGCCTGGAGTCGGGTCCAACCGTGTGATAATCCGGGTGCCCGGGTCCAACGGTGTGATAAGGGTGCGCCGGCGTCCGAAAGTGAGGAAACGCCTGGAGTCGGGTCCAACGGTGTGATAAGGGTGCGCCGCGTCCAAAAGTGAGGAAACGCCTGGAATCGGGTCCAGCGGTGTGATAAGGGTGCGCCGGCGTCCGGAAGTGGGGAAACGCCTGGAGTTGGGTCCAACGGTGTGATAAGGGTGCGCCGGCGTCCAAAAGTGGGGAAACGCCTGGAGTCGGGTCCAACGGTGTGATAAGGGTGCGCCGGCATCCAAAAGTGAAGAAATGCCTGGAATCGGGTCCAGCGGTGTGATAAGGGTGCGCCGACGTCCGGAAGTGGGAAACGCCTGGAGTCGGGTACAACGGTGTGATAAGGGTGCGCCGGCGTCCAAAAGTGGGGAAACGCCTGGAGTCGGATCCAACCGAGTGATAAGGGTGCGCCGGCGTCCAGAAGTGAGGAAACGCCTAGAATCGGGTACAACGGTGTGATAAGGGTGCGCCGGCGTCCAAAAGTGGGGAAACGCCTGGAGTCGGATCCAATCGTGTGATAAGGGTACGCCGGCGTCCAAAAGTGGGGAAACGCCTGGAGTCGGATCCAACCGTGTGATAAGGGTACGCCGGCATCCAAAAGTGAAGAAACGCCTGGAATCGGGTCCAGCGGTGTGATAAGGGTGCACCGACGTCCGGAAGTGGGGGAACGCCTGGAGTTGGGTCCAACGGTGTGATAAGGGTGCGCCGGCGTCCAAAAGTGGGGAAACGCCTGGAGTCGGGTCCAACGGTGTGATGAAGGTGCGCCGCCTTCCACAAGTAATAGGAATTCGCTAGGTGGCAATTGCAATTCCTGCATGAGGGGTACGCTTATCCTGTTTCGACGGACGCTCCTACCTAAATCACCTAGATGTACATTGTTTCCTTTCGTATCCGTGTTCTCTTCCCATTCCGTTTGTGAATGAACCACTCCTTCCTTTCCGTTCATATACACCGGTGGACACTTATCACTTGAATTACCACAACAACCAGTTGAGCCTAAATCATTTCAAGATAACATTTGCACTGAATTGGTTATACTCAGTTCTTCACGGCCACTAACTTCGCTCATATGGAAGAGCATAACTTCGTTCATATGGGGGGAAGCTACCACCTACGGGATCAAGTGTTTCTCAGGAGAGCGATAGAACTGCGTCGAAGGTCGCAGATTTAATGAACCCATTTATACTTTTGTGTTTGCTTTCAACGTGCAGTAGGCGAGCGAAGTCCGGCGTTAGCCGGACGGCCAGACTGGTATGTAATATGGTACCTGCTACGCTGTTACTATAGCGCAGAAACCATTAATTTCTATGCGAAATTAACAAAATGTATTAGGTTGTTGCGAAATTAATTGCTGAAGTGGACACACCAGTTCAAAGTGTTTTAACTCGGCTCAAACACAATTTTTTCATCGCTTAAGCAACCGCTCAAGTCAGTAGATCCTCCCTGACAATTCTATGAGGATTGCATGCCTCCACTATTAAAACCGAGATCACAAGGATCCGCAAACTTTTGGAAGGCGATTTCAGCATGCTCCAGATCAGCAATCTGCTGCTGTCGCAAGATTGCATCTGGAGCTCGGAAAAAAAGACGTACAGTGGGGTAATGGTCTGAGGAATGAGGTCAATGAAGGAGAGCCTTGATGCCTTACTACATCAGTTTTGTCGTGTGAATTTTGGAGAGTGAGGCTTAACGTAACCTTGGAGAAGGGAAAATCAGTTTTTGTTCGCTACTGCCGACCACATCTATAGCAGATTTGCTGGTCTCAACTCGAAATTACAATACCAGGACTCTGATGTTGGTGCTTGACTAGGTTGGAGAAGACTGCAGTGGATCACACTCTTACAGCATCACCACACTCCTGACACAACCTCCCTAGTGCGAAGACTTGATTTAGAAAAAGTTGGAAATGGGAGGAAGTGTCTACCGAAACGAATTCACGTTTCTTTCTATCGCACAGGAACCGAGCTCCATTGATAGCTGTTACACGGTGTAGAAATGGGTAGTTTTTGAGGCGAGAAATTAAGTTAGAAAAGATGACACAGCGGGTGAGACGCTAGTCACCTGTCAGATCGTGGGGTGTTCACTTCCGCACCTTTCTTGTCATGTCGATTGAAGTCAAATGTTTTGGAACTTTAATACATATAGTGAGCCCCCATCCTTGCCCTCAAAGTGCAAATGGTTGGACCCGGATTAGGTTCCACGACTCTTCTCAACGCTTGATCGTCAGAGAACAATCTGTGGTCACGACCGTGGTTGCTTTGGGGATCAAAATCGACGGAAGAAAAATTTGCGACCGAGTAGCTCACTGCCCATTTGGAAGGCGATTCGAAGCCAAAACAAATGCAAGATTACCGCAAGCATCCCAAAAGAGTGATCGAGTTTCAAGCCATGAACCATAATCACCCAAAAATCACGTCAGCTCATGATTTGTTCGCGACTTCACAAAAACCCTGTGAAAAAAGCTAGCCAGAATATTCAAGCAGCAATCGAAAGAGGAGGGGAAGCGCTATCAGCAGATCACATAAATTGGGCTGAACTTGCTCAAATCGGGCAGAAGAGAAAGGTTCAAGTGAGCATATCCCAAAACGGCAATTAATTTCGCAACAACCTGATATATACATCAAGTATATAAATGTTCAGGGAGAATTATCTAGAATAATTTCCGCTGAATATTTCATTGTAATTTTTTTGGGATCCAAAGTAAAAAAATGGTGTTAAAAGAAGTAGGTAGAATTCTGCGAGGTATTATATAGCTTCAGGTATGAATACAGCGATAGTTAGAGCGTGAGTACAAAAAAGAATGAACGAACGAGTGAATGGATGAATGGATGAGCGAATGAATGAATGAATGAACTGTTCAGAAAGCTATTCTCATCACCTGGAGGAGCTCAATAATGGGAAGTCCCCGCTTTCGCAGCCGGTTGAGATGTCCGAGCAAATAAATACTCTTGGTCTTCCGTCGTCTCATCGGTTCGTTCCGAGGTTTTCCATGATATAATATTAGATTTCTAAGCGGTTCACATGAGATTTTTCAGAAACGTTCAACGAACTTCCTCATTCACTCCACGTGGCGGCAAATTGGAGAATGATCTGCGGTGACCTCAGCGATTCAGTAGACTCACGTCTTCATACGGGGAGTCTTCCAATCTACTTTCAGTACACTCCTCATGCAATATTCTAGGGATTATCTATGCTATTCTACAGAAACGTAACTGAATTTAAGTCCATTCATGGATAAGATCCAATCTACTGCCGTAAATCTCTGCAGACATGCTGGTACAGCAGTTATGAGCTTGTAAGTCAGCGAGTTGTGACCGCTTTCTCGCCGACACCCGGTAACACTTTCGTAATGAGGGTTGTAAATATGATCGATTCCTGTTGTATTCTTTGTCTCTGTCTCTTTCTAACTCCTGATGACCAAAGAGTTTCATCTTGTTGTTCTCATCTTCTATTCATCTCATTCCCAGTGTCTATGCTATCCGTCAAGTACACTGGTCGTCGCTATACCGAGTGATCCATGATTGTTCTCAATGCAATAGTCGCTAAGCGTGATTGGGTTTCTGCGAAATCACGAATCCATGAAAAAAAATCATGGAAAAGCTACGGGATCGGTAGCATGGCGTGCTGATGCCAGTCGCCAGTCGCGCCAGGATTTCGTAATCACATTGTAAATAGAACCTGGGCCTGTATGCATTACTGAGATTACACGGGGGTGAGCGTGTTGATGCCCATGTTAGTGATGAGTAAATTTGGGGTGTTAGCACTTTTACCCTGGGTAATCTTAATGATGCATGCGGCCTCTGTGGCCTGCATCTACACAGATGCCGTTTTTATCGTGATTACAGCTGATTGCAATCATTACCCTACAGAAGTAACCATCAGTAATCATCAGGAATTTCACCATGAGGGTTTAATAGTGCATAAGAATAGGTTCCCCTACTCAATGATCGCAAAAAAAATTTGTCGCTGTAAAGACAGCCGTAAGGTTTGTTGAACCAGGTAAAAGCAGTTATTATGTACCCTCGGCGCGAGTAGCGATTTGCGGCTACATGGCCGGCCGCATGTCGCGCATCATTTTTGCAATCTAGCCGAGACTCAATCACGCTGCTCAGCAGCATTTCCTCATCAGGATCTCTGAGTAACGCGCTATTTTTCCATTCATTCCAATCAGAATTTCAGGTGATTATTGATCGATTCCATATTCATTGTATTATGATACAAGTTTAATGTGATTTGTTGCAAATAAGTTGGTGCACATGGAATGTTCTTAGGATCTCAAGTATTGATTTTTATTCAAAATTAACAATCCAGAGATCTGCGAGGAATTTCATGTGTACCACTTCACTTATACATACATGTTTTTATATGTGTTAATCGATAAAATATTGCTTTGACCAACTGTTTTTGATCAGAGCGCTATTGTTATTTGCTGCAACGCCGAACGAAGTGCTCCACTTGGTCAGGATTTCTGGAAAAGTGGTGTTGAGCAGTAAAAGTTCTCTTCTAGCGCAAAGCGGTACAGTGCTGTGACCACTATAAACCGAATAAGATCTGGAGGGGTTTACTCAAGCAGATTTGGCTAATTTTCACAAATCTGTCGACATACGCCCGGCTATTCCCTTTAACGACGACATCGTGCGGAGTTGTACGAAGTGACCAATCGCAGAGCTCGGCCGCACCGCCCACTCCGGACATAGCGCCCCACATCCTACCACACCGACTCTACCGTGGAAAAAAGAAAAAGTTGAATATTTGTGGATGACTTTTTTGGACTTCTTCCTATTGTTATTGTTCCTGTTACAACTTTCAAACTTGCATTTTCTTCGATGCTGAACCTGATTATTGAAATATCAGCTGGCTCCGCACCTTTTTTGACTCAGTGATCGAAATTTTCCGCCGCTGTGACTGCTATCCAAACTGGTTAGCTCAGTTAATCCATAAATCGATTTATCGATTAGCCTATCACTCAGCAGGGCTTTTCGTGGGTGTGGAAGGTTGTACCAACAAAGGATAGTACGGTCACGCTCTGTGATTGGTCCATTCACCTAGTTGGCTAATTCCAGAAATCGATGGCGCCCGGCTTTCCCGGTGCAACGCTCCACACGGCTTTTTTATATTTAAACTTGTTTACTCAATAGATGTTTTAAATATTCAAATCAGACACTATTGAGAACTTAGCCATCTTAGAGCTAATTATAAGGAAAATTGAAATTAGACTTACATTCCATATATCCGATCGATATTCGCGTTCGGTTGGTCGAAAGTTGAAGACACTGCGACGAGACCATTGAATAGTTTATGCCCAACAAATACCTGAACGAAAGACACTGGGTAATCTCACTGATGCATCTAGGCCCACAGGTTCAGATATACTGTAATCTTTACGGTCCAGCATTGGGAAAATTGTTGGAGGCTGCTACAAACTCTGTTTACTGCTTCTCAGCCACAAATTTGAGGAAAAACACATTATGTACCCGACAAATTCGTACCTGCCAATCACCGAAATCGCAGCAGTCAAAGTCGGGATTCGCTCCGGCAAAGTCGAACGTCGACATCGGTTTTATAGAACTGACATAACTGCCAACTTTCAAACAACGTAGTAGCAATAGCATATCTGTAGAAGACCAGGGCCACTCATATTTCCGGGCTAAAAGGACTCGCTAATAGCCGAGTAAAAAGCGGGTGCCCTAATACTCGTCAGGACACTTGCCAAACCGATTTATAAATAGGTGCACGGTTTTGCACGATTTTTCAGCCTGGTTTAACTTTTTTTTGAGGAAAATTGATTTCTTGCTAATTGCATGGAAACGCTAGACTCCATCGGTTTGATTACCCATTCCCGACTCTCTTTCGTGCAGCTACGATGGCTGCATGTACAGTACTTCTCAGACTTCCGTGACTACAAAAACACCACGGAACCTGAACGATGGATGTGGAGAGAGCATGCTCTAAGTGTGAGAATCAAGTAGATACCGCCGTGATTCTGCGGCCGCGACGATATGAAACCACACGCGCATTCCGTCTATCTTTTTGACAAGGGCTGTAATTTGGGGCTAAGCAGGTCAGAAATTGTGATGGTCGGGACAACTCGTCCGTTGTAGGTAGGCTTCAAACCTAGAGGGTATGCCACACCTACCGCTTTTGAATTCCGACCCGCCCCGTAATTTTTTTCGGCTAGGAGCGGTCTACTTCGGATAATTTTAGGTTGCAAGAAATTGATAGAGTAATGTCACAAGTAAACAGAAATTCTGGAAGAATGAATAAGAAAGGGATCGCTGTTACTGAATTTTCATTAGCAGCAGAATCGTGATTAACTCACTTCTTCTTTAAAGCAGCAAGACATAGAAATAGATAAGTTGAACTAATTGAACGAATAAATAAATAGATTACAAAGACATCTGTAGCCGCAACAAACAAATATGTCGAGAGCCAATCACGAGTTTCAGTGCACTCAAATAACTCGGCTATTAGCGGTGCAAACACAAACAAAGCGTACCATGTTCTTTAGTGGAAATAAAATCTGCGATTGAATACCAAGAACGTGGAGCGGCTACGGTCAATGTATGCACTTCCACTGGTGTGGAGCATTGTTGAGTTAGTATTGGAAAAGGTATAGACCCTTCAACAGAGGCTCTAAATAGAAAACGTCTTTCTCCAGCCATTTCAGATTTTAGAAGCCTTTGTACCTGTCGGACAGTGGCTGAAGGATGAATTCCAACAAAAGCACACACTGAGATTTCGAGAAAAGTGCAGATTTTGGGAATCCCACTAGCACGTCTGCGGACGAATTCGCTCTGAAAGTCTATATCTATTTGTCGCTCCCTCACTTTTAATAACTTCCTAAATGACGATAAATATGTGGAATCGATTATCAAAATTCCAGTTACGTCATTGAGTTTTAATTTGGAGGAATTAAATTCGAAGAGAAAAAGAACGTCGATTCCACGATTACTAGGCTTCTTAGATTATTCGCATAGCAATGTCTCGTTTTGCAGTTCGCACCAAAAAATTTGCGAAGCATATGTCTGTCGTGCTGTAATTCCAACAGTCTTTCACCCTATTAACTCGTATCCGTCAAAACGGTAGCAGTAGCTGCTCTGTGCCACAGCTGTTCCGTGGCAGCATCTAGCCCAGTTATTCGTACAACGCTCCCTAATTCACAATTTCTGGTCTCTTGTTGAAAATATGGACAAACCTGAGAACTGATGTGCCTGATCCGTGCTCATCCAACACGACACATCTAACAACACAGTCGCTGCCCTCCAGTACGTGGCAGACTGGTTGCCTAAACAGACACTCTGATCGAGGCATTCAAGTGATTCAACAGAGTAGTTGGTTCATAAACTAGCGAATGTTCACTGATGACTGAATCTATTTGTAAATTTTCAGAATAAACCTTGTCCGTCGGATGCTGGCATTGCAGTAATCCCCGTTGGAGATCTTTCACTTAACAAGGTACGATAGAACAGCCACATAGTAGCTGGAGTGCGCCATGGCCACATTTAGGAAGGAAGTGGTGCGAATGACTAATTTTCGATCGAATACGAGTTTAGCCCCGGATAAATGATAGGTATGCTCCAGTGATGAATGCGGGAATGGACAGCCAGATGGGAGGAGAGTGGGTAAAAAAGTGGGTCTGCACCTTGCGAACCCGGGTAGAAAAATAAAATTACGGTGATTACTAGATAATATATAAACACTAAATACACTAATGAATAACTAAAAATGAATATTTGAAAAATAATGAGAAAGATAAAAAACATGAGCCCATTTTATAGTAGACTCCATGCACGACTGTCATTTAATTTTTAAGGTTAGTACTAGCATTGTGGCCTTCTCGTTGATTGAAAAATAACTTGTTGAGCTTTTGGCATGATCTGCTGATGTACTTGGTCTGTTGGTCCATGAATTGTGTAGCCCTTTCAGGCCCTGAAGAAGGCGAAATAAGCCGAAACGTTGGCTGAGAAGGAATAAAGAAGTTTATCAATCTCGGGTATCGTTAAACAGAAGATTTTACTTGACATTTTATAGTATATTTCTGAGAATTTCAGCGACCCATTCTCGAGGGAGTGGGATTGGGTAACAAGCGTTACCACTCCTCTCGTTACACGCATTTTTTGAACTGATATCCCGGAATTTTACAAACTACATCTTAATACACTCGATTGGCACTCCTTTCTCGTCACCCATAATTGCGATGGTTCTTCAGGCTTTTTTGGCAACCACCATTAGGGGACTTGGTGTACAATCAGCATGGGCACCTCTGTTAGACTGAGGGTGCACTTCACTCACATATCATTCTTTTCTGAAGTGTTCGTCGCCGTGAATGAGACGCAGACGGTGTCCTCGAATCCAGCACACCAACTCTGCTCCAAAGAGACATGTGTCGGAAGTGGGGGAGCTTTTGGCGTCACTGACAGCACCTGACAGCAGAAGCTGTAACCCCAATCTACTAAAAGGTATATCTACTATATAATATCTAGTAGATCCAGAGCATATAGCATTGCAACCTTATGTTTATCTAAAACGCTACCTCTCGAATCATCTGACGATCAGCTGATGCATCCTCTAGGGTCGTGAACACACCCTTCAATATCGCTTCTTTTGCTCTAACCCGTTTTTCCAGTGTCTCAACATCCGCTTTCAACTTTTCAACAACATTTTCCATCTGAATCTTGGAACCGTATAGAAAAAAGACACCTCACCCAATCAGGAAAGCACTTTAAGTGATCCAAAGAATGAAATGCCTTCTTTTCGCTCCAAAACAATAAACTGAACAGGAAATAAAATATTTATCTCTCTTACAAACGTAAACGAAGGAAACCGACAGCAAAGTAGAGAAAAATAAAACAATCAAATACCAATCACTTAGTTTAATCTACAACGAAGCTTTTCGAAGCCTCAGAGTTACACTCAAATGGGTGTCGCATCTTGACCATCCAGTAGAACTGTCGTACTATAAGCGACGTCCCAGTAATGAGCAACATTGTGCTTTTCCAGCAAATCTCTTGCCTAAGGAGAATAAAATTAGATGCAAGGTTCCAGAGAAAAAAATAAACTATTCCAAGCGCTAACAAAGTGTAAAATTAGGTACTAATAGAGAAAAGTTAGAACAACAGACATAACAGCAGAAGTTCTTGAGAAATACGGAGACATAGGTGAGTAAAAGCCAACCTGTTTTTCTATGGTAGCAGTTACAACCGAGAAATCGCGGAAATTCCGTCGTTTCACTTGACCCTCCCATATCTGAAACGACAATTTCTCTGCAACGTCAATTCAAAAAGGTAGTTGCCAATAAAATAAGAGCGAATCCGAGAAACCATTTTATTTTATAAACAAAAATGTGTGGGCGACCACTAACCTAACGGAAAGTTTGAAAATAAGCCTGTGAAACAATATCCTTAATTTTTTTAAAATCAAAACAGCGGGAGTTAGTGTGAGCATATCAGGTGTACACCAAGAAGTACCTACATGTGATACCTGAATTAAATAACTCACCAGCTGACACGAATTCCTCTCTCCAGGCGCATCCTTATCAGCGTCTTTTTTCTGTCCAATCACCTCATCCTCCCATTTTATCCTGTTCAACATAAGATTCTTGTAAAACTTTTGTTGTTTTGGACCTGGAATCAGATTTTTTTACTTGGTAACGTCTTGTAAGAAGCCTGTGATTCATAGAAACCGCTACGAACTCACCGCCTTCAACAACAACTAGATTAATGTTCTTGTGTAATAAAATCACTCCAGTCATCTGAAGCTGCTTCGCATTCATCTCCACTTTGAACTTTTTGGCTGGATGCAACAATGACTTTACCCTGCAAAAAGCCAGTTAATATCCAGAAATTTGTAAAAGAAGGCAGCAGAGGGCTAAAAAAAATTATAGAGAGAAAGCTATGGAAAAGTTTACGGAATAGGAATTCAAAATCAACTTCTAACTCCAAAACATGTGAGAATATAAGAAAAACAGAAAAATTGCCCTAACAACAAATGAGTGGGCTCCTCTGAAGACTTACCTGTACACAGCAACGTGAACAGCGAGAGACGTGTCTTCTGCAATCTTCTTCGTTTTCTTAGCGGCCTTCTGTTCATCTGTCAACTTCCGCTCAGCATTTGCCTGAATGGAACAATTCATAATCAGTTCCTCAGGGGGATATACGCCAAAGAGTTGACCAAATCAGCGCAAAATTGCAACCACAACTCGAAACTGAAAACTACCTGCTGGTGTTTCTTTAATCGATCCGCCATCTGCTTCCGAACATGAGCTTCCATTTTCGTTGGATCCTGTACGGCATCACTCCCAAGTACCCGCATGAGGTTAGAAATTTTGACCTGAAACGAACACCTTTCTACATTCATAGAAAGTGAAACTAATAAAGTGTAGGAACAGCACTAACCTTTGGTGCCGGCGCTTTAGCAAGGCCGATTCTGATCATTTCTGTGCGCTCTTTCTGCATTTCTTTGCGGTTTTGTCGTCTAATCTTTTTGCGTTCTTTAGCGGTAAGGTAGACCTCAAACACTAATCCTTTAAGGAAAAAAAAACGAAACCTAAAATACAAAGAGAAAAACACGATACCTTCAAATACTGAGGCGTCATCGGGTCTGTAGGAGGCTTTAACTTGATGGGGTGTTCCACCAGTTCACTGATGGTGTCTTTGAATCTTGTTTCTACACTGGTATCGGGAATAGCATCATAGCTGGAAGTACAAGGACAGAATGTTTGAAAAACGACAAATGTCCCCGCAATGGAGTGGAAAAGTGTAAAGAACATAAGGACTAAAAAGATCACCTATCACTTTCCAGTACTATTGAGTCCCACCACTCGATATCTGGCACGTCATCTGAGCTTTTCCCGGCCGGAGTAATCATAGCAAGTTTGACAGCAGATGAAATTCCGGTACTCTTCGCGGCTTGCGAGATTTCTGCCTAGAAAGTCACTCCGATATGTTGAAGCTACAATAATATTGGGAAACTTCAAAAGCTCAGCAAAGAAAAAAGAGGAAAAGGAGTAAAAGTTTCAGGAGCTGCACAACAATAGATTTGGAGACGAAGATGGGAGAAACTAAGGGAGGTAGAATTTTGAAAAAATAAAAGAAAAAAATCGGTTCTATGTGTGTGAAGAACGGATTTTCTAACAGGTGGTTTTTTTTTTACAAGAAAGAGAAATGCGTGAGACAGAATGGAACTGGTGGACTTCAAGTTCTTGGTTGAGTTGAAATTGGGAATGAAAAAGATGTGAACCAAAGGAAGGCGATGCAAAGGAGTTGTTACAATGAAATCAATAGAATTTGAAAGAAAAGAAGAAAATGAAGAAGATAGGTATAAAAATAGCTAATAAGAAGTTACAGCCACAAAAAAAAACACCTGTAATCTTTCCAGCTTGGCCACAGCTCTTTGCTTATTAGCCAATTGCTCGAATTCTCCTTTTTCATGAAAGTTGAACATCTTCTTCTTCCTCTCTGCAGGACGCGCACTGATCCTCGGATCCATGAATTCAAGAAGTTCTTCCTCCTGAAGCTAATAAAAGAAAGAACTTCTCGCAAACAGAACACCAACCAAATCGCTTACATATTCTTCTTCCCGCTCTTTTAGAATTCCTGGAGGAATATCAGGTAAGGGAGCCATCACTGGTGCATTTGGGCGGACTAATGAGTTTATAGTTGATGTCGCTTTTGCAAGTTTTGCCTGGAGTATTATACAAACATATTCTAATCATCGATTATAGAGAAAAAGAAATAACCTTTAGCTCGTCCACTCTATTCTTCTTATTCATAGAAGCCTGAATGAACATTTGTGCTTCTTGTGGTCTTAATGCGACATTCTTTGCCGTTGGTGCCGGCTGAGCAGTGACGCCAGTCAGCGTCTGAGCCGTTGCTGCCAAACCTAATTGACGTTTTCTTTCTTCAATTTCTTGTTGTGCTTTGTACATGAGCTCTTTCGCCCTGAAATCACATTCGGTACCAAAACTATTGAAAGAACGGTTAGCTATCCACCATACCTCAGGGTTTCCTCAGTAACTACAACATTTCTTTTAGCCTCCTCCTCCTCGAGTTTCTTCTGGTAGAGCTCTTTCGCAAGGTTTTTCAACTTCTCTTTTTCTTTCTCCTATAAGAACATTTATTTCAATCTGCAGCAGTAGTAAATTACTCATTACCTACCTTTTCGATCTCCTTTTTGTTGACTTCATCGTCGCGACGCCGACGGTCCTTATCTCTATTTTCTCGGTCAGTATCCTTACCCCTCTCTTTATCTTTTCTGCTCCTTTCACGAGACCGAGACCTTCCACGTTCCTTCTTGCTTCTCTTAGAGTCATCCTTGTTTTCTTCAAACTGAAACTTGACCAATACTTATGTGACTAAGGAAGAAGGCGGAATAAGAGAAGGTAGAAGGTTTGTAAGACTCCGGCAAAAAAGGAACGACTTAATTGAAGCCATGTTAACGACTTAATTGAAGCAACCAACCTTTGTCCTCTTCCGAAATTGTGGATAAGCTATACAAATAGCTGATATGACTTTGTGGGCTCGATGGGAATCAGAGATAGCTTCTAGCACACGATCCTTGAAAATATTATTATATTCTCAATGACAAAGGGCAGGCCTATTCCAACTATTTAAAAAAAAAACTACAAGGATTCGCAGTCGGATAAAAATTTGCCATTTTGACGTGCTGAACTCTCGGGAAAAAATACTAGCACGCTGCTCATTGAAAAGTGCACATGTGAGCATAACAATGAAGAAAATGTTGAGCATTATATGATAAGTAGAGGAAATTCAGAAAAGAACAACCACCTTCATTTTATCATAGTCGTATCCCTTCCTCAGACATCGCTCCACAGCTTCTGTAACCTTTTGCTGCTCTTCTCGACGACTGAGATAACGATCACATATTTCCTCAAGTTCTCCGCGTCCCATGCCTCCTGTAGAAATGAAATTTTTTAAATAAACACTGCTTGAGCGAACCTTCATAAAATGAGAGTGCATTCAATGTTAGATCCTAAAGTCAACAAAGAATGGGCAAAATCAAACGTTAAAAATGGAATCATTTGTTCTTTCCTTTTTTATATGAATTTTTTTTGTTTCATTTTCCTGACATTCTCCTCCGACACTTGCTCCCATGAAATAAATAGTGGCATAACTTCCAGTGCATCAAAAGATAAAAGTAGAAATGAGTGAGAAAAGAAAGTGGAGGACTGGAACGCTATGTACAAGTAAAATCCCCTTACATACCACCTCAATTTCAAAATAACGAGTTTCCCGAAGGAGGGTCATTTTCTCTGTCGAATCGATAAAATATCATTTTCTCATATTCTCGAATCTACAAACATAAAAATAGGAAAAACTGAAAAACAAAGGCAGTTTTTCGAAAAAATTAAAATAGAACGCTCCGCCGCTGGCATTTAAAGGTCGGCCCATTAAAGGACTCGTGCAATTTGTCATTGGAGCGCGATCAATTGGCCACGAAGTCTGTCGAGTGGTCATTGTTTTCGTCGCTTGAATTTTGTTAAGAGGGGATTTTGTACCGTTTTTCCTCCCTTGAAATCTTCTTTCGGTGTAAATTGGAAGGAAGCGATCCTTATTCTTAGATGAGATCTGACGTCCTGTCTTGCTTTTAGTTGCTGGCCATGCTGTCTTCAGGAGCGTACGGTGTTTCAAAACATCTTTATTGTCTATCCGTTCAGGGCTCCATATCGGCTCTTCTTGTAAATATAGTTGGAGAGCTGAACTTGGTCTACTTAGAATGCAGGCTAGTCCTAATACATCAATCCAGAACGAGGGCATCTCTGTAGATGAGTATTGTAAGTGTGCATTCATTGTAGAGGTTCCCCTTCCTACACCTCTGAATCTCTGTTCATACTTCGATTTCAGTAGAGAGGATTCATCTACGCTTTGCTTTGATCGAATCGGATGATCAGCTTCAAAGATTTACGGATAATTACCTAGTTCGACTTATAGAAATAGCTGGTTCAGAGACGAGAACTCTGGAAAAAGTACGTCTTCTCTCATTCGACCACAGTTGTTCTGTTTCAAATCTCTGCTTATTGGGATTTTTCAGGTTCGCGAAATTCTAAGTCAGTATAACCGTCGCGTGAAGTCTAATGCCGCGATTTCTTACCCAGTCAGAGGTCTCCTCGCTCTCATCAAGGAGAAGGGCGCCATTGCCTCTGTGAGTCCTCTTACTTTTGTGCACTGAATAGGAGAAGTGACGTAGAAGTAGTAGTAAAATCTACCTAGGATTGTTTTAAAAATCACACTGCAAATCTCTGTGACGAGTCTCTGGCGTTATGCTTGTCGGAATCACCATGTTTTCTCGCGTCGCGAAGCGATTACGACTGAAATATGCTTTGTTCGCGCGGCACTCGCGACGGCGATACCTCTTGCACCCCCTACCAGCCATGATTTCTTTTCTCTCTCACTACTCTATACTATGTGCAGGACCGTGAGGAAGGGGGGGGGGGGCAAAGCGGTTGGATCTCCCTGAACATCGGTACAGATATGAGTAAGAACATTTCAAAAGATTTTGTGAGGTTAAAAAGATGTGAATGTTTGGATTCAAAAACAAAAATGTGTAAAAAAAACAACTGGTATGGAGGTCTTTGGTTCTCTGGAGCGCAGATAAAGGGGTTGAACCTTCTTTAGGCCTCTGAAGGCAACACTTAGCCGAAATGTGAAGCCGACATGGAAGTCTCCTTTACAATCACCTGCGTGGCACGGAAGTAACATCATATATAATCCCAGCAATGTTTTTTTTATTTCGTTGTAAGGTCATCAGTGCAGCTGTGCACTCTCAAGTCCGCAAATTCGTCGGCTCTTTCGACGCTTGACATAACACATGTGAATTATCTGCTGCTCACAGAGAGGGATAATCTTTTTGCATTTGAATTTGTCGAAATGAGGTTTTTGGAATAAAGGATTGGAGGAGTGCACCTAGATTTAGGCTTGGGCTCAGACTTAGACTTGAGCTTCCTTATGGGTATGGGCTTAGGCATAAGCTTAGACTAAGGTTTAAGTTTCCAATCACTTTTTTGGAACACCCCACCCCGCCATGCGTAGACTCCATCATCGCCGAAGTTTTATTTTTCTTCAGAATTTGTCGCTTGTTTACTTACGATTCGCCAGCGCCAACCTCAACGAAGATGAACAGGTTGAACTCTTGCCCCTGCTTCTTGAAACATTGTCTTCTAAAATCAATGATCATATTCAAGTTGTCGAGTAAGTGCTTACAACTTTTCCCTTCTCTTTTCAGTCCAAGGCCCTAGAATATTGAATATCCAATGTTCGTTTCAGGATACTCGCCCTCTGCATACCTGGTTTTATTGTTTTATCGCAGAAAGAAAGGTTTAATTGGCCAACATTTTCATTGACCTCTGAAGTGAAGACTTTGTTGCTGAGATTTTTCCACTGCATCATAGCTTTCGACATGAACTCCCCGTAAGTTCGTTTATGTCATCTTTGAATTTCCTACGGGTACCTTGCACAGAGATAGCTGTTTCTGGTTCAGAGAAGACGTGGAACAGACGTGCGCTTACATAAAGAGTTCGAAGAAAGTGTTCACGCATGGAATGAGTCCGGACGAGTTTCTTATGATTGCTGAGAAGGTCGTTAGCAAGACTTGCAGTTTTGTTCAGGTGGGGTTGTCACTTCTCTGTACATACTATTAATTACCCTGGTGCTCAAAATTTCTATAAAATGTTCCAGATAGGATACCTATACTTCGATCATCTTTGGTGCAGAAATTCTGCTATCTTCCTATAGAAACATTCTTGTTTAATGAACCCTATCTAAAATTCAGGTGAAACTAGCTATAATCAAGCTGCTCGTTTCGGGGCTTTTTGAGGATCAATCAGTTTTCTCTATCCTCGTTCTAGGCACAGCTCAGAGCATAGAAGTGTGAGTTTTACTTATATTTTCTGAAAGTTATGGCTTAACAACGCCTTTTTTCGTCTTCTACTACTTTTCTTAGTTTCATACTGTATGTATTAGGTTGTAGGGAAAGTTCTCGAGGTTTCTGGAACATTACAATGGCTTGTTCTTTAAAAAATAGGAAAACATATTAAGAAATGTATAACTTACCATTACGTTCTATCACTCTGCCAATTTTTGAGAAGCCCTTCGATCCCTGCGGCGTAGAACTGCTCTGACATTTGCTCGAAAAATTTAACCAGCGATCCAAGTCATCTTCATCATCGAACGCTTTTGATTGCTTGACTTTAGGGAGCGGCAGAAAAAGGTGATAATCTATTGGTCCAAAGTCAGGGCTCTACGATGGGTGAGGCAGCACTTCCCATCCAAAGTCCAGTAGCTTCTGGCGAGTAACTCTTGCAATGTGTGAACAAGCATGGCCGTGTAGGAGATGGATCGTGCCGTGATTCGGACCCTCCTCTGCGATTTTTGTGGCTAATCTGTCCAGCTGTAGACAGCACAGGTCCGCCGCGAGGGACGTGGCAGCATCTCGTAGTGGATGATGCCTTTACTGTCACACCAAACACAGACCATGATCTTCATCCAGTGATGCTTTGGCTTCGGCCACGGCTCAGGCTGCTCATCCTTGTCAACCCAGTGTCGACGGCGCTTGACATTAACGTACGTACAAACACTACTGCTCATCCGCTGTAAAGATGGGCTGCCGCCAATTTTTTATGCGCCTATGCGAGGGCAACACAGCAGACACCTCTGCACGTCGCTGGAGATCGTCTTTGGTCGGACCACCATCACTCACAGTGCTAGCTTTTATACCCTGCCCAGCTGACGCAGACAATTGGTGATGGTTGCAAAATGAACGTGTAAAACTTTTGCCATTTCATGCATAGCTTGCCATGGACCTGAATCTACCAGCTGCCGTAATCGAACATTATTGGCTCCAGAAGCATGTACCGACTATGCGCAAACATAGATGTTTGAGTCCAGCACGAAGGCTTCCGAACCAATCATTGCAGTGCGTTTCGACACCGTACCTTCCCCGAATATAACGTTGATACGACTGGATGTGGTTGCTGATTCACCAGATTTGAAGTCGAATAGTATAAGGTCGCAAATGTACTGCTTTCAAAGTTCCAGTTTTCTGAAAGGAGTTGTGCAGGAGTTTGCAGATAATGATAACAATAAACTTGCACTCACCTGACCTCCTTATACATACAAAAGACAAGGTGCTGCAAGGCAGCGTGGAGTTTAAAAAAGAAGACTTTTGAAAACCGCGAGAACTTTCCCTGCAACCTTATACAATTCTGTTCCTTTTTTTTTCAGGGTAAGCGATGCAGCTGAAACGGCAATGAAGAAAATGGATATGTAGGTTTCCTTGCAAGTTGCTTATCTTGTTCAAGAATTATTTTCAACCAGTGAAGCTGTCGTGGTTGCAGTCAAACCTCTGTCGATAACCGTGTAATTGTCGATGAACTTATGGCGTGCTACCTTGGCATAGTAACACCTACGAAACCGGTGATTGGAAAAGCTACAGCAGTTTCTCCTGTCAATACAGCAATGAAACAGAAAATTCTACAATATCTTACTCGATCCACTGTGGCACCTGTGGCTTACATGAACAATATGAAGGTAATTCTACATTTTCTGTTGTATTTACCTTCCTTTTTGATTCGCATCTTTCTTTGAGGAAGTATGTATGGTTTTGTTCCATATTTCCAGATTTCTGTCTACTTCAGGTATGTTTGGAAGGGTTGGCGCATACTTCAAGAACAGATTCGAAGCTGCTTATCGCTGCTCTCAACTTCCTTGTGAAAGTGATTGAAAAGATGCCTGCCGCAGCTCAGAAGAACTTCGGACCTCTGTTATTCGACAGAGTGCAGAAGGTTCAGGAAAGTGAAGTGAAGGTAAATTTCTTGTGATTTTCAAATCTTTCCTGCCTTGTGCAAATTTTCTAGCCAAAAGCAGTTCATTTCTAGAACGGAGTTGCTTTGTCCCTTATGTACCGGTGTCTTGGTATACTTGGAAAGCGCGATTCTTCCATTTTGACTGGACAAGCTGACACCATAGGACAGACATTTAAGAGTATTGCTGAGGTGAGCTCATTCAGTCCGCTTCATCAGTATGGTGTTAGGTTTGTTGACGGTGAGTTCCCAACATGGTTTACTTGAATATCTGCTAATTCTACCTTTCATCATCATTGCCATTGTCTAGTCACTGCAGTTCATGTTGAAAGAGTAGGGGGATTTCGCAAGAACGTCGCATATGGCTCTAAAAGAGTTTGGACCCTTACCAGTCTTTGATAAATCACTCATAAATCCTACATTTCGTGGAAGTTGTTGTGGGCGCTGAGACTCTTGGACTTTGTGTAGCCCGAGTGCACAATTAAGGCTGTTGTTCAGTAGAATGTTTACTACTGTACAAGTGAGAGTGAGCAAGGAGAGAAGTGAGTGCCTCGTTCGGCTTACAACATTATACTGCCTAGGAACAAGTATCTCTAGCATGAGACAGGTCAGCCCCGCCCCTTCCACAGGAGGTGCTTACAGTATCGGCGGTGAACATGAATACTACAAGGATCATCGATCTGTCGATGATAGAAGTGCTTCTTATAAGGCCCTTACTTTTCCACTTAACAGGCGCCAGAAGATGTAGCCTACGCGGTCGTCGACTGCCTTACTCAGTGGTTGGACGGATTTCGAAAGCTGAAGGATGTGACACTGATGGAGAAGTTGAAGGCACTGATCCAGGAGTTCATCACTCATGTAGGTATGATCATTAGATCGAAGAACGCTCCTAGCTTTGTACTTTGGCATGTTCACGTCTATTTGCTAGACGCTTTTTTGTTTGCTTTTATAGGTTCCAAGTTACGTGGTTGTTATGGGTGAGGATTGATGGTGAATGTAGTCCCTCATCAACTAGATTAACTTTCGAAGTAGTATTTCTAAGTCAAGATGTTTGACGCTTTAGAGAGAAACTGCACATTCCACGTAAGAAAGTTGTGATATCATGGACAAGAACAGGTTTATTGATGTAAATAACGCCTGTTGTGTCTGTGTCTTAGTGTCTTTCTCTCTGGAAGGTGTAGTTTTGCCATACAGTTCATTTTACACTGAACTCCGCAGTTTCAGGAAAACTCCAAATGCCGGCTGATTGCTCTGAAATACATGGAGGCTTTCCTAACATCAGATGAAGTGGGACTGAGATGGATGCTGCTGCAAGCTTGTGGTGACAGGTGTTTCAACCTTTCCTCATCGTTTTCCTTTCTCTCGACGTAGTCTTTAGAATTGTTGTTCTAGTCGAGATGAAATTCGTGGAGAAGCTACTCGCCTTCTGGATGTGTCTCTCCAAGTTGAAGTCCCCGCTGAACTTGTTGTGTCTTACTTGTGGGATCAACTGAAAGTAGATATTATTGATCCAGAGACAGGCAAGGAGAAGTCTCCATCCACTCAGAGTGTTGCACCAGCAGTACATCAAATGGTAGGCTGAATTTTCACTTGATTTTCCTGTCAATCCAATCTCGGACATTTTTCCAGTGTTCACGCTACTTGTGGGCAATAATGGGTCGCTCCGCAGGTGTCAATGTGGACATTAAAACAACAGAATCCGGACATGAGTGGATAGAGCTATCTCCGAAAATTACTCGGCAAATGCGACAGCTGAGCAATGCCTGTCAAGAAAGGATGACGGCGATCGCTTTGAAAGCATTAAAGGATGCGCATGGTAGGTGAAAAGATTCGGAGGACTTTTAAGGGAATACGTTTGTCTGCTTCAGATGTTCACCTCTTCCACATTGCTGCCTGTTTTTCCACTGTGTGTGCTCCGAGTTTTCCGTCGCCGTCGGCTGTCACAGCTTGTCTTCAACGAGCTCGTGGGACCACCCGCTCCGAGATGGCTAACGTTGCAGCACATTTGGCTGCTTCTCTTTTGAGTGAGAAGGAGAGAGAGCAAATGCTTCCGTCTGTGTTTGCAGCGTTAGACAAGCAAGTGAGGATTAACCTTTGATGCTTTTCATGGTGTTTTTTTTTCTTCTATTAAAAAACCGTTGCTATGGTTCCTATTGTGGTTTAATACCTACTCAAAAAACGAACATCAAGAAAATATAAGAGAGACATGTGAATGTATGCATCGAAATCAGCTGTTGCTAGAAATATTGTATTGTGGAACCTGCGTGAACAATCTTTAGAAATTTCAGTGGCTATTTCAATGGCTTATTTGTTAGTTATAGTTCAAATCATAATAGTTGGCGTTCACGAGGACGTTATTACCCTAAAGGTTTAATCTTCAGAACATCACTGCTGGAGACTGTTGGTTGGCAAGTGCATTCATCGCTTCTTACCCTTTACCCAACCCAACTGTCTTATCAACTATTACCAAGTTGGTGAATCTAGCAGAGGAAGGCTACAACAAGCCTAACAATGTTTTGGAGTCAGCTTTGGGTGCACTGGCTAATATACTGCGTAGGATTCTAACACAAGATGAGGTGAGGAGTTTTGTTATCCGATTCCAGGGGCAATCCTAGATGTTGTTTTTTTTTTATCCTTGGTTGTTCTTTGGTTTTTTCTTCTTTTCTACATTATTATCTTTTCTGTTTTGTTATTCTTTCTTTGCCTTCGCCTTCTTCGCGCGTTTTCTTTCCGAGCTTTCTTTTTTACCTGTTCGTGAATGCCGCAGGCATGTCTCCGCCCTTTCATTCGTGTTCTTTTCTATTTGTTCCATTAACTTTCTAAATACATCTTTGTGCCGTCACGGCTGCTCTAATCTGTCTACAAGAGGGTCTCGTCTCATTTTCAACTTATGTATTACAGAAATTTGAACTATGCTCCAATGACCTCGATCGCCTTCTGTCCGTCTGCGAAAAGATAGCTGTTTCGCGCAAGGATGCAGTATCTACAAAAGCACACGAAGAATCCACCCTTGCCATCGGATTTTGTGCAACAACGATGGCCGACAGTTTATATGAAAAGGTGGGACGGAAGCCAGATTCAAATCAGCTATTGTTGTTACGCCTCTACATTGAATATGTTCATTTCAGTTGACATCATCGTTGTATTCCATTGGTAATGGTCCTCCACAACCGGAGGTACAGCTAATAGTAGGTTCAGCTCTTTACGATGTAGCATTGGGGCCTAACTCGTCTTCACGAAGGAATTTCTACATATCAGCTGAGGATGATGTGCAGGTGTGTTGTTTTCGGGGTCCCTTACCATATTACTTTATCGGTGTTATCAACGAACAGCTGCTAGATTCCCCTTCTTACTTGCAGCTCGCCTCTCTACCAAGCGAAATTCAAGAGAAGTGTGAAAGTCGTCTGGCCCAAGTATTCTCTAAAATATTCGAAAAGCTTCCGTCGACGAATCATCACGAACGGCGATCCGCTTTAATATGGCTATTTGTAATCGTACGCAAGAGTTATAAAGTACGAGCGAAGGTACTGCACGGAATGTTGGAGAAGATTCAATCGGCATTTAGTATGGGACTTGCGGAGAATGATGGTTCGTTGTTTTTTTCCCTTTGTAAAGTGGTTTTAAATAATTAGAAATTTGATAACGGATAATTCCATGCATAGAATAACGCCTGTGCTTCATGCTCTTCAACAGTACAAACGCAAATCTGCTCTAGTTATTGTAGTGTTGCAGTTGCAGTTGAATGAAAGAATCATTTTTATCGCATGCCTAAAACGCTGAGACTGTGCACCCTCCCTATTTTCGCACTCGCGGAAGATGCAGCCGAGAGGAACTTTTTGTTACCCCCATTAGATTTAGCATACAGAATAACCCCTAAGCACGAATATACATTGTGCTAGTTTTTCTCTTTAAATTCGAATTTGTCAATTTTGTTCAAGTTTCGCACGTTGATCCTTAGGAACATCCCAAAGTAACCCCATCCTGAACAGCTGCAAAATTGGGACTGAGGGAGGACGTATACATTTTTATGAAACGCAGTGTGTTTGAACCATTTCTAGTACATATTTTCTGAACTTAGCGCAGTGTCGTTCCAGATTTCATTCAAGACGTCGCTTCGAGCGGAATAGGCTTGGTTTATGAAATGGCATCAGCAGATCAAAGAAAAGCGCTAGTAAACGACCTCATGTCTAACATTTCGGAAGGGAAGCCATTCTCAGCTGCGAAACTTGACTCCAACTCTGTGGTTTTTGGCAAGGAGCAGAATATCACAGGTCCAGACGGGTGAGTGATTCTTCGTGGCCTTCATGGGCATTCAATGTTTTCTTGTTTCACTGTCGTTGTTGTCCGTTGATTCGTAATCTTATCGTCTTTTTAAAATTTTTCATTCCAGCCAACATCTAAGCACGTATAAGGAACTGTGCTCGCTGGCTACAGACCTTAATCAACCGGATCTTGTCTACAAATTTATGAACCTGGCAAGACATAACTCAGTGTGGAACACAAAGAAGGTTGCTGTTCGGAAATTCCTTTAGCTTATTTCAAAGATAAGATTTGACTCATTGTAGGGTGCCGCTCTGGGTTTTGCAGCTGTACTGGAAGAAGCCCGAAGTGAGCTTGACCCTTACATCAATCAGTTGGTGCCGAAATTGTTCAGGTCGGCCAACTCTTAGAGGTAGTTATTCAGTTAATGACCTTTACTGTCGATGCTTTGGTTTAGGTACCGGTATGATCCAGATCTACGCGTAAGACAATCGATGCGCTCAATTTGGTCGGTCTTGACTGCGTCTCGAAGAGGAATCGTAAGTTTCCTTTCTTTTCTCAAGGTTTAGCCCTACATTCTTTCCATTTTATCGTAGAGAGATCGCAAATGTGCCAGCAGGTCTCATTGGATTAACGTCTTTGTTTATATCTGTCAATAGATACTATCTACTTTTTGTCCGGAAAAATTAGTTTGTTTCACCAGATAAAGGCGTTCATTCTGTACATCCATAAGGTTGAGTGCAGTCAAGGGGTAATCATTTATAGGTAGACGAATTCGCGGACGATATAGCTAAGGAATTGCAACAACAACTTACGCATCCGGAATGGCGCGTCAGGGAATCAGCGTGAGTATGAATTCCATTCGTAGCTTTTTTAGTAGAGTTATGTCAGTGTTGTTCTGAGTTTTATTGAAAACCGAGGTGAATATCTGTACTTTTCTGCTGTTTCGTATTATCCTCGTGTTATTCACATTTGTTGGAGTTATCCTATCTTTTTGTAGGTGTTTAGCCCTTTCCGACCTTGTCCAGAGCAACGATTCTGCCTATATTCGTTCAATTGCCGCTGATCTGATCGTGACAGTATTCCGTCTCCGTGACGACATAAAGGTTCGGATCTTCCATTGGAAAAATTTAGGCAGCTGGATTTTTTTTGCAAGGCAAAAGTTTCTTGAACGTTTATTCCGAAAATTGCTGGTGTGTTATTCTAGGAATCCGTGCGTCTGGCTGCCAACCGCGCTGTTACGAGCCTTGGGAAGCTAGCTGTACGGCTATCTTCTGAGTCTTCTAAAGGTCACGATCCACAGGCTTTCTTGAACTCCTTCCTTCCCATCCTCATAAATAATGGAATCCATTCCGACACAAAGATCAACAAGCAGTTCAGGTGCTTTAAAAAGAACTATACTTTGTAAAGAACTATTTGGATCACTTTTAAATGACAGTCAAGCGATTGTTCCAGTATTTCACTGCTGCTGGAGCTGGCGAAGACAGCTGGAGCTCAGCTGCGTCCATTCTTGGCAGAACTGATTCCTTCACTCATTGATGCCATAAGCGATAGCGAGCCAGCGATCCTCAACTATGTGGCTGCCCGTTCAAGTCTTGCTGAGTTGGAAATGGTTGGTTTTCAGCTGTCAGCCTGTCAGTTTAGCAGCGTATTTTACCAAACCTAAACATGTTGCACGTAAATGTGGCCTATATTGGACGGCGGAATGTGGACAAATGTTGATTGTATTTGCAAAAAAGCATTTTCATAGAAGAAATAGTTTAAATTATCTCGATTCCAACAGATCACTCATGTTCATGGTGAATGAAGAATAGTAATATTAATGTTAGAGGCGCATGTAACATTTTTCTGAGTACATTCAATAATATTTTTGATGGTTTTCTGGGTATCTCTCGACATGACTATGTAATTTACCTTTGAAAGAGAATTCACTGGCTTTGGCAATTCGCTGCTAAGCCGTAGTTGGTTAGTAGTTGATACGCGTAATACGTGCGTTTTGCAGTAGCTGAAAATTGACTTCAAATAAATAACAAAGATTCTCACATTGTTGGAAAGGAAATGTGTCGATGAAGGTTTGAAATTAGCTGGTTAGTTGGAATCAGTGGTGGTTTCGACGAGAAGTCGTTGATTTCTTGCACTGCTATATTACAAGTTCCCGAAATCTCTGTGAATCACTGTACAATTGAAGAAAAATGGACTCAATCCTCGTTTTTTTTCAAGTTCATGACGCTCCAATTACGTTCTTTACTATGTTGATACACGTATGATGCCTCTATTAGTATACGTGATTTCTAACGTGAAATGCGATGTAATTGGAGCGTCATGAACTTCGTTCTTTTTTTTCAGTTAGATGACGCACGAGCCCAAATTGCGCGTACGTCGCCCATTATGACGGCTATCCATGACCTCATTCCTCAGGTACTTTGTCCTTTGCTTGCATTTATTGATTCCTAGCTGATTTCCATTTTATAGATCGATAGCTCCGTTCTTATTGGAGTGCAACCCCGCCTATGCGAACAGCTACGTTCAAGCGCAGGCGCCAGTACAAGGACGGCATGCGCTCAGCTGCTTACAGTACTCGCGTTGAGAGCACCACAGTTGCTCATGGACCACCCAGCTCAGTGCGGTATGCTATTTTTTAGTCTTTGAAATTATTAGCTTTGGAGGTAAATTTGCCACGATGGAGCTTTGCAGACAAGTTTTTCAATGCGCTTATCGCTGGAACAAGAGATAGGAATCCATCTGTGAGAAAACATTTTGCCAGTGCTGTTTCGTACCTGGCAAAATATGCCTCACCAACATGCTTCGAGACTTTGATGAAGGCTATATCGAAGGATTTACTGGGAGAGGATGGTTAGTGAAAGGCTTTTCAAACCTTTTATCCTATTTTCCTCACCTTTTCGGTTTTTATTACATCTTTATTACGTTTTCCTATAGAGAGGTTCATTTTTCCCCCATAACTTCGTTCGGTAACCCTATATCCCTTTTCTGGAAGTATCATTTGGTTTTCAGAGACTATGAAACAATCCGCAAGACATGTTCTGAAAAGCTTGTCGGCAAACTGCCCAGAATTGCTCCAGAGCTACTCTAAGCTCATCGTACCATACATATTTTTGGAGAAATGTCAACTTGGTGAGGTTTTCTTCGCCAATTTTTCCTCCGTGCTTCTGTTTCAGAATTATTTTATAGTGATCCGTGGAGATGAGGCTTCGAAGAAGCGCAATGAAGAGTGGTGTGAATTGTGGAATGAAATAGTTCCTAGTAAGATCCATTTATCTTTTTTTTTATCCACCTTTCTTTTACGCTGATTGTGTATTATGTTTGAGAATGAAATTTTGAGGTACTGATGCGGCTGTAAGGCTATATCGCAAAGAAATACTGGAATTTGTGTTGGATATCCTTCAAAACAACGATGTATGGTCGATTCGAGCTCAAGCTGCTAGAATGCTCGCAGAGACGATGGGATGTCTTCGAGATAGGCTTGACGGCAAAGAAGCTGGTAAGCTGTCGCAGACTTCTCAGAGCTTTTCTCGAACAAGAGTAGCTCTCTTATTCCTGGGCTAACTCTTCGCATGCTTTCCACTCTCAGGCGTTTTTTTCTCCATTGTCTCTCTTACAATCCGTCCTTATTGGAACGAACACCATGGCGCTACCGCAAGCCCACTGGGCATCGCTGCTCCGCTCGAATATGTTTGTTTCAGCAGCCCTGCTCACTTCGCTCATACCTCTTCTCTCCGGACGAATTTGGCCGGGTAAGGAATGCCTCGTAACCGCTGTAGCAGCAGTGTTTTCCTGCGCCGGAACGTCGCTACGACAATGTTGGACTGAAAAGGAACTTGAAGAGGTGGTTCTGCGAATAGTTATTCCAAACTTAAGGGTTTTCTGAGTGGTAACTCGCAAATTGGTCTTCAAGCACTCAAGTTACCTAGTTTTTCATATTTTGTTCATTGACTAATTGCTTGTGACTGCCTGTCCTGCCAAGCACTTCTGAAGTTAACATAACGTAACACTGTTTAAATTCAAAGGACAATGATGACGTTCTTCAGGTGTTCACTGCACTAACGGCTCAGGCTTCCAAGAAGAAAAAAGACTACGCAGCTGCTGGTTTACTAGCCTGTGGCACTTTCGCTCAAAATCTGTCGTATACAAAAGCTGCTGATTGGCTGTTCGAGAGGGTCGAGGAAAATGTGAAGAAAGCGACAGACCCGAGGTAAAATGGATGTTTTCGATGTCCTTTCCGACGGGAGAGTTGTGAACGTTGCGCGACTCCTCCATGTTGTACGTAACTCGATTGTTGATTCCATTAAGACTTTTTATATAGTCATAGAAGCTATTCAAAGCGAGAAAGGGTAGTACATTTTTCAGCCAAGATGACGACCAATCAGATGATGAGGAGAGTAGTTCAGCAACGAAGGAAGCCAAATTAGCAGAATTCATTGGTCAAAATATGATAGCGTTAACGAAAGCTGCAAACGCTTATTTTGGAGGTATGGTCGTAGTTCTTCTTTTGCAGTGGTGGAATTGTATGTTCGTGGTCTGTGTTTTTCATGGATGTTAACCAGTGGATTGTCTGTATTTTTCTGTGAATTTTATTCATTGTTCTAGTAGACGAAGCATCAGCAGCTTTGGATCGTTTTTGCACCTATCTTACTTCGCAAGCGCTGTTCTGGAAGGCAAAACAAGCGTTGACCTCAGGTCTTTCAGAACTTGTTGGCAGGTTTGTGATGCAGAATTAGAACAGTTTTTTTTTTCATTCCGGCAACTTAATCTGCAATTACTGTCATGTGATTTATTCAATACTTCAATTATAGTTTAGTCAAAATCTGTGTGAACGATTATTAAGCGCTATGAAGTTATAGGTGAGTGGTCTCTATTATTTCAGCTGGAATTTGCAAAATTTCGATTGTACCAAATTGGTGGAAGCTTTGCTGACCATGGCAAGCGAAATGCTGGAACAACAGAGGAAATCCGTCGCGATTCAGAGTCTCGCTGTAAGTCCCCTTTATTTTTTTTTTTTGTTTTTTCTTCTGCTCGTTCAGCTGCATGTTAGTGTTAACCTTCACCGCGTTCTTTACTTATTGCATTTTCATGTTCAGTTTCTCACCCTTTCTTCATTTTACTTTCATTTCGTCCCTCCTTTCATAACAAAATGCGGTATTCCGTTCACATTCTTGCCTCTATTTCTCCCATGTTGTAGTGTGGGTAAGGTTTCATGTTTGATGGCGTTTCTTCAATAAGTTTAGCATTGTCACTACTGATACAATTTATTTTGAACACGCAAGCTAGTATTACACTCGTTCTTGTAAATCTCCGATATGAATCGGAGGCTCTTCACGTTGCTAATCTTGCCCAATGCCTTATAGATGTATTTCTGTAGGGGTAGCAGTTTTCACGTTTCATTTTCGCAATTTCTATCACCTATTCTGTCCTTTCCCCTTTTTATCTACTTGCTGTTCTTTTATTGCTACGTTTTGCCACATTTTTAGTGTTTTCCGCTCAGTGTTCGGCCAGTCTTCCATATATTGTACATTTCATTCCTATTTTATACGTTTTGCGATTTCTACATTTCCTTCGTGACCTTTTTGATCGCCTAGTTTTCCATCCTTTAGAAAAGCAACCCATTCCACAATTATTGCAGGTCGTTTCGAAGATGGCTCAGCGCAAAGACACCTTTGTGATACAATGGAACGAAGTGAAAACAAAGTGGAGTGCAAGTCGATTGATTCAGGAAACCGGCTTCTTCGACGATCTCGAAAATATGAACTTGGAAGCTTTTACAGAGGTGCAGTAGTGGCGCAGTTCTCATTGTTTTATGCTCAGCATGCCAGCAGTCGTGTTTTAATTATGCTTGTCACTTGTCAGGCGATGTTCGGATACGGATACTGTAATAATAATTTATGCGGTAGTGTATTAATGTGTGCATAAATAGATTTCTAGTACAGTGGCTGTTTCGTTCATGTGTGTTTTGAACACGATTTATCGTATCATTGAGATGATTGTAAGAGTTGAAAGACGAGTTCTTTATTTTGATGTCAGTAGATGTACAGAAGACCGTTGATTTTTACCATGGTTTCTTGAATGTTTAAGGGACGACGTAATGTCGTCAAGTAAGTTCGGAGATGAGGGGAGATCAAGAGTGGCGCATCGCTCCACAACTGCTTCTGACGAAGTACTACAGTCGCTGCAACACAAACGAATGGCATTGGCTAAGGTTCTTCACTGTTTGATTGATAGTGTTGCTCTCGATCTTGTAGCAGAGGTATGTGGGTGTGGTTTCACTCAATGATTGGTGCATTTAATAGATCGCAGCCACGATTGGGTCAAAGACACCGGGTCAGTCGCGCATGACCAACTTCTTCGGAAAGCAGTATACGAATGGAAACTCGAAAGGTTGGTATATTTATGATAGGGGACAGATGCTAAGCCATATGTGATTTTGAGTTCTTGATCTGGTTTTACTTGTGAGTAATATCCGAAACTAAAGGCACGAAAACTCGTTGAAACTTTTTCCCTGTATTTTTGGAAGATTGGCCGCTTGCCACAACATTTGAAATCTGTAGAGCGCGTTCATGTAACTAGGCGAAAGTGTATTAATTCCTAGCTTGGGTCCTGCTCAGTTTTTGAAAGGGGAATTATCGTTTTTCGCAAGTTTTTTTTTTAAATGTTACAGGTCCAATAGCTTACAGAGCAGGGACATAACTTGTAAATAGGCAACAAAAAAGGCAATGAATACTCCATGCTGCCATCATCCTGATTGAGTTGGCATGGGAGTAATTGTTTCTGAGAAAGTTCCACAGCTACTTTTCTTTCCATAAACACATCCCGTTCTGAAAATTAAACGTTTTATGACCATGATGCATACCATGCGGTGGGAGAGATGCAAGGTATCGAAGCTACTAGTATACTTTTTTATCTTTGCTTATGGATTCTTATGTGTCCGCAGTCAAGATGGATCTTCTTCATTAGGTCCTGAACCGAAGCGAAAGAAGGTTATACATAGCGACGACGAGGAAGATTTTATTGTTGATGATGAGGAAGAAGAGGAGGCTGATGAAGATTTTGTTCTCAGCGATGAAGAGGAGGACCGGAAGCGGAAAAAGAGGTGCTCTTGACTTTACATTCAGCTATCTAGGTTCTAATACCAGTGAATACTTGATACTTCTTGTGATACCTTTGTTGAGTGGTAGAAATCGATAAGATTTTATGAAAATAAGGGATTGCCAATCTCAAGTTTTGATCACAGTTGAGCCTGTTGACTACAATAGATGTTTGCTATCCAATTTGTCCATTTGCCGGTTCATTTATTCGTCAACAAATTGAAAGACGGAGCTCAAAATAGCTCGAGCTGTCATTCATATACACAGAGGTAGCAGTCATCTCCAGTCTACGAGGGGATTATCCCGATAGATTCGGGATTTGTAGAAGGAATTTTCTGTTGGACCATCTTCTGCGTAGCGCTGCTAAGCCTACTAATCCATGCTTACGAGAAGTTCATCATCAATATTTTCTTAACAGTGTAGCTAAGGCCCGTATGCACGAACATTCCCGCTGGGGAGAGTGAGGGGTCGGAAGTACTGTCAAGAATTGGAGCCATCCCAAGCTGTGCTCGCACGATTGCCAATATGTTGTATCCGTAATGGATCCCCTACATACAGGGGGGGCCATAAGTTATTGTACAACGTTTGCTCATTTATTTCTCCACCAGCAACACATGGATTATCCTGCTCTTTTCGCTGCCGAATAGAGCAGGGATCAAAGTATCTTACAGTTAAAACCCGGTTTCCCGGGAGAGTTTTGCTTTGGAGCAGTTGGACTTAGAACAGGTTTTTGAAAAAAGCGGGTTGATGTGGAAATTTTTTACGAAAAATCCACCAAATCTCTAAAGTGGGGTGTACTGCTTAGATGCATCTTAAAGAGCAAAGAATGCTCTTTCTAAAAATATCAAACTGTTTCTGTGGCTGTTTTGCTCGGAAATTGCGGGCAGAGTTAGTGCATTTTGCGGCACCGAAAGTCTGCAATGAATGTTTCCGATAAACTTTTTTCGTTATCTTGGAAGTATCCAGGAGGTTTTTGTGATCAAAAGATAGAGCAAATCCAGCTCTATTAAACAGTGCCTAGTGCGGCAAAAAATATTTTACTACTGCGGAGAAATGGGCCAGCAAACGTTGTACAATAACTTATGGCCCCCCCTGTATGTACGAAGTGTTAGACTACCTGCGCTCCTTTGGTGCGTTCACGTTCACCAGACGAAAAGATATTTCGGAGGGAGGGGATGTACATCTCCTACGCTGTAGGGGATCACGAGAGATGAGGCTTGCTTTCCAACCATTCGTAAGTATCACATTTCTCGGAAAATTTTTCAATCTGAATACTTCAATGGATCCGCTATCGTTTGGGTGCTAATTGGGGAAACAGCGCGATCCCTCATTATTCCCTACTCAACGTAGGGGATGTGCATCCATCCCGCCCTCCAAAATGTTTCCTCGCCTTGTAAACGCACACGAGAAGAAGACTGGTCCGAAACCTTGTTTCTATGTAGGGAATCCATAAGGACAATCGTACGAGCACCGATAGGGAGGGCTACAATCCTTGACAGTACTTCCGATCCCCTCTCCTCCCCAGCGGGGATGTTGTGCAGACGGCCTTAAAAGTGGCTGCAGCTAAAACTACGATGTGTTCGTTTTCATGTTTTATAGAATCTCTAAGGACAGTATTTGTCAATTGATTGACGTCATCTTACAGGAGCAATAAAAAACCTACCTCGGAATCGAAGGACACCTCGAAGGCTGCTACAAATGCACTGGGACTAGGCCAGTCTGGAGCTAATAAGTGAGCTTTCTAGTAAGCAAGAATGACTTTCGGACTTGGATTTTCCATACGTTGAAGACTCCTTCCAGTAAGAAGACTAGAACCTTGTCGGAGTCAAGTGAGGAGGAGGAATGGCTATGTAAACAGCGGCTGAATGAGAATGCTCGTGTAAGTATTCATTTCGATTCCTACTTCAAGAACCATAGTTGTTTGGCTCATCTCTCCTGTCTTGTTGCCGTCAGTGACGTTTCTTCTATTTTCAGCGGATGTCAACTCGTGTTTCTGATGATTCTCCAGTGAAAAAGAGCTCTCGTAAGAAAGCAGTCCTCTCCGATGAAAGTGAAGATGAGCCGGAGGATCGATTCACAGTTGGTTTTTCTGGGTAAATGCTTTCTTTAAAAATTTATCTGTCTTAGTATCACCGTTTAAGTCAGCACCAACCCTAAAGAAAGTGGCAAAAGCAGCGGCAAAACATGCCCGAAAGCGAAAAGTTTCCTCGGATTACGAAGAGTTCCTGGAAGACGGCAGTGAACGAGGGTCAGAGCGTTCCGAATCAGACTCTGGCGATAGCGATGTAAGTACAGTTTTCGTCCGTGCTTTTTCACTCTTAGTGGGTCAGCACTCAGGATGAGGATCATCACGATCGCAGCGAAGGAGAAGATGACATGATGCGGGCCTGTCTGGATTTCTTCAACACGGCGACTCGGCCACAGCTTCTGGATACTCCTCGAGTTACTGAAAGGATAGCGACGAAGATATTGGAGCAGCGTCCATTTGACAGGTT
Source organism: Ancylostoma caninum (assembly GCA_037903475.1). NCBI lineage: Eukaryota > Metazoa > Nematoda > Chromadorea > Rhabditida > Ancylostomatidae > Ancylostoma > Ancylostoma caninum. The sequence continues at coordinate 35,479 of JBAJFG010000532.1, read as the reverse complement.
CAAAGAGTTGGTCAGTGGAAACAGTTATCTAAGCTTTGTTTTCGATATATTGCACATCTGAATGAGTGGTGAAGGGTAATGGTGCCGACGTGCATTTTGTTTTGGATTCACTCCTGTATTGTGACTTTTCCAGGAGAACGCCATATCTGAAGTCCCAAGAGGTATGGGAGCGTTGAACGCCTACATGGAGACCTTGGAAAATCGTGGTGTCCTTGAAAAAATCTTGGATGATTGTAAGGATCATGCTCAGGCAGTTGCTGCTGAATTTGAGCAATGTACTCATCAAAGACTCCAGCCAAAGTTTTTAGACACCAAGTAAGTAGTAAGTAATTGAAGACCAGAGTAGAGAAAATTTTTGGTTTTCAGGTGTTCGCTCCATGATTATCAACACGTGGGATTGAATTGGTTAGTGATGATGTATGAAAAGGGGTTCAACTGCATTCTCGGCGATGAAATGGTACCTTCCACAATTTTTTCCATTTTTCTTGAGTGTATTTTTCGCATATTCTGCAGGGCCTCGGAAAAACCATCCAGGTGATAGCTTTCATTGCTTATCTGAAAGAAGCAAATGTTCGTGGTCCTCATCTTATCGTGGTTCCGTCTTCTACCATCGAGAACTGGATGTCAGAGTTCATCAAGTGGTGTCCGAAGATCAACGTATGTTTCCGAGATTTTTCATATAATATCTTTACAGTTACCGTAATTGTATTTGAATCGTATTTATAGTTATTGACTTACTATGGAAGCCAAGATGAGCGCAAACAACTTCGCCACATGGCTAAGAAGAAGAAAGAAACTGTAGCATTTCTTATAATTCTATGCTCTTCCATAGACATGATAGTTTGCTCAATTTAGATAGATGTTGTTCTTACGACATACAACATGATCTCATCGAAACATGATGACAAGAAGTTTTTCAAGAACTTCAGTTTGAATTATGTGATCTATGATGAGGGTCATATGTTGAAGAATTGTGGCACTGATCGATATAGGAATTTAATGAAAGTCAGGGTGGGTGGAGTATACTCTTTGTTAACGTTTTCTGCTTTCGAAGTTGTTCTTCATTGCAGGGCAAGAGAAAGATTTTGATGACTGGAACACCTCTGCAGAATAACCTCATAGAGTTGATATCACTGATGTATTTTGTGATGACCAATATATTTACGAAGTATTGTGAGGATATTGGACAGCTCCTGCAGCATTTCAAACAGGTAAAGGTGACAGCATGAAGGATTGTTTCTTCAAATTCTCTCAAAGTTAATGAACACCAAGAAAGCGAAGTTTGCAGCAAGGCCCAGCACTGGAGTCTGGATCATGTTCCATGTATCAGAAAGACAGGATTGAACAGGCTAAGCAAATCTTACAGCCATACATATTGCGAAGATTGAAAGCGCAGGTGAGATTTAAAAAGCTAACAATTTGAAGATGTTTTTATTGTTAATGATTGAATTTGACGGCTAATAGTTCTGTCGATAGTGTGTTGCTAGGCGTTTCTTTCCTTTTATTCCTATAATTTGTTTCAAAAGCGACGATAGTTGATTGGCCGTGTGTACTGCCTGCTTTTTCGTCATATGCACTTGCTGGGCACTTTCCTGCCCTCTTTTTCTTTCTGTCTTACTCTGACTATCATCCTTAGTGGGACGGACTATATTTACCTATTTCCTTCATCTTGTGAACATGTTTAGAAACTTCTCCTAGAATTGGTGGAAATCTGAAAATTCTATCATACAAGCTTATTTCTAGTTGCTTAGTTTTATCATTCATTCAAATATTCTTTGCCCATAGAAATTAAAATTAAATTTTTAGTATTCTTGTTTTCAAAAATGGGGCCATCCGGGTCCTTTTTTAGCCAGAGACCTCACTTTCCTCTATCCTTCTCCCTCGCTTTCATCTCTCCGTCTACAACCTCTGCAGATATGACCCTCTGCAAAGATATGTAGGAGCTTGAGGTACAGGAGCCGTCGATTTCTCTTTGGCTTTTGGTTCCATCAGAGCTACTCTTCTGACACGCATGTTTCTTCATTACCTTATTTAGTAACCTTATTTCAACAATTTTTGTTCTTTTTGCCTCTCTTTTTATCCATTTCTGGTATTTTCAGTGAATCTAGAAAGTATTATGGGTTCATAAATTGAAATTTTATGCAGGTGCTTGGTCATTTGCCCGAGAAACATGAAGAAGTTATTGAGGTGGAGATGCTAGAGGATCAAAAGGAGTTGTATGAGAATGTTCTAGATAGGTGAGCACAAGATCGTTGATTGATTGAGTTTCTTTTTGATGCTACCTATTTTTCAAATTTTTTTCCAGCGTAAGAGGACTCGATGGTGATACAAATAACGCCTATGGTGCTTTAATTCATTTAAGACAAGCCGCAAATCATCCATTATTAAGACGGGTGCAGTATACGGATTCGCTTGTGGATAAACTAGCAAAAACACTATGCGCCAAGGTATGTGCTTTCTTCAGAATGAGAAGATACATTTAATATATTTGCAGTAGACTTGGGGTCTTTCCTGCGGTTTATGTCGGCCATTCTTCTCATTTTTTTAAATTTGAAGTTCTTTTATCAATTTTTTTTCAGGAAAAACCTTATGAGAAAAAACGATGGGAAGATGTAGCCGAAGATCTTTCTTACCAATCGGACTTTCAAATTCATCAAATTTGTGAGAAATTCCGCAGCACAAAGAAATTCTTGCTGAGCGAGAATTTAGCATTAGAATCCGGAAAATGTCGAATGCTGGACGAGCTGTTGCCAAAAATTAAGGAAAAGGTTTGTCCCATTTTTGGATTCTTCTCTCATTTTCAGATGAATCAGTGTTCCAGGGTGACAAAGTACTGATCTTCTCCCAATTCACTTCAATGCTTGACATTCTGGAGGTTTACATGCGGATACGAGGGTACGCTTATAAGCGGTTAGATGGATCAACACCTGTGATGGAAAGGTGAAGCAATTTAGTAAGTCGTGCATCTTGATCTATTGATTTGCACAACTGTTCCAGGCAGGAAATGATCAACGAGTTCAACAACGATGACGAACTTTTCATATTTCTTCTTTCTACCCGTGCCGGAGGATTGGGTATTAATCTGACTTCGGCGAACCATATTATTCTGCACGATATTGACTTCAACCCTTATAATGATAAGCAGGTTGGTTGACTCAGACTTCACGCTATTCGCAAACAGGCTGGGACAGTTGTCTGACGCTTTTTGCATGGGTAATTTTACAAATAGAAGTTTGAGAAAGACACTTCTCTAAGAAACAGTATAAATCTGCAAGAAATATGTTGAAAATTATGACTATTCTTATCTGCATATATGTACAAAGTTCAATCAATCTTGCATCACAGATGCCGCCTCTCTGATCTGCAGAGCCGCACCACCTACGCGGCGCAGTAGACCACCTGGTCGTTGTTGGTGTCGGGCGGTGTTCTGCTGTGCAAGAGTGATTGACCGGCACTATAGTAGTTTGGGTCTCACTACTGCGTAGTTTTGGTATTGTTTATTTGGTGCAAAAGATACTATTAGATTGGGCATGTGTTCATAATGCATCTACATTGCTTGGGTGGAATTCATGAACGCATAAGCGGGTCTAATCGGGCTAGTGAACCAACTTTCCCCACGTCCTAACTTTGTTCTGTTATGGGTGAGCAGTCGCGCTATCATTGGCATGTTTGGTTAGGGTAGCTATCCGTCCATAAAACAATGCATCTCAGTGCGGAATGGAAGCCAAATTCGTAAAACTTTGTGAATATTTTGGTTAATACTGACTACTTCACTCTTTATTGTGAGCCAAATTGAAGGGATGTAGGAGTGAAACCTCCTTTTTTAGGGGTTAACTTCTACGCAGACGAATCTCTGAATTAGGGCTGTAGAGAGCGTTTGAGTCAAAGGGTATGCTTTACAGGCCGAGGATCGGTGTCATCGTATGGGTCAGAAGAAGGAGGTTTATGTTACCAGGCTAGTCAGCAAGGATACGGTCGAGGTGGGGGAACCGCTCATAAATTATTTTTGCTCTATTCTTTTCACCTATGCTTGTTACGGTTGCCAGGAAATCTTGTTTGGTTTTCAGGTAGACATTCACGGCCTGGCACGTAAGAAACTACAACTAGAAAAGGCTGTCACGGACGGAATCAAAGGACAGCTTGAAGGTTGTATTTCTTTACTAACTGCTGTTTCGTATATTGGTCTTTCTCATCCCTCTCTTACTGTATTTAGAAGTCGATGAAACCTCGCGTGGTTCGGCAGAGTCTAAGGAAGAGAAACCGGATAATGACACCCTAAATCTGCTACTGAGTAGTGCGCTCAAACGGAAATCAACCGGTTGATCCCAAACGAAAATTTGCTACAATTTCCGTGTTAACCTCATGGTAGCCCGTTCGTAAGTGAGCTACCGTTTTTCCTTGTTGATCCTCTTATGATACGTTATTCCAAGATCTCCGTTCTAAGCCCGATATAGCGGCTTCTGACGTGCTCATTGGTTATCATTTTGTGATTCAGCAGTATGATCAATGCTAAGTAACAAAGCACCTACTTCATTCCATTTATGCCTTATGGAATTAGGTTGTTAAGATGCTATTCGGGTTAGATCCAGAAAAAGGTGAAGAGTATAGGATTTTCAGCAGAGCCATAGCTCTGTTCTTGGTTTTACTCATTGTTTCCATAACGATGGCTTTCCTTTCATGTTTAATCTGTCTTTGTGGTTGTTTGTATTCATTGTAACTGTCTTCATTTTGTGATGAGATTACTGTACAATGTGAGCTTGTGATCCTCAAGGATCTGTCCAGTTGCTATGTAGCAGTTTTTACACCACTGAGAAAAATTATGTCCTGTCCAAAAACTAAATCTGTTAACATAGATCGGCTTTTGGATCGAATGTTTTTAAAATGTCGTTTTCAAATGGTTGCCACAAACTGCTCTTCCATAACTTTTCTATGTAGTAATATTGGGGCAAGGCTGAGCCGGGCAGAGGTGAGGCAGAACCGTTATAGTTAACGGCAGTACCTGTCGAAATTCTGATGACGCTGATTTAAGCTACCGGTCCTGGTTTAGTGGGCATGCCCACTGGCAGTGATTAGTAAACTTCAGAGCCAACGCACCGGCGGAACAACAACCAGGAAGGACATGTGTCCCGCCTAGATTAGCAGCACAGTTGGCTTGCGACGACGACAACCGATTTTTTTCGTTAGCTGATTTCAAACAGAATGAAAAATTATCAAGAAGACCCTAGCTTGCCATTACGGCGGGTGTATGCCAGGAAGAACGATAGCTGGCAATAGTTGGCTGCTATGAACCCGTGTGTCAATATCCCATGCAATTGTAGCCCCGCCCCTAGATAGATACAGGGATTCGCAAACGCTGGCAGTTGCGTGTGTGTTAATTATTTTCCACTGCTGAAGATGGTATGACCTATTTGAACAGATTTTAGTAAAGCGACAGCATGCTTTCCGATTTTCAAAGCTTAATTTTCATTGAGATGTGACAGTGAATCACTACAAGTCATTATGTCTTTGCTCCAAACCCCACAAAAACTCCATCTAGTCTAGTTCTGAATAAAATAAAGATTTTGGTCCTTTATATATGGTATCACTGTGCGAGATGGGCGTGGCAACCTTTACATGGGATACGCGGTGCAGCTGGCGGCTGTCACGATCTATCGTTCTTCATGACCGCCACTCCATTACGGCGCCTTGCCTTTACTTTCCGCCGGAGCTGCCGCGCCGCGTGTTTCTTGAGTCGGTGAGAACCACACTTCCATCGGCGTTCGCTGTGTCTACACTTGCACTTCTGAGAACATGCTATACCGGTACATAATCTGGCCATTTATTAACTCTCGATGCCTATTAAATGCCAGCGACTCTATCACACAACGTGAACAACAATCACAGGTAACAACATTAACAGTGTACAAGTAACAATGAGGTAACAAATGTGACTAAAACATGTCAAGATGAGATCGAAACTCGGTTAAAACAAGTATAAAACTAAGTAATAGCACAAGCATAAAACCATATAACCTAAATACAGCACTACCACTAAGACATCTCAGAACCCTCGACCTAACAAGCTGTCGGGGTTTTTATGTCTTCTAACGTGTTCATCTCGATTTCTCTTACTATCAAACTCTTTATCACAATGCGGACAAACCAAATTCATTGGATCCAGAAAGAGCCGCGACTCGTGGGATCGTCGCTCGTGTTCGCGCATTCCCCGGGATGTTGCATACGTTTTGGGGCAGTATGCGCACCTATAATTGGTCAATGGCAGCTATTATTAGGTTCACGAATACATTCACGCCCATGTTGTATCAGCAGATTAAAGGGCAATTTACACTAGATGCGTGTGTCAGTCGCGCATCAGATACACACTTCCATTTGCGGTGGACCTTCAACGAAGAGCGGTCAACGCGGCATGTTGCAAACGCTGAATGAAAATACCGCACAGATACACTGGCCCTATCTTTCATCACGCATTCAGTACGAGTTGTCCTTAACAACTGCGTTGGACATGAACAACTTATTGAATACGTGATGAAGGACAGGCGTGTATAGTCTGTCCGAAACGACGAGTCCGCCCACGCACGCGGGGATCGAGAAGCTGCCACGTTTGCCAGCGCTCCACGTCATCATCCCTGATCTGCGTATCACGTTTCGTCGTTATCTTCATGGTATCGACCAGTGATTTGGCCTTGACGTTTTCGACTTGGCAGCTAACAGCATACCCTCCAGCCGCCCGCCTCTCGATACCCGTGTGCGTGGGCGGACTCGTCGTTTCGGACAGACTATACAACATGCCGCGTTGACTTCTCTTCATGGAAGTGGTTTCGAACCAGTGATGAAGCAGTAAAGAAGACCTGATTTATCGATTTTTCCTTCGAATCATGGACATTTTGAGTTTACTTAACTCGAAAATTCAAATAGCGTCAGCACTGCCCCTTGCATATGGATTGCATATTTTATCATCTTGGATGCGGGACATCTAAGGCCTCATGCAAGCAGCCGGCAGTACTATAAAAGCACGATTACGAAACATCACCATAGAAATCTATTGAGACAAGCCTGAAACTTCCACAAGGACCGCCTGGGTCGATCTAACCAGAAAACCTGCAGCAAAAAGAGTTCTGGTTGACGTCGTCTCTGGACTCTCTGCTGCTGACATTCTGCCTGCATCGATTAGGCCTAGCGGGCCTTCAGCAACTTAATCTCTATACGATTGAAAGTCCTTTGCACTAATAAGGTATCTGTAGAACTCTTTTGATTTTGAGACTCTTTGAAGACCTGACACCTTTCCTCCAAACAAGTAGGTTGTCTATCAACATTCTTGCATACGGAGAATCCCACGAAGGACCCTCGCGCCCGCCCCGACTGGCCAGGAATGAAGCGTATCATCTCCACAGCAAGACAACAGTTCACAGTCTAAGCATCTCGACCAGAAACTATTAAAAATCGGTATTGTTCCCGCTCAAATGAAATGAAGAACAAAGTCAAACGAGAACTGTTCCCCAGCAGCACGGTATGATTGCTTGACTATGCATGAAGTTGCGTAACAGCGCATTGATAGGTAGAAGCCATAGGTGGCACCAACACTTTCCACGATTGCAGGTTACATCAGTGTTGAGGAAAGATATCTCGCGAAATGAGAAAAAAAAAACAAGTGACACTATATAAGGAGGAAAGCTTACTTGAACGGCTCCGGCACATTAGTGTGGTGGTTCGTAACATGTTTTAGCAGCAAGCTTCGAGTTTCAAAAACCTTAAAGAATTTTCTTAAGAAATGGAGTCGCTGGCACAGAATTAGACATCAATCGTTGCAGGAATACCTACCTCGTTGCAGAGATGACATGGAGAAACGATTTTTGTGGATAGCGAAGGTAGAATTTCTGAATGGGCCAAACTTGTGTGTCGCCTAATGTCACCGACTGTACGAGCTTTGAATCCGCAGAAGTTGCATCTAAAAAAGAAGATTGTTAACTTGAAGCTTTGACCTGACTAGAATGCACGAGAATAATTTCTCAGAAGAGACATAGATGGAAGAAATGAGCAAAACCATAGGGAATGAGTATGTGCGTGAAACACCTCAATGAATATCATTATCATATGAGAACGCGCAGACGACGAGCAGGAACGAGCAGTTGGTTACCTATTTCCCATGGATCACAATAATTCATCATAACACAACTGTTTTGGAATCGAACGAACGAGAACTCACAGAAAAAATACAAATCATAGAGGGAAAACACATGCAACAAGGAGTAACAAAAACATACAAATCATAGAGGGAATCTACATGCAACAAGGAGTAGCAAAAACAGAATGTGGAGTTAAGTCCTCACATAATAAACTCACGGATATCCCTTAGCTCCTTCTATGTGACTAATGTCCTCAGGCGGCTTAGACTGTTTCGTGATTTTTTGAATAATTCGCTGTGGGAGTTCATCAAACAAAGTTCCCTCAGCAGAAAGACGAATAGCTGAGTTTTCCTGGAAACTGACTTTTCAATGTTCAGGTGATGTAGAAAAAAAACTTTTACCTTAACAACAGTCGAGTCAAGACTTGTGCAGCTGCCATCAAGAGCATTTTTGAGGTTTCCTCCGAGCGTGGAGCTCAGCTTCTAAAATATTCTGCTTCGAAAAGTACGATCCAGAGAATAAATAAAGATAGCAGAACTAACAAGATCCGGCACCAATTCCGCTCGCCGAGGAGGTACAACTGATCGATTTACTGGTGTTAGCCAAGACAGTATTGATCCTGTAGTGCAGTTTTCTTAACGAATACTAAAGGCAAGAGTTTTGATCAGCTAACCGGTTTTCAATTTAGTGTCGACGATGGTGCTAGGTTTCTGGGACTTTGGTGTACTCGTGTATGGACCTTGCGAAGTAGTGACAGCCATGTCCATGTCAGCTGAGCCGATGAGGTTGTTTGAGCAATCGTCACTAATGGACGGCTTTGTAGCACGACCAATTTGACTGCTACTGTCATTTACGCTGTCTAAACCATTCAGTGGTGGGAGCTGCTAGAGCATGGCCTAGAGTTGAAGTCTGTCATACTTTAAATTTGAAAACTGTCATAAGACAATGTGAGAATGAACATGAGGAAAGAATTTATAACTGGTTTAGCATTCGCTCGATTGTGTGCTACAAGGTAAAAACTACAAACCTTGAACAGATTCCAATTCCTCTGCGGAAGCGCCTGGTCCATTTGCATTAGTCTCTTGCTCGATATTTGCCTGGAACATCACTTATCAATTAGAGTCCATATACAATTTTGTGCAATTTTCCCATTGAAATATGAAAGTTTTGGCTGCGAATACCACAGAATGGTGGCTCAAAACCAATGCAAAACTAGAAAAGGAGACCTACTTCGGCCTGCTAAAGAATTGCTGGAAATCAATAACTGGTAACAATCACAGTGAATAGGTCTTTTGTACCTAAAATTACGTGCTTAAAAAAATTAACGGTTACCGAGTCATCTTCTTGGCTGCGTTCTTTATTGAGTTCATCATCAGAAGATGACGGTAGTTGTGGTATTCGATCGTTTGCTGGGGCTAAATTAATGAACTAATGAAAAAAATCTGCAAGTCTCACAAATCCTTATGAAGGATAGGCGCAGCAAAATTCAACAAAATTCTAGAACTCAGAAGACAAAATTATAAATAAAGTCAAAAAATGATTCAAACAGATTTCGTCTGCACATGTTTCAAGAGCAAAATGAAGACACTCACCATAAGATCGAGATAATCGTTGTACAGATTCTCGCTTTGACTCCTCCTTTGGCGTACGCAATACGTACGACACCTTATTCGTCTCCCTATCAGACTCGGACTGTACAGAACTGCTGTCAGAATCATCTTCTCTTTCCTGATGTGTTGGTGATGCGGTAGCTCTAGCGAGTACCTTATGCTCTTTGCAAATGCTGCCGAATATTTTCGGTTCTTTGGGTGTTTCGCTACTAAAATTACAAAGATAAGCAGTAGAAACAATGCTATGAAGTGAACTCTCAAAATCTAGAGAAGTCCTTACCGGGGAACTGTAGAGGAAAGGTCTTCATCTTCCTCGTTCTCAGGCTGATTCAGCGACAAGTCCCCATCCAGCATCGTTTCATCATTGCTATCATATGATTGATATCTGAAATGAATGCAAGCTACTAAAGAGACCTGAAATTTGCATTTTGATCCAATAAAAGGCACGTGAGAGAATACTGTAGCCTCAAAGCAGTTGATGTTGTATAAGAAAACAATATCCAGGCAAGAGGCACACAAAAATTCAAGCAACACTTTTCACACTTTATATCAACTCTTTAGCCAAGTAATATTCTAGAGTTGGTGAACATTGCAATGTAACGGATAAACCTACGTTTCATGCACGGTCCTCGCATGTTTCAGCATCTGAGTAACATCGGGAAGCGACGCTTCGCAGACTGCACATTGTAATTTTCCTTTTTTGATTGAAATAACTGGATCAATGTAAGGAAATTCAGACGACACCCTCCATGTGGCACTTAAATACTAGGTTACCTTTCAGGAAACAAGGAATGTACTTGGAAACTCACCATTTGCTCATGAAATCCGCACAGTTGATTCGTGACAACCTATGAAATTTAACAAAATGCGATAGAAGAGTGACTCGAGGAGAGTACTGCGTGGAACATAAGAGCATACGGTTACAATATGGGCATACTGTTGGAGACTCCCTGTACGACAAGCAACCTTTTCAAGAAGCCAACAAACAATCATTCATGAATTTCATACCTTTTGATCACTCGAGCTTCTTTTTTGGACTCAATTCTGGAAGAATTTTGTTGAAAAAATGCACCAGCATAAATGCAAGCATAAAATAACACAGATTTTTAGTTAAGAAGTGAGTAAACCCACGTTTCATGCAGCTTTGCGTGTTCTATGAGAGCGTATCCATTGCTACACGAGAAGTCGCACAGATTACATGCCAACTTGACAAACCCATTCTGAGACAACTCCAAGCTTCTTTGTCCATTCAACAACATAATATCATTCTCACCACTATGGTCATTTTCGCTATAACGGCAACATTAGTTCAGAACAAAAAACCGGTATGAAAATCTCCATAAGGAAGTAAAATTTGCTTACTAGATGTGAATGGCTTCTCGAACACGATCTTCGTTATCATGATGTTTCGCCAACACATGGGAAACTCTCTGGAATGATTCCTTCACCTGGGTGCACACTGGAATCAGCTGTCCACACTCGCTGCACGGATCATTGTAATTCCTGAAACCGATAAATGTGCTTAGATAACCGTTAAGAAGTATGGGAGGTACAGGAAGCTCCAAATGTTCGCAGTCAAGAGGGCGTGGCCACGGCGCGGCTCCTTGATCAGACACAGGCGCTCTCTATGCTGCCTCTGGCTTCTCTGACTCTGCAGCCAACCAGTGGCAGCATGCTGAGCGGCTGTGTCTCTGCCCAAAGCCGCGTCGTGGCCACGTCCCTCTTGACTGCGGACGTTTGGAGCTTCCTTTAGATGGTTTGGAATGTGTAGAAATTGTGTTTGCAGAGCGGCGACATGACTTACTACAAAGAACAATTACATCCTTTTTTAAAATCTAGCTTTGAGAACTCCAAAACCACTACTATTACCGTAGTGTCAGCTACTAAAAAACAGGTAAATTCTCATCACTCCATTCGGCTGTGCCAGATCTTGAGAATAAACACTTGAAGCGGTCGGTATGATTCCAATGATAAAGCAATGTAAGAGACAAGAGAGATTCATAGGGTCAAACTAGTAGCGTTATGACATAGTTACTAGACAAAAAGCAATATTTTCCCCCACTAGCTTCAAATCTAATAACTCTAACGCCTACCCTTCACTTCGCATTAACTCCTCGTGTAGTCTGGCGTGATGCGTCAATCTCCTCGAGGTATCCGTTTTGAAAGCACAAATAGCACAGTGCAGAGAAGGTTTGCCTGGAATTCAATAAGAATAGAAATGAACGAGACAACTATTTGAGCCTAGTGGTTAACCCTAAACTAAACACTCCTCGTCCCTACTTGTTTGCTTTTCTCTTCACCTAAGCAGGAAAAAAGCCTAGAGAGAACATAGGGAGCCTAGAGAGGCTGTGGCTAAACGATTGGCTCTGACGACTTCTGAGGATACGTAAGTACGCGTTGTTCGCTAATGGTTTTGAGGCGCCCCAACGCAAACCCATTTGAACGCCGATCTAAAGAAAGAATGAAAAAGAATATGAAGATATTCAAACCTACCCGATTTCAGGGATGCGTCAATCGTAGAAATCACATCCATATAAGGAAATTTCTCCACGTAAGTGTAAAATTCTCTAAAGAGAATCTGATCAGTCTCTGAGAATAGGCAAATCGACTTAATGTGGACTAAAACAGTCTGAGTAATAAGCTGACCTCGATCGGAGCCATTCCACAGCAACCTTATTTTGTGGGTGAGCATGAATAACATGTAGAAACATTGAAATATCGCTAGAGTAATTTTCTGTCAACGAAACAGCTCTTGAACAGTAGCTGGAAGAGAAATCAGTTGCATTTCAGAACAGCTTGTTTCCATTGCCCTAGAAATACTTACTCGCAGCGTCGCATATTCCGCCTCGCAGCTACACTTTTCCGTGAATCTTCTTCAGGTGATCCACTCAAGATTCGTGAGGCAATCGACTTGCTCTTAGAAATGAGTCCCTCTACATCTCCAGACGTTCTTGAAAAAAATTTTGAATGAAAAATCCTTTACAACTAGCCTATTGTGGTGATTTCAAACTCACCCTCCAACAGAATCAAGATAGCAGGCATTTTTAGTCTTTCGGTGCCATCTTAGATATTTTTCGATATCCATTACTTCGCTGTAAATAGAAAGCGGATGACTTGGGTTGATGTTAGTAAAGAAACCTTGGGGCTGGCTACTCACCCACAGAAAGAGCACTTGATCATTGGTCTACCATTGGAGAGGGATTCCTCAAGGGAGGCCACCACATCAAATTTGTAGATTCGCTCAGTTTCCATAACAGAGCCGAATTGCCTCAAAATGTTGAGCTAACAATATCAAAACTATTTCAGATGATAATTTCAGTTTCAAGACAGATCCTCCAAACAGGAGAGCGCTGTTCACTCGTGACTTTTCTCTGTAGCAAGTAGTAGCTCTTCTTTTCTTTGTCCGATATCCGTTCACAGAGTGGAGAGCTACGACGGTGAGGCCGTATAGTTGTGGCGGACACAGGGCAGGGAGGGGGAAGCCTCGCCAAATTTTGAAACTACAATACAAATAAGAATCTTGTTCTGGTTTATTTCTGTTTATTATTACTATTACTTCTAAAATAATTTTTATTATTTATCTACTATGATAAAATATTTTTACTAATTTTATTTTCCATCTGGGTCCCCGAAGCGGCACAGATCCCACTTTTTTCTCACGCCCGCTTCCCGTCCACCTTCCGCCACTTCCGTATAGTGACATGCTTTGATTTAATCAGTTTCTGGATGGATGGCGAATATCCAATAATTATGGTAAGGAGTTCTTTAAGTAGTGACTCCAAGTAGCTCTGAAGAAAAAAAAAGACAAAGATTAGAAAATGCGCCCAATTCGCGTTTGTAGATCGAATGTCGTTTATAGTCGCAACGATTTCAGCAAACTATAAAGGTGAAAGCCAGAGAAAAAAATTTTAGCAGCAGGGAAGAATGGAAGACTATGGGAGTGGTTAACAACCTAGCTTTCTGTCTGGAAGCACAGGTAAAGCAGGTAAAACTGAATACTATATTATTAAATTCTAAAGAATAACGAACGAATTGCAACGTGTATCGCAGGGTGGAAGACTTTAAATAGCAAAGGACCTAAATTTCTTTCAAGAAGTAGGGTGTGGAACAGCTTTTTCTGTTGAACTCTTCGTTAGAAGCATTTATACCTACTATTTATCAAGATCAAAGCTTACTCTGGCCATTTGCGGATCCAAGCAACAGCCTTCTGCATGTCGAGATGCATTCTGAATACATGAACTAGTCTTAGCACACCATCAGACATACTGGGTCGACGTATGATTCTTCTTTTGCAAGGGAAGGGGCATTTTGGAGCTCCGCTGAAATAATCATATTGGTTCTCGAATTTGATCAGCCAATTGTCAAAGGTAACGTGAAGGAGTCCAATGATCCGCTGTCAATGTAATCAGTCACTGCTTACTTTTAGAAAAATGATGAGAAAGAGAATATGGAAAGAGAAAAGAATGAGTAGAAGTCAAGCTTGTTTCCAGATGAACAAAAAGAAAATAAATGATGACTCACGAATAGTGCTGCTCCGTTGGATGGTAACGTTTCGCATGTTGCACCAGCTCATTTGGGGTACGGAATCCGTGCTCGCACTTGGAGCACTGCAGGCATAAAGTCTTCGGATGGTTTAAGGTATTTGCAAAGGATTTCGATACATCGAGATAAGGGAAGACTGTGTCAAGCTGTTCAGTGTTCCTAGAAAACGTAAACTTTACCTTATTCAAAGTAAGATTGATTACAGTCCTATCCAACTTACCCTATTTGCACCGCTATCTCATAAGCGTGTTTATCAACCAAATGCCTAGCCAGCATGTGTGAAATCTGTCCAACAGCATTTGGGTAAATAAAGCTTGGACGCCAGGCAGAAATACAATTTGGGACAGGACATTTTATCCTGAAAAAAGTGCTTTTCTAAAATAACATGAACTGTAGAATCAGCACTTTGGTTGACACTTCCTAGTAAACTCAAGTTGACAATCCATCGAATTCTAACTGAAGCGATGACACCACCAGGAAATAGGAATGGAAGAAACATTATCTCATTTGATCGATAATACAGTAAGAAAATCGGGATGTAAGACTTACGGCGGATTTTTGCTGCGTTGCCTTGGCGGCGCTGCTTGAACCGATGGCGACTCAAGAACTAATCTACCACGGCGAAGATCCTTCCTGTATCGGCCACAGACTTCCACGCAACGAATCCAGTGAACACGAAGATTTGCGATTTTAGGGAAAGAGAATTTCTCGCAAGAAGAACAGACCAGGTTACCCTCCTGGAAATCGGTAAAGGATAGGATTTCTGAGGAAAGATGTTCAAAAAACCAGAAAAATTCCGTGGGAACACTGGAAACTTCTTGGGAAATGAAAAGGGAACAGTATGCTTAAGTAACAATAACCATCCAACCAAAAAGTGTGAATATCGAAAAAAAATTAGGAATACTTAAACACTTTACCTGAGAAGGCTCTAGGAGAAATTTCAGTGGATTAGCACGGTCACCCATCGATAGTTTGTACCTGAAACCAAATAATAGATCTAAGCAGCTCTGTCTCTAGGTGGTGCTGCCACACCTCTTAGCATTGAGAACCCAGATAGCTCTTGGATCCTCGTGGTGAAACCGCACTATGTGCGCAATCATGCATTCTTCCTTGATCTCATCATTTGCAAAGGCAGGAACACGCAGACCACGGGGACCACGAGCAGTCTAAAATAGAAAACGTTTAGTTGAGCACGGGAAAGTTATCCATATTTGTTACCGAGCAGAATGGGCACTCATTTCGAGACAACATCATGAGCTGTTCCGTTTGTTCGACATCTAAAGGTGGTGGAGGAGGTCTGAAACAACTGATTTCATAGAAGTGCAACAATAAATCCATCAAATGATTTTTCTTCTTGAGACTCATGGTTGCGGACAAGGAGACAACCAACTTCTCAGCATCGAATCCTCAACCAAACTCTAATTAATAGAAACTTTCATTTGCCATGGGTTTTGACAAAGATGGCATAATCAACAGCGAAACGGAAAGAGAACTAGCTTACCCATCCCAAGCAAATTTCCCTTGGATGATCAATTTGTGATCTTCTACAGTGCGAGTTGTTACAGGACTTGCATCTGCGGAAGACTCCGATCCAACCTCTTCGTCTGAACAGAGTACAATGAAATATACACATGCTTCTCCGATAAAACTGATGGCTAAAAGACGTAAAAGCATTTCAAAAAAGTCATGCTCAAGTGCATTAAGCATACTTCAACCTTGAAAAGGAACTCGAAAACAGTATAAAAATCACCATTTGTGGTTGAAGAAACAGCATGCAATGGATTTGCGACAGAAACAGAGTCTGATGTGCATGTGTTCGCGAGAACACTGCCAACATCAACTGGCAGGTCCTCAGTTCTGAAATACAATGAGTTACGTGACGAAGTAATGTAGTACAATTGTGAGTATTCAATCACCTCTGCCGCGGCTCTTCGTTGCAAATTGAGAGATCATTGATAGAACTGCTGTCGGATTCATCGTCAACCGCTGTTGTCGAGTCGACGGTGTACTCTGAACCAGAAAACGCAATGAGATGCAAATAGGTACCTGAAGACGTGGGAACCCACCTGTCAGTAGCGAACTTTCTAAACATGTATCCCTAAAAGACGTGCTCTCAGAGTTCGGATTCGAAGAAGCAGGTTCAAGCGAATTGGTTGATATGTCCAGCGAAGTGACCGTGACGTCTCCCTCTAGTGGAGTGGATTCCTGGAAGAAAATATGTTAGATACTGAGCAGAATTAGTGGATAGGAATATTGGAGGTTGCCTACGGCCATCTAGAAATACCTGATGTTCTGCTAGAGTTAGATTGCTTATATCAACGGCTGCCAAACTGGTTGAACCATCTGAAAATATGAGAATAGAGGTTGTTTTAACCCATTGACGACCGCGTGGCTCACCGGTGAGCCGCACTTTTTCGGTCGCGTGGGACCGCGCGGCTCACCGGTGAGCCGCGCCCTTTTTGACAAGTACTGGACTTTATTTTCGAACCATTTTGCAGCATTTCAATATGGAATGGTTACAATCCTTCCTAAAAAGGTCTCAAACAAGTGCAGTTCAAGGAGGAGTTCTCCCTTATTGCGACAAACATCATAAAAAGGATGGAATTTTGAAGTCGAGGAAGATTGCTTCACATTTCTTTTGTTGTGGATGGAATTACTCTGTATAAAGCCATATTTCCTACACAGAATCACGTTCTTTACATCCTGCGCTTCCTTATTAGTCAGGTTAGAGCCTTAGGAACGTGTATAGTCTCTGGACACTCCCTTATAACACCAAAAACACCCTCTACAAACTTCCTTCGGTCTTAATGGAATCCAGAAGCGTTTAGAATCTCTACTTTTTTTGTCCGATGATACTTGTAATCTTCTGGAACTAGATTTCAAAATTGTTTCTGCAAAATGATCTGTTTTAGTCCGAATTATCTTATCGTAACGGTGTGGAACTCCGCGGGCGCCGCACTCTTGAAAGGGGCGTTGGTCCCACGCGCCAGACACGCAAAAATGGGCGCGGTCGTCAATGGGTTAACAGAAATTACAGAAATTTTTTCTCTCGTCGTTAGAGAAACTGAGGCCAGCAACCAGTTGATCGGTTATGTTGAAGAGTATTTACTATAGCCTGTGTTACCTTCACTTTCACGTAAACGACGAAGATATTCGCGTCCAGCTGTGCCCAGAATCTTAGTTGGAATCTTGATGTCCTGCAAAAATTCCTTTCACATTGAAATAAATTTAATGTATTAAAAAATTCTTGAAGAATCATTAACATACGGGATTTTCAGCCTCCACCAAACCCAATACAACTGAAGGTGCTTTAGCAAAGTTGCTGTTTAGAGTGATTCTGAAGCAGCCGCCCATGTTACAGAAAAAAAAGACAATTAGTGCAAAAACGACAACGACAAAAACCAACCCAGTATCAATGTAGCCATGACAAATAATGTGGCTGAGAAACTGCGAGGAAAAACCACACCAGAAACAAAAACCGCAAATCTTTAACAAAAAAAATTTGGAGTTGAGAAAGTAATTCAACAAGTAGAAAACTAATTGTACCTGAATGTCAGTGAAAGATTTTGGGAGCAAACTAATTTTGAAAGGAACGTTGAAATGGTTTGGATTCCTGTAAAAAAAAAAACCACATGAGTTCCTAGAATTCAAAAGAAAGGGGGGATCGAGGATTAGAACTTTTTCTCTTACGTAGTATCAAACGGCTCACTGTCGAAACTCCAAGAAAGTGGTGAATAATTACGAGCTTCAACTGCGCATGGAAGTTCTTGTCGCAAAAGCTCCCTAGAAACGTGATGGAGTAGGAACCAGAAAGCAAACTACAGATTCAACATTACCATTCATAGTCCAAGTATTTCTGATGAAAGAAGCCATCATGATAAGTTCGAAAGTGCTTCAGAGCATGGATTTTCAATAAACAAACTGTTGGAAATTCTAACACATCATCCACATGTCCAGAAATCTCAGTCGCAAGAACACAGCGCCATTTCATAAACGTCATAGACTCAGCATCGTCTAGTTCCTGAATGACCAGATCAACAAGCTTAAAAACGAAAAAAGCATGGAGAAAAGACAGAACATGACAGTTAAACCCTCACCTTTATCCGGTAAACCTTTGAATAACGAAGAACGGCATAGGGGAAATTTTCGGCAGTTACAGCAGAAGATTCAGCAATCTCAAGCACCTCTCGGAATTCGCTATGCTCGGCGTGCCTTCAATAAGAAAACCAGATTTAAAACACGACAGAAAATGAAAAAGTAAAAAGCAAATGAAGGCAAGAATGGGAGCGAACTTACGCGTTCAGGTGCTTATGCCCTTCAGTTGAAAAATGTCTAGACAATGACTTTCTGCGCACTGGATTCAAGCACACAGCGCACACCACGAACTCGGATAAGTTGACGTCATCCTAGAAAGATAATACAGCTTAAAAAATATTGCTGAATGAAAAGGACAAAAGTACAAAGAAGCTCTCACCTTATTCGAAGTTCTCGTGATCATTTCGTAAATCAAAGCCTCATAATCGGCACGTTGCAATGTTGATAAAATGTAGAAATGACAGCTTCTACACAAAAAGTACATTTGATAATTGACTTTCAAGAAACATTAAGGATGACTTTTTTTAGCATTGTCTCACCTCTGCGTTTGTCGCAGTAGTTTTGCGCTATCCTTAGCATGATAACTCATGTCAAACCCAAGTTCACGGGCGAGGATTTTCCTGAAAATATTGCATTACGTTACATCGGATGATACAGACTCCTTGGTAACAAACTATATGCATTGAAGTTTTCCAAAATAGAAGCATTCACGAGAAGGTAATAAGCGAAGAAAGAACATCTAGTTTTGTTGAATATAGGAGAAGTAACAGGTGCTAACTGAAAGGAGGTGGCTTAGTTCAAACTAGCGACAGGCGACAGCTGTAGCCCGTTTTACCAAAGACGATACTAGGAGAGATATTAGAGGAAAAAGGAACAATGAACGGGGTAAGGTGCTCGGAGAAGCAGTAAAGAATGGCAAGCAGTAGGTGGGAATGCTCAACTATATTTGTTTTTGAAACAGACCATACTAAATGTGGCTAATGGCTAATAATATGGCTAGTGACTTTGTTCAACATATTGTCACAATCAGCGGATAAACGGAAAATGCCAAAACTTGACATTTCGGTGGCAAAATATTCGAAATTTCGATCGAATAATCACGATTTCGAATACTATGCTAACAACAGTGGGAACCAAATTTTGCCGTAGTAGATAAAGGGTTGTGAGCAAATATACCAAATTCTTTGTAAGGATATATCACAAGCATTCAAAAGATCCAGTTGGAAAAAATGAGAAGCTGAATAGTGTAAAAAGACAAACCATTCCCTCCGGAGAGTAGTGGATAATTCCTCGTATTCCTCATGTTCGATGGAGAAATGGCGGAGTATGAACAGCCGCAATGAAACATCGTTAGAAAATGAAGCACATCTCGAAAATGCCACAGAATCTTCGCATAATGGACAAATCCTGCAAGAAGAATGAGCAGCGATGTGAAGAAGCATAGTAGCATGCCTCATATGGTGACTGATGTCATCTCAGTGAGAACGCTATTGTGGTTCATTATTCACCAACTGCTGAAAATCACTGCAATAATACCGAACCCACCAGGCATATGGCGCCGGGGAACTTCGCCTAATTCTAAAGCGAAGCAGATACTTCGGATCCGATTCTGACTCAAACTTCTGGAGACACTTTGCACGGCACCGCTCTAGAAAAGCGTATAACAGCCCTCACACAACAAACGCTGCAATCACAGGCGATGCACTACCTAGACTCTTCCTAGTAAAGTAGCCGGTGAATACTGAACGGCCAGGTATACGAGAACAGGCCTTCACAGTTGACGAATCCAAATCTTGGATTCTGAATAGGTTATCATAGAGAGGAATAGTACCGCAAGCTACGACAATATCTGCCTTACTGAGAATAGGTATCCATCAAGCTTTGATAGCGATGAACAGAGCTGGTAAAACACGATAATTCATCCATCGTGTACTTCTCAGGTGACGCTAAAAAAATTTGCAAAAGTTAAATTCACCAACTGAAACCTGATGATACCACTACAAATAAAATTCCCTACTTTCATGGCATTCCCTGTAGTGTTCTTCTATGTGTGATTTGGCATAAAAGTTGAAACATAACATACAGGAAACCTTCTTCGAACTATCCAACTATAAACCAATATAAATTACCAGAAATGTCGTGCAAAACACAGTAGTGAGAGCAGCTCACCTCTCCTTCATGCTTCTGTAGATGTTTTACCAATTTTCCAAGAGTGTATTCACTATCCTGGGGCCAATTCGACTTGATCGGATGCTCACAAATAGGACAAGTAACTGTGCAGCCATTGTGGGTATTCTACAAAGTGGAAGCGATTTACAGATCACATCAGTGTCACGCATCATGCAAGAACAAAATTGTCGAGTACAGCGTATGGAAAGGTGATAGCATAGCGGTTGCCATCAAATTTAATGTCAGAAGAACGAATTCAGAGCAAATGCACTCCGATCCATGCGCTCTACACGACTTTATGATGTTCATGTTCGGTTGAATGATGTTCAGTCGAAAAAAAAAAAACAGAGAAACCAATGCACTGGGGAAAACAAAAAAAACTCAAAGCAGGAAACGAGAAAATTCATACCTTTGAAAACTTGATACCTCCCAAATGAGAAAACTGCGTTTCACTATGCAAGCGTTTCCTGTTACTGAACCGATAGGGAGAGGCATTCTGAAACAGCTCGACTATTGTGGGCGCTGAGACTCTCGGACTTTGTGTGGTCCGTATGCAATATAGAAATAGTGGTTCAGTGGATATCTTTATCTGACTGTACAAAGAGAGTGAGTGCAAAGAGTAAAGTGGGTAACGAGCGCCTCGTGCGGCTTACAACATCATACTGCCTAGGAACAAGTATTTCTAGCATGAGACGGGTCAGCTCCGCCCTCTGCACAGTAGGTACAGTATCGGCGGTGAACCTGGATACTACAAGGATCATCGATCTGTCGATGATATCGACAATTTACTACAATATGCCTTCTATCAGCGCAAGAGTTGGTGATAAAATTTTGAAGTAATACTTACTGACGAAGAAGAAAACATTCCAAAATATGACACGAATTCAAAAGAAAAAATGAAGAAGATAGAGCTGTAGCGACAGTAACGCAAAGTGTTGACTACCAGTAATATTTTCATCGTCTGCGCCAATCAAAATACATGCATGGATATTTGTTTACTTATTTACTTAAACAAAGTGGGAGCAGAAATTTGTCATTCTGTCTTACTGTCTTTTATGGTAGAATTTTAGTGATCAACATCATCACACACGCAGCAACATCTGCATCTCGACAACAAGATTGTTTGTGCATCCACAAATCTCACTGATACTGCCGTCCTCTACGTTGTGGTGCGTGCGTGCAGGCCTCGACAACAACGGACTTCTACAGTCTGTTTGAAACGACGAGTCCGCCCCCGCACGTGGGGACCGAGAGGTGGTCACGCTCATAGATGCGATAGGGGTGAGAACGCCCCTGCCAAAGTGAAGGGTGTCGACCGGGGGGGGGGGGGAGGGCCTTTCTGCTTCCTTTTAGTAAGAGTTGTGGTATTGGTAAGTCAGTGTCAATGCCTTATCCATTGATGTAATACCCAACATGTCTTCAAATGTAGTCGAAACTGAGCGGATCTTGCAATATATTTCTGCAAACGCACCGTTTAACCGTTTCATGAAACCGTACTGCTGCGGATGCTCTAGGATACTGCTTCCAAATGAGGAAACAGCCATTGATTACATGAATGAAGATAGTCCTCAGCACACCTTCATCATATGGTCCACTCATACATACACAACTGCACAACATTTCTCCTCTCCTACAAACAAAAATTTGACACTGAAATTACACCTGCTTTTGAGCTATTTTTGCTTATTACAGCTTTATTCGGAAATGAAACCTAGGAGTGAAGGGTACCTATGTTCTCCTCCTCCAATCCCCTAACTGATAAACCACATCTCGTTTCATGTGGTTGCGTGTCTTTTTCTGTGAAGGGGGGTGAGAATGTTTCTGAAGCCATTCTCACCCCATGCGCGCGCCTCTCTTCCCTCATCGCACTATCTCGCCATTTGTCTAACAACGGGCACGAGAATGCCCCGTTGTTTCGGCTCACCCACCCTATTTTTCAACCAGAAAAGGGTTTGCCCCATACACTTGTATATGGGCGGAAAGCGCATCCTTTCTAGTATGTACACATGTAAATACTTACCACTTTCTCGGAAACACAGGACGAAATCCTTTGAAAAACACCTAATTGTAGAGTTTTCGACCGTCCTGTTGGTACCACTTTTTTGCATGCTCATCTTACACTAACTATCACAACTTATATACGAAAATGAAGAGAAAATCTTTGCAAATTGTGGAGGACTATCCTCTTTCCGGTTAGTTCACGAACTTTTCCATAATGATCTTAGAAACATACATGCTATGTTTTTCATACCCTTATGTGTTCAAAAATTTCTCCGCAAACATGTTATCTATCGCTTCCCACTTCTAACTTGTAAACTCTACTAGGTTTAACCTTCAATTAGATACCCTTCACTCATATCTAATTCTTTATCCTTCACATAGAAATTCGCCCGTCATTTTCCCTATCTGCGGCAATGGTCACATTGCGCGCTCCATTCAACGCTAAAGTCATTTCGATTCCTGACTCCTTTATTCACATGGACAGCAATAGAATAGCAATAGAATATCCTCTATCATTGAATTTGTTCAGTTTCACTTTACTAAACTTTTGATTTCTTCACTTCCTTGTCTTCTGTAACTGGTTTGGTGAAGGGGGTCTACTGGCCCCCTCCCAAAGTGAAAGGGGTCTGAGCCTTGGCTCGGACTATCGCACCTATGGTCACGCTGGCCAGCACTCCACGTCATCATCTCTAATCTGCGTATCACGTCTCATCGTTATCTTCATAATGATTTGGCTGTGACGTGGACGGCGTAGCAACTAACAGCTTACGTCTCAGCTGCGCAGCCTCACCATCCCCGCGTGGGTGGGCGAAATCGTCGTATAGGACAGACTGTATATATAGTCTGTCCGAAACGAGTCCGCCCACGCAACCGGAGATCGAGAGGCGGCGCGGCTGGGACGTATGCTGTTAGCTGCTAAGTCACTCACGTCACAGCCAAATCATTGGTCGATACCATGAAGATAACGATGAAGAGTGATGCGAGATCAGGGATGAGACGTGGAGCGCTGGTAGCTTCTCGATCCCCGCGTGCGTGGGCGGACTCGTCATTTCGGACAGACTATACATGAAATCACACAACTTATTTGCTTTCCTATTTGCTTGTCCAATGCTTGCTTTCCCACTGGCATGAAAAATGTACATTAGAAAAGACACCATACCCTTTCAATAAAACGCAAATGAATTAGGAAATTGGAGGTGATTACTTCGCACATGTAGGTGTTTTTGTTCTACAATTTTTACTGCCAAAAACGGAAAATGAAGAAGTAACCATAGAGAATAGAAAGGGAAAAATAAAAATAAAAAGGAAGAAAAAAAAAGAACCAGAGAAATCGTCACAATGAGCGCTCGTCTAAACGGAACTATTCAAGTTATGAGGGGAAGCAGATTTTCTTTCCGCAAATCGAGGGAACTCACCGACTCCGAGGCTTCTGTGTGATAAAACTCCACCAATTCATCCCATCCAGAAATATTATGTGTGGCAGCACAAGGTGACTTCCGTGGAATAATTGACGAGCTAGTGCTAGGATAAACCCAATCAAGACTGCAACATTCGGCTGAGTCAAGCATCCTGAATGGAATAAAATCATCACTTTCACAGTGAAAGAAACATGGAAAGCTGTAACCGAGCCCTATTCATAAGCAAACCTGTGAATTAAATTTCGCACCTTGGATTGTTTGCCGCAGTTCACAAAACACGAATAGGGCGCAGTTGCCGCTGTGCGAGACGGGTTGTATATAGGTACGAGTTCATTTTTCTTTCACATGAAGCTCGGTCATATTTCAGCTTGAGCAGATACATCCTAGCGACTTCATAGATTAGAAGGAAACAGAGTACCGGTTTTCGATCCAATGTTACTTATTTTGCTGTACTGTAGGATGGGAAATTCTAGTTTTGCCGTGAATGCAATGGCAAGCACTGACGCAAGACATTGAGAGCCATACACCTGCTTTGTGCATAATAATTGCCACACCACTTGAAAACTGACTGTGAAGCTGATACACTCCTTCAGTGGTGCCAGTGGGCATGTGCAATTGATAGGCCATGCGGTTTCAGCAGATCGTACTATTTCATCGACGTTGTCGACAACGCTCTGATGTTTGGTGGTGATACGTTTGGCAGGAGAATGTGTTTGGCAATACATTTTAAGGGATAAAATTTTGCTTGACTATACCTTTTACGGGAGAATGAGTGAAGGACCTGTTTGGAAATACAAAAGCCAAGAGAATCTGTTGGCGATACGTTTGACGGGGTTTGCTTGGCGATACATTTCACTGGTGTCTTGATAAGGCGTTCATCTCATTCGTAGTTGGAGGGTCACACGTATATATTCTCCACTAATCAATTTGATTGGACTTTGCAGTTGCAAGTTTGATATTTTCTTTTTCTTCCCTACCATATGGCAGCGTGTAGTGAATGTCCTGCAGGTAGTGTGGATACCTGAGGGCATATCTCATCCATGCAATGTCATTAGAAAATTCCTTCCTCACTGTTCAAGTAATATTGAGTTTTCGGAGCTTATAATGAGCCATATAAAATGAAAGAGAGCTGGATAGAGAACTCCGCAGGCAAGCTCGCGAGCTTAATGACAAGGAACATGCTGGTGAGAAGGTTTATACATACGTTTACCCGAGAAAGTGGTGAAAGTTCGCGATATTCCTAGCATCGAAGCTTCCTATCCAAAAAACTTTTAGTTTCGCGAGGTCAATCGAAATGCCGCGGTTTTCTTCTGAACGCTAGAAGTATCGCGAACAAACTACCTGAACTTCACTATTTCATCTCACTACACAAAACCAGTATAATTTTTATAACCGGATCTTGGCTCTCTCCTAAAATTTCCGATTGTGAGATTTCTGCAGACCTCCCTTACTCAATAATTCGCCAAGATCGCTTTAGAAAAAAGGCGCAGGAGTTTCTGTACTGATCCACAATGATTTTATTATTGAAAGAGTGCCTTTCAACAATGCCCTAATTTCTGATATTATCACATTTGATTTGCTGCCATTTCCTCTCGAACCACACCGTTTTCTGTTGGTTTATCATCCACCGAACAATAGAGTAGAAGACGATGAATCAATGATTTCCGCAATGAGTGATTTCGCCTACGGTATTATAAATGAAGTCGAGACCCTGCCTCCTCTTGGCAGCTCCGACCATAATGTAATCTCCTTTTCGATATCTCCTTCTGATAATACTCCCCATAACTCCCATTCGCTCGATTTTGATTCTGCCGACATCCTTCCTATCCGAAATGAACTTTCTTGCATTGACTGGTTTGCAACATTTGATAACTACTCTAACATTAATGACGTTTACTCTCGGTTTCTGACTATAATACAGGACCTAATTCAACGATGCTCCCTATCGAACGAAAGAACCAAAATCTGATAGTTACCCTGTGTACATCAAAAACTAAATTGAGCAGAAGAATAGATTATTTTGGCAGATTCAGAACCCAATCAGCTATGATGAGTATAGAACCGCGAGCAACAACCTCATTCGACATCTCAGACGTTTCTTAGCCTACAAGGAACGCGAACTTGCCAATTCCACTAATATGCACAAACTATTCGGCTTCGTTAAACAGCGTATGAAAAGTAAACAATGTGCTCCAACGTTGGTTCATGAAAATGGCAACAAATTTTCTTCAGATCCTCAAAAGGCAGCCACACTTTCTTCCTATTTTAGCGAGCACAATCACAACAGCACAAACCACCTGTCCTGCTGTGAATGACATTCTCTCGCCTTCTATCGTTGTTTCTTGCATTGAATTAATTGAAGTCCGCAAGCTATTGAGATCTACAGGCGATGCTTTTTCTCTCACTGCTGACGGAGTTCCCCCAGCTTTTTTCAGACGATTCGCTGACCAACTAGCCACCCCTTTAACCAACATCTTCAACATCTCACTTATACTCGGAGAAGTACCACAAGTCTGGAAAAGTGCCATGGTTACTTCCATCCCGAAGACTTCATCAGCTTCCCTACTCTCTGACTTTAGGCCAATCATCATCGTCACAACCTCATGCAAAATCATGGAAAAAATTCTGGTTCAAAAAATTATGGCATGGTTTTCTAAACAAAAAACTATTCCCAGTCAACAATTCGGATTCCTTCCGGGTCGTTCCACTTGTACCCAGTTTTTGTGCTCTCAGTATGACTGGATTACAAACTTGAGTTTCGGGAAGCAGACGGACATAATTTATTCTTATCTCAGCAAGGCATTTGATACAGTAGATCACTCTTATTTCCAAATTGGAAAGTGTAGGCATACGAGGTCAACTTTTGGAATGGTTCACATCTTACCTGACGAACAGATCGTTTTCTATCGGAATCCACGAACATGTATCCGAATTCAAACCTTGCACATTCGGCGTCCCTCAGGGTAGTGTTCTTTCCCCCATATTATTTGTCCTCTGCACAAATGAGCTTCCCCAAATTCTACAAACGGACCCACGGGTCAAAGTATCTGCCTACACTGATGATATAAAAGTCTATGCCTCCTATTTTCCTCACGAAAGACGAAGTTCAAGCAGCACTCCACAAATCCATCTTAAAAATGAGAGAATGGGTCGATATTTGGCATATCAAAGTCAACATTTCTAAAAACTGCTTTCTAAGAATAGGAAAGAAACCATCTGAAAAAATTGCCATTTCTTACCCGCAAATCATTAAAGGCAGCAGGAGCTGAAATTCTCGACTCTGAGCTGAGCTGCGGGTGGTGAAGTACAGACTCAGCACATCATAAATGTGAAACGAACACAGACAATGATGGCTTACCTGCAGAGAAAATGGAACATTCGTCGCGAACACGCCTGCCCGTGTTCGCGCGCGGACGAGTTTTCCCCGGCGCGAAAGCCATTGCGGCGCGTGGTTTTAGCCGAGTGCCGCCATGAAACCCTGTGAATTGAATGCATTTCGTTCTCCCTTTGCGCCAAAACACGCAACACGCAATGGCTTTTGCGCCGGGGAAAACTCGTCCGCGCGCGAACACGGCCAGGCGTGTTCGCGACGAATGTTCCATTTTCTCTGCAGGTAAGCCATCATTGTCTGTGTTCGTTTCACATTTATGATGTGCTGAGTCTGTACTTCATCACCCACAGCTCAGCTCGGAGTCGAGGATTTCAGCTCCTGCTGCCTTTAAAAAACCAATGTACGCGATTTGGGAGTGCTGGTAGACTCTTTCCTCAAGTTTACTGATCACATAGACTTGATAACAACCAATGCCATGAGATCCATTTACTGTCTTTTTAGAAGCATCCATACAACCGATCATGTGATACTTCTTCGGCTGTATAAAGCCTACATACTACCTATCCTGAAATATTGTAGCCCACTCTGGAATCCCTGCTTGAAAAAAGATATCATTAAAGTTGAAAAAGTGCAAAGGACTTTCACAAGGATTCTATCTTATCGAGCATTTCCTGATCCGAATTATCCTGCATTCCTCCCATCCTACAGAGCCCGGCTTAAATAACTTGGTTTGAAAACTTTATTCTGCAGAAGAGTTCAGGCGGATTTGATCTTAGCCTTCAAAATCTTACATGGTAAGGTCAGCTTGAAGCCATCCGATTTTTGGTGCTTTCTCCTATTGGCGGACGTAGATTTAGCCTTAATATTCAATTTCCTAGATTTGATACAGCCCATCTGAACCTGGTGAACAACTCTTTCTTCTACCGTGCTCCGAGACGTCTAAACAAACTGCCTCCTTCGTTGTTTGCGTCCAAGATTACAGCAGCATTTAAGAGAAAACTGCGAAATATAAATGTCCTCAATGTACTAAATATTGAAGGCTTTATTGATTAAAAGTATCCTGTTTTTGTAAGCGCTTCAGCTTGATATCACTGCACCTACACATGAGCATTTATTCATGCCCCGATAGAATTCAAAACTACTATACAATCCTTCTGGACCGACCCCATCAGCCATGGTACGTAATCTCCGGTCTCCATAATCTCCGGACCGGGTGGGTGAGGTAGCATTTCTAACGAGCAATTTTATGAAGGCATTTTAGCTGGAAAACAGGCCCGGTCCAAATTTGATGGGGCACACCCCTTGCAAGCGAAGCCAGTGTGGCCATGTATCTGCAGGCACTATCGGAGGCGCTGTGGAAGAAGGACTCCTTAGATTGGTGGCATGGCATGGCACAATTCCAGATAATATCGAAGTTTTTGTGCGGTTGATAACCCTTTTGTTTGACGACACAATTGGCAAGGTGGCTATACATTTAACGAGGTATGCGTGACAATACAAATGACAATATTGCGTGGTGATGCATTTGACGAATTTTGTTTAACAATACATTTTACCGAACTTCTTGTATGGTTGTACATTTGACGTGCTTGCCTAGGCACTTGGCAAGCTTGTCTGGGAGGTTGCCGAACAAGCCTCGCCAAATGTGTCGCCAATGAACATTAGAGCGGCAACTCAGCTAAGGAAGTGGGGAGCTCACAACTGGTCAAACCTGGAAACGGGTCCAGTGCATAGTATGTAATTTCGCAAGTGTAGCCGTTGGAAATGTATTTTTCGAGCTTAATAACCATAATAATACCATAATAACTCGCGATTACTGCACGAAAGCATTAGCTAGAATAGTCCGCGCACACAATACTAGTGG
Organism: Ancylostoma caninum; assembly: GCA_037903475.1. Lineage (NCBI taxonomy): Eukaryota > Metazoa > Nematoda > Chromadorea > Rhabditida > Ancylostomatidae > Ancylostoma > Ancylostoma caninum. Next base: position 6,326 of record JBAJFG010000532.1, on the reverse strand, counting down.
TCTTTTGGCGACCGATTACCTGGCGGGGCATGACTAGATAATAAAGGATGAAGTGGTCAGCGTTGATCAATCCCGTCATGTGGGATGCGCCACGCATTCGATCTCATCTGAGCATCGTAGAGGCGTTGAATGCGTATATGTCCTATACAGTGAATTGTGGGGGGCATCCGATGTATCAAATCACTGCTTCATCCTCCCAGACTCCTCTGGTAGCAATTTACCGACCCCGGAGGGATCGATGGCTTGGTTGGTCAGGGGCGCGATCGAACCATCTACCGGTGTGCGTGCGCCGCGAGCCTCTCACCACTGCGCCACCATCGTGGTTGTGGTCCGGAGTCAGTGGGCGCAATGCGCTGCTCGTTACGGCATGATTAGATAGATAACGTAAAGATACCAATTCAATCCAACACCGTCTACTTAAAACAAATGAGTATTTCATGAGTTGTCTCTGTCTTCCATGTTGTCGTCTGAATTCTCTACGTAGGAATCTTTCAATAGAAAAAAGAAAAGAAAAAAGACCAAATATTCGTTTCCTGAATTTGACAACAAATATGCAAGCGGTCTCCCTGAGCTTAGGTTCACAACAGGATAGTTTTTTACTCTCCACATTCTTGGTGCCTCTTCTCGTAAGGTATCATGAACCAGGAGAGCTCTCCAGCATGGAAGACAACAACAATGATGTGAACTAATTCCTCATGTTCGGGTAGATATTATGGTTCTTCAAAAGTGTACTGTTGTTTTGAAAAGAAAATCACCAGCAGTTATCACACTTGTGTAGCTCGTGCCCTTGTGGCAGGCACGTAATTTGAGGTTTCTGTCACATGAAAAGCATAGAGATTCAAGATTGTTATGTACTTGAAAACCATCAATTATAAGGCTTCCTTATTCTCATGTTTCATCCGAACTGGAGAAAAGCCAATCACGGAGTGAATTGTAAAGACGACTTCATATGGGACATTTGCTTAAGTCAGACTAAGGCTGAAGAAGAGCTGGTGAATTTGTGGACGAGTATTAAGGATTGCTCTTTAGCATGGATACAAGTTTAGTTTTCCACGTTCGTGACGACGTGGAAAACTAAACTTGGCGCTGCCATCTGAGTTCGCGATGTCTATCACTTGAGGCTTTCTGCATCGAGAAGGCGCACAAGGAAGCCGCTTCCGTACCAGTATGAACTCCAACATGATGAAAACCAGAACAAGGCGTGCATCAGTTTTGTTTCCTGCACTGGAATCAAGTCTGGAAGAGCGGGCATATGTTCACCTTGTGCTGAATTGGGCCGATCAATGAAATGTCTTCTTAGAACATCACTTGGACGAGAAACCTGAAAATCAAGGACTTTTTTGTACAAAAAACATAAGTGAATTTCTTATGCAAATAAAGCCTTCTCACTGAGATTCTTGAAGCATAAGACCTTCCTACCTCTCACATAAACATCAAGTTCCTGAAGGCTGAACTTTTTGCAACAAGGAACAAAATAGAATTGCTTCACTTGCGCGGGTTCGACAATCCGGTGGCGTCTTCGTGGCTGCTATCACAGAGATCACTCCGAACAAAAGTGGGTTTTTTGTTTTCGCTGAGGCTTGGCCTTCATTTTGAATAGTCAATAGTTACGACGCTTCCTGTATAAGTGATGCAACAGAATGTATCAAGTCCACGGATCTCCCTCCTACGAGGGATCCCAGCCGATTTGCTGCGAGGCTACGTGGCGCGACCCCGGGTGGCGGATAGGGGGTTTACCGCGGACCAAAAGCAGCCATGCGCTTGCCCTGCGACGCGGGTAGATCTAGGGGATGGACTCCTTAGTTCGGCAGTGCTGGATTCGATTCATACGGCCGGCATATAAGTGTGAACATGCACTCACGCGCGTGGGTGTGTGCAAATGCTTTGTGTGGGCTGTATCCTGCAGTTCGGATTTGGCCAAAAGTTCGCATTCTAACGACTGGGAAGCGCATGAGAGGCGAGTAGGGGCCGCCTCTAACAAATAAGTCCCTTGTCCACGGGGGGAATCCTTCTCCTCGTCATTCGAATGCCGGCGACAGGCCGTAGTGACAGGCCGGCTGACGAACACCCCACGTCACATCTAATGGATCATGACGTCAAATGGATTCAAGAAGAAGGCTACGGCGTACGCGGGAATCGACGCCCACTCGCGGGGCCCGGTGAGTGTGGACAATAATATGCGAGGGTCCCCGATGCTTCGCGAACGGCGGCATCGGGGGGCAAGCAGGCGAGTCGTTAAGGATAACAACGTGGCCAAGACGCGTATTGCTACTTTGAACGTCGGCACGTTGACAGGCCGTTCATTTGAACTGGCAGCAGCACTGCAGCGCCGTCGAATCGACTTGTGTGCGGTGCAGGAGACGAGGTGCTCTGGCAGCAAATCCAAGGACATCGGGTGCGGATTCAAAATCGTCTACAATGGTAGCCCAGGTACAAGAAATGGTGTCGGCATCATTGTCTCCGAACGGTTCAGGGATTCCATAGCAGGCGTGGAGCGTTTTGACGACCGTCTTATGAAGATTGTTGTCGTCACTTTGGAAAGGCGCATCCATTTTTTCTCGGCATACGCCCCACAGACCGGATGTTCAGACCGAGCCAAAGACGACTTCTGGGCGCTGATTGATGAGAAGACCGCTGCAGTACCACCAGAAGATACGGTTATTATTGCAGGGGACTTGAATGGGCACGTGGGATCGACGAAGGACGGCTACAGATGCCACGGCGGCTTCGGATACGGGGTGCGTAACGAGGATGGCGAGCGCATTCTCGATTACGCCGAGTCTCATAACCTTGTTATAACGAACACGAGATTTCGGAAGCGACCATCCCACCTCGTCTCTTTCTACAGCGGCAGCAACACGACACAGATCGACTACGTGCTTGTGAGGTATCAAGACCAGAAGCTCGTCACGGATGCAAAAGTCGTACCGTATGAGACGGTCGCGTCGCAACACCGGCCGCTAATTTGCACAATGAAGATCACGCCGCCAAACAAGAAGCGCGTCGAACGATGTGGGCCGGCTCGAATGAAGTGGTGGAGATTAAGAGAGAAAGAAATAGCAGTCATCTCTCACATTCAGTTGCCACCCATCACGAACGTCGACGAAACATGGCAAAAAGTAACTGATGCTGTCCTCGCAACTGCTCGCTCCGAACTCGGCACGACCAGACCTGATCGAAGGAAGATTGACAGGAAGACCTGGCTTTGAACAGAGGAAGTGAGGGCGAAAGTTCGCGAAAAGAAGCGGCTCTACCACTCCTTCCTTGACAATAAAACGACAGACAACTGGAGGAGTTACCGCGAAGCGAAAAGGGCAGCTAAGAAGGCTGTAGCCGCAGCGAAGGCGGCTCATTACGATGAAGTCTGTAAGAAGTTAGACTCGAGGGACGGTGAGCGCTTCATCTACCGACTCGCGAAATCGCGTCAGCGCCAAGCAGACGACGTCGAGAAGTTTCACGGCGTCAACGACGAGCAAGGCCACCTCCTGATGGATCACAAGAAGGTGATGCAACGATGGAAGGATTATTTTGAGAAGGTCTCGACGGAAGAATTTGCCCATCCATCCGTCCCAGAAGTTCCGCCCACCTCCGGACCAGTGCAGCCAATCACCATCGAAGAGACCATGTATGCACTGAAGCGAATGAAGCCAGGCAAAGCGACTGGTCCAGATGATATGGCAGCAGAATTGTGGAAGTCGCAGTGCTGGAACTCCGCTGATTGGTTAACGAAATTTTTTAATCTAGTCATAGCGGAGAAGAAGGTGCCCGTGGACTGGCAGCGAAGCACTACCATCCCAATCTGGAAGGGCAAGGGTAGCCCCGCTGACTGCGCGAACTATCGACCAATCCGTCTTTTGTCGCATACCATGAAGATCTTCGAGCGTATCATTGATCGCCGGTTTCGTGAAATTGTTCAACTATCCCCGAACCAGTGCGGTTTTGTACCCGGATGCGGCACTACCGATGCCATCCACGCCGCCCGTCTCCTGATCGAGAAGCATCGTGAAAAGAAAAGACCATTGCACCTAGCCTTCCTAGATCTGGAGAAGGCCTTTGACCGCGTCCCCCACGAAGTCATTTGGTATGCTCTGCGGCTTCACGGCATTCCCGAAGAGCTGATCGAATGGGTGCGGATTCTTTACGCCGATCACAGGAGTAAAGTGCAGGCGGCCGCGGGTACATCGACGGAGTTCCTCACAACCGTGGGCGTACATCAAGGCTCAGCCCTTTCCCCGCTTCTTTTCATCGTAGTCATGGATGCCATCACAAGGGAGCTTGACAGACCAGCGCCGTGGACGCTGCTGTACGCGGATGACGTAATGCTTGCATCCGAAGACGAGGGTGAACTTGAACGACAGACGCAAGCGTGGAGTGACCAGCTGGCACGGTTCGGCCTCCGCCTCAACGTTAAGAAGACCGAGTATTTGACCACCGACGAGCACGAGTCTGGCACTATCAAAGTTAATGGCACGGATCTTCCGCGAGCCACTACGTTCAAATACCTCGGCTCAGTGGTTTCATCAGACGGCAGCCTCGTCCATGAGATCACCGTCGCCGCTGCGTGGTTGAAGTGGCGCTCGCTGATCGGTGTGCTGTGCGACAAGGACATACCAGACCGGCTCAAGTCGAAGATCTACCGTACCGTGGTACGTCCTGTCGCGCTGTATGGTGCCGAGTGCTGGCCCATACATTAATACAATACAATACATTGACTGGCCAATACATTGACTCCCCCTCACATTGACTACCTACACATTTAGCGTCGCTTTCCGCCATCTTCCACACAGTGATTCCTCCATTTACCTTAATTTAGTACCAGACATTTCCTGCTGAACTTTTATTTGCTACTTTCTTCCCCATTTAACATTCTTACTTCCATCATTGCTTCGCATTCCCCATGCTGATTATTGTTATGAAAGCTACCACAACAATTTTTTTTCACTTCTTCAAAAATGCATGCTAGCATAGTGCTAGTTTTAGGCCTGTTCCATGCCCCATCATGCGTTCTAGTCCATGTTTTCTCAATTCATACTTTTTTCTAAAAAAATATGTGATGTATCCATTTTCCACGAATGTTCTCGTGAGAATAGGTAGTTTCTCATGGAGCACCTGCCACATCCATCACACTCAGGACGTTCTTACTTATAAAAAGAAGAATTTGATGGCACCGAATCACCAGCAAAGAGTTCTGTATTTATGTTCATCAATTTTATAATACTCACATTCATTCGCCTTCTCACACAGCAGTAAGTGAAAGTGTCAAATATAAATATTACGACACATGCCACAATCCCGTGCAGAAAGCCCATGTAGAAGCTTCCAACGAAACCACATGTCGTCTTTTTGTATACCCATGATGAGTTCTTAGCATCATACCACAACCCACATACGTCTGAAAGTGACACTTTTCAAAAGTCAGTTAGATAGAGTTCATTTCACGTTTGCCGACATGCAATCTGGGGAAAAGCAACACAAGCAGAGGTATACAGCAATCTCTGTAGCACGCCACGATCATTCGTGGTGTACTCGGCCCCTTACGCATAACTAAACAAGCGAACAGTGAGTGCAATTGAATGTCTCACCCCATGAGTATAAAAGTCCATGAAGGAGCGACAACATCCAAGAGCTGCCAATGAAGTATACCAGACTGCTTCCTGTGAAAAGTTTGCTGAAACTCTGTTCTAGACGTTCCTCCTTGATTTTGCTACCACATCGACATGCTCGGGAAAAGTGATTGAGAACTTGAATGAAATGCGGTGTTTTACTAGGTTGATGCAAAAATAATGCGCGTTTTTCGCTGCTTCATTTCCAATGCAGAAAACTTCCGATATTTCTTAGGACTGCTATAAGGAGTTGTATATAGTTTTATATCGAGGCCGCCCGAGAATACCAAGAACCGCTGGTGCTGACCTTTGTTGACTACAAGAAGGCATTTGATTCAGTGGAGCCGGCGAAGGTCTGGAAAGCGCTGGAAGAACAGGGTGTTGAGTCGCGGTACATAAAGGTTTCGTGTGAGTGCTACTCGGGATGCACCACGGTGTTTCGGCCGTTTCTCAACGATATCGAGGTACCTGTGGAGAAAGGAGTTCGTCAAGGCGACCCAGTTTCATCGTATTTATTCTCAGCGTGTTTGGAGTCGATCATTCGCAACTGCGACTGGAGCACTTTTGGAGTCCTCATCGACGGGAAGCGGCTGAACCATCTACGTTTCGCGGATGACATAGTGCTGATCACGAGGTCACCGGACGATGCCTCTGAAATGCTCAGACGGCTGGACGAAGAAGGAAGAAGAACAGGTCTCAGCATCAACACGACTAAAACGAAGG